>OX276333.1:21174101-21723429 GCA_946251845.1 Andrena fulva | reverse complement strand
TTTTAAACTATCGGAGATGCCGATTAAAGTCGGCGCTAGGAACGACGGCTCGTTCCGTGACGCGGGTATATCCGGCACTGGTACACACAGGTCATCAGATGGATGCCGGATATATCCGGCGCTGGTACCGAAAGGGTTAAAAGTAACTAAATAAATTAGGTGTATTAAATACGCAACTGCTATTTACAGGTGACCAGAATGTTACCAGGCGGAATGAGGGTCCTTGGTACATTTATCGTTGGTCCTCAGGATATCATAAACGATAATACGAACATACAAAAGCTCAGATCTATTCTCGCCGCGATATATAAGAACTTGTCGCATAATACGTTCCTTTGCGGAAATAAGAACGAGGAGCACCTTATTTTAAGTTTCAATAGCATTACACAAAAGTACGGCGCTTCGTGAATATCGTACGTCTTATGTATCTCTTTCACCGTGGCGTAATTCTTAACGCTTTTAGATATGTTTGTAAATCCGTGGAAACCACCAAAACTGGAATGTTAAAGCCAGCGGACTGGAAGTTTCAAACGAAAGCCACCAAGTGGCACCAACTCGAGACTCTCGTAGATTTCGATCGTTTGTTTCTCATCGCCGCTAACAAAGATCCTGAAACTCTTAAAAAGCAGCTACTGGTATTTAATGGAACCGGCGTTAATGTAAAGTACGACGTATGTAAAGCGAAATATACATAATTCGAATCCGCAGGATATTTTGACAAGCATATCGGACGTGATCGACTCTTCCCTTATTGTCATCGAAGGGGAAGTACGATCCCCGGACGATACGTTGGAAGTAATTAGCAAAACTAGAAAAGATGAGAAAGGCTTTAAGAGCGACGAAAAGAGTAGTAACAACAAAGCCATTCAAATTAACTTGTACGTTCCATGTGTGAGTATTTACGCTTACGAAAGGTTGTATAGCTGTTCATCCGATTCTTCGTAGCATTATGAAGTGCCTTCCTAAATGATAATGATACATATTAAAGCTGTATTATCGCTCGTTAAATAGATGTAACACAGTTTATTTTGTGGATTACTAGCAAGAAAAGAATAATAACTCAGACGTGAAGATAACGCCGTGCAACGCATCGATACGCTTGGTCGGGCAATTAGTGAGCAGAACGTTTCTTCACCAAAAAGCCAATGTCGAGGAAGCTAATGCGGCCGTGAAACAAGACATAATAAGGTCACTGGCAAGTAGATTGGAGATGCATTGGGACAGTTTGATCGAAGAAGAAAATGGATCTCCAGAAGGTGCTCGCCGCGAAATATAGGAAGAATCTTATATTATATACGAACTGTACTGCATCGTATTATTCCCTTTCAGAGAACATAACGTTACACGAACCCCCAAGGAGAGTATTAATAGCATTACCAGAGAGTAAAGTAACATTATCGGACTACCTATTTCCTGGCGAAGGTCCTCAAGAAGCTCTTCTGTCGTTACAAGAACTTCTGGACTTGGAGGTTCAAGAAAGTAATGTTCAGAAAGACATAGAGGTCCAAGCTGGTAAGCGGCTGCGATTACATATATTACAAACGAATCGTAAGCTCTGATTATGTGCAACGCTCCGAATTTCTCATGCAGATCCCACAGAGTTTTATTGCCAAAGCGAAATTGACATAAAACCCGTCGATCCTGACAAAGAGCTGTCTGAATATCACCAAACGAAAATATACATCGCTGGGATTAGTATCGCGATTTTAATTTTGATCATTGCCATCGTCACGCACTCATTATATTGAAGCGAAGAATCAATGTAAAATCAGGATGGGTTTATATTTTAGATATTCTCACGACGCTACGTGCACAAACGAAAAGATATTAACGAGTAAAAATAACAAATGACCTAGTTTAACAAGACGATATATTTATATTATAATGGCGATATTTCAGGTCACATTGTTCTTAAATTATTCCGCGAAAGTATTGGATTATTAGTGCATATACATTAATCGTATTGTTAACCAGGGGATTTATTTCGATATTGTTCCGTAGCAATTAAATATTTTTGTAAAGACACACGTACAATTAATGTGAAACAAGCATCCAATAAAAATACCTTTATCAAAGATACTGTGTAATTTTGATTTCTCCCAAAGTATTAAGTATTACATGCATCATTACAATTAAAGAATTTCTTTTAAGTAGGTCTTTAATACGACATAACATATCGATGTATTTTTTAACTTGTAGTATATTATCTTATCGTAATAACATCTACACAATATATACATACAATATCATACACGCACATTATGTACAAAAAGATAGTACTCTCAAAGTCAATATAATGGCAACTCTTACGTGATAGAATGTCAACTAGCGATGTCGTTCCCTCATTTTCGATTAATTAACCGTATAAATAATTTCTATGCCCCAGAATGCGCCAAATTAAATAACGACACGCAATACATATCGATACACGAGTTATCAATAAACCAGGCAGTGGTACTTCTATATTTAAAATGCTTGGTACGATCCTCATCGCCTTAACAGATTCTCCAAATGCTTGCAAAACTATACTAATATTTATGAAAATTCCCGTATTTACAAAATTCTCTTTACACTGTACATAGCGAATTTAATAAAGAACGTAATACTTGTTTACCAATCGGAATATTGAACGAAATAATACTTTTACATCTTTAAAGCTAATTCGTCGTAAAACCTTAGAATCCAATTTTGTCTGGCCCTTGAGTAATTTTCAAATACATACAAACAGTTCCTAATAATATAATTTGTGCACGAACACTAGTTTCATTCCTTTCTCCCACTGTCAAATCGATTCTCGAGTGTAGAAGTCATACCAATTAGAAAAAGAAGTTTGTTAGTCCAGTATTACCGTGTTGACAAGAAGTTAGAGACTGGAGTACATATTAACAAAAAGAAATGTATAAGCTCATGTTAAAACGATTAAGTAGTACATCTTCCTTAAACCCACGTATCTTTCGTTTAGTATAGTATCGAAGAGTATCATATGATAAATCTCTCCATCTTCGTATTCCCGTGTTTACACACGTTTGCTACGCTGCAAGTAGATTATTCTCATTCACTAATTCGGTATAACGAAGAAAGGAGGGCGTGAATGACTGGAATGGAATTATCAATGCTAAATGTAACGCGGGAATAGTGCAGATAGAAACAGATAAATGTCACAATATCACCTGTCACCCAATTCGTCGAATTTCATAAGAATATTTAAACGAATTCGTAAGAACTCACCACCGAGACAAAACAGTAATGTATACCCAATTCTCCCTTGTGCTTCTACTCGAAAGTACAATGGCGTTCGTTGAGCACGATACAAACGAAATAGAATTAAATCTGCACTATCCTTTGGTAAGCGTCAGCGACTTGAAAACGTCTACGAGTCTATCTAGATCGAAAGTATAAATTTTAAATTGTTATACTGCCCCCATTTTTATGAGTCCCGCTTGACTCCCTCTACCCACGCTGGCGTCTTCCAGCGAATCTAGGTCTAAAGCGGACTCTATCATGGTCGTGTCTTGTAACAATCTAAGTCTGGATGCGGACAAAGGTGTTGTTACGGTTACCGAAGGTATAGAGGACGTATCCAACGTGGAAGAGACCACGACGCTCTGACGGGAAGGCAGCGGTGCAATTTCATCAATATCAATTGGAGCTATATTAAGTGACGCTAGTGGTACTTCATTAGTAACAAGTTGGCTCACGCTGTTCGTGGTGCTACCTAAAAACAAATTCCCAATGATAATCATATAATTCACATCGCCCGACCATATGCGGTATATATACAAATATATTGTGTACAGTACGGAGAAAAAAATATTAGAACTTCCATAACTGGCATTAAAGTCCAAATGGCAAGCCGTTACGAATGCTCTTTAGCAACAGATACTGTATTATACAACTCGTTGTAAAAGTGCAGTGTTGACTGTGTACCTTCTCCTTTGTATGAATAGATAGTTGGAAATTAAATTGCACCTGTCTGTTTATACAAACATGAGATCCTA
This sequence comes from Andrena fulva, assembly GCA_946251845.1. Classification (NCBI taxonomy): domain Eukaryota; kingdom Metazoa; phylum Arthropoda; class Insecta; order Hymenoptera; family Andrenidae; genus Andrena; species Andrena fulva. Next base: position 21,719,431 of record OX276333.1, on the reverse strand, counting down.
ATGTTGATATAACACGAGGGAAGAACGTGGACAGTGATCGTTGTACGAAAAATTTTGATATCACACGCACGAGTGTAAATTTATTATGCGTTCCCCGCAGATCTATACATGGAACTGTGCATGTATTTATTTTCTACATGTACGAATACATGTATTTTCATAAGTACGTCTCGTTTCTTTTTTTCTGAATCCCAGTGCCCATAAAGAAAACCGATATAATTATGAGCTAATTAATTAGTCACAATCCATAAACCCTTAAACTGGAATAACATTCTAAAATTAGTCTCTTCGGAAGTGTGTAGGGAATACACATCGAGTGTAAAGTGTGTATTAACAGCTATTAATAAATACCAGTTCATTCGTATTAAACATACATACAATGATGAACGGAATAAAAGAAAATTAACTTACCAAACGGTATGCTCTGAGCCCTCGATAACAGGACGTAATTTTAAACAACAAAGAAATACAGTTTATTGAATCATGTAAAAATATAGCGAAATGGTGAGGAACTTAAATTTAGCTTATGCATTTGGTAACACATACTCAGTTCTATTTAATTGTAGTGTTAAAGATCGACGTTACCATAAAAGACTTTGTAAACGAGTGCTTCTAAAAGATTAAAAATAATTTAAAGAATCGAATGCAACATTGACTATCCTTTTATATACTACCTACAATATACTACCTAATGTGAGTGTAACATGAAGACAAATAATTAATATTCATATGCTTCTTTAAAAGTGTATCGTTATACAGTATTACAAATCGTAATGAAACTAATATGTCAGTCCATTGCAGTGGTGTATGCTTTAGTTAAAATATACATGTACAACATTATAACAAGAATATTAATTTCTCTCTTATTTTCCTTAAATAAAAATATCTATGTGCTTAATGCCAGATCGATCAGTCGAAAAATAAATAAATCTCTGTTAACAACAATGAAATTCAACTTGAGTGTAGTTCGTCCCATAGAGATCTATAAGTTACAGCACAAGAAAACATGAACAATTCATCGCAATAATAATCATCCTCGTTAATGCCATTAATATCGTTACGCGGATTGAACCGTCCGCTTGGTGAACAGATAGAATATGGAAACCTACATGTTATTCTCGTTCTAACACGCTAAAAGAATTTCCCCTAATCAGTGACGCTATAAGTTGTTCGTTTAAGTTTCATTTAAATAGGTGGGACAATAATATCTTTAAGAAATGCAACTGTTGCAAAGAACGTTAAATATCGTCATTGTCGCTCATCGAGCTCGTGATAAATCTCTGGTTTAGAAAATCATTTTCGGCGCCGTTGCTCCGGCATAAAGAGTTCTCCGCGTAAGAGAAGTTATTGGTCAGTGGTCCTGAACCGAAAGCATTCACTGCGAGCCCTATCGCGCTCTGGCCGATAATCGGCACCCCCCCGGGCCCTAATATTCGCGGCATCACCACCGCCGGCAGGAGATGTTTCGATACTGGATACTTTAAGCCATGAACAGTGCATCTCAAATTATTGTATTTAAGAGCATGCTGCGGTTGGGAGAATCGCAACGGATCTTCGGAATAGCATTGCGGGAACTTTTGTAAATCAGTGTAGACGCTCGTGTCGTCGAGCTTGTACCGCAAAGGATCCTCGGAGTACCTTTGCGGATATTTCTGAAGATCGATACCGTACTTCTGATCCCCGACACACTGATCATACATTAAATTATTATCCGAACATCTATGATACTCTTCCCTACACCTGTTAGGATACTTATTCATGTTCTCCTCGCACCTACACGGATACTTTTGAAAATCTGGATTGCCCCTTTCTGTTTCGTACTTTACATTTTTTACAGGCTCCTGAAAACAGTGCTGCAGGGGATACGTCGGGGCGTAAGTATCGTTAATGTACTGGCACGGATACTTGGACAGATCCTCGGGATAGCATACAGTGTGCCTTAGCAGACTCAACTCACCGTTTATCGATTCGATTTGCGGCGAATGCTGACCGGTAACGAGATTGTTCATCGAACCTGTGAGATCTGTTGTGCTGGGATTCGTTTGAACAGTTGTACCATTGGACTGCAACGATAAGAAACAACAAGTCAATGTAATCAGTTAATAATAGCGGTAAGATACAAACGAATGGATAAACATCCGATTACCTGCGGTTGCACAATTTTCACGGTACCGTATGTTTTGTTGTTAGTGATTACACTGTCGTCGCTAACTCTCTCTTGTTCCGCGCGATACTCGGGTGTCACTATACCTCTTCGGTCTGTAAACATCGATACTTCGAATGTAGATGAAAGTTCCGACTAGGTGTATTAAAATAACAATACCAGAGGCAGAGAAATGAAGTTACCGATTAGGCTAGGCGGCGCAGGTCCGCATAACACGTAAAAACAATTCCCACAAATATTTCCTTGGCTGTAAGGATTAAAACTCTCTTGCCCCCTTTTGATGGAGAATGACCCCTTGATCTAGGACAACAGAAACATTTCTAATCCACCCACGGTTTCGGCAATCCGTAATACTTACATCCTCGTTAGTCGTTTGGTTGCTAGTAGTTAAATATGTATGGAAACCAGCAAGGCAAAGGATACTCCAAACGGAGAAGAAACATATAACTCCTACGACAACGCTTCCAGGAGATATTCTCACTGCCTCTAGAAATGGCCTGCCGTCTCGTGTGACTGTTAACAGATTCGCGCATGGAATTAGGGCTCGCCCCGTTCGCTTGCTAAGTATCTCTCCGATTAATATACTTACGCATAATTAAATGTGTAACGGCGCACGCAACTATAAAAACACAAAGAAATGCCAGAGATACGATAAAGGCATAAAAGTATCTGTAATTCCGTCTGCCCACGCAGTTTCCAACCCATGGGCAATGATGGTCGAACCTCTCTGAAAGGATAATCATTCAATGTTCCTTCCACCCTCTCGCCAAGCTACTTCCAGTAATTAACTAATACACGTACCTACGCAATTGTCGCATAAACTGCAATGCGAAGCCCTCGGAGGTCTGAATATTTTACAGGTAAAACAGTATTTCAATTTCACCGGCTGCCCCTTGACCAACACCTCTTTCGTTCTGGGCGGGGGTCTATACATTTTAGAATTACCATCATTTGGTACCTCTTTATCCAACATGCAAAGAATGCAAATTTTTTAATATAAACGCTTAGTAACGTCGATTATCAAAGGATTACGCAGTAATACATGCTCGTTTACCGATTTGTTTCTCGATGTAGGCAGCTTCGTCGGGCGTCGCTCTTGGGATAACTCCCGGATCGCTAAAGCTTGTTCTGAATAAAGCAGACATTACAAAAATAAATAACAGGCCTCCAATAACCGGTATAGCAGGCGTTATGTGAACCGCTAGGAATGGACAGCTAGAAAAAGGAACGATAAAGTCGTTAGAACTCCGTTCCCCGGCTGGACGCTTAGAAATTGGCTGCGTTCAGCGGAACAAACCGCTACGTAGCCGCTCACTGATTTTTCGCTGAACGCTGCCGCTAGGTTGCTGAGCGCTCAACACGTTTAGTGAGCGGTCGCCATTTTTTCGAGCGTAGATAAACTCCGCTACTTTTACGGAACGTGTTGAGTTGCTACAAATATCGCTACCCTGCAAAGTGTCGTTCAGCGGAACCAGAACCGATCACCGTTGAGCTCAGTGAGCGGCTACTGAGCGGCTACGTAGCGGTTTGCTCCGCTGAACGCAGCCATTGTAACTGCGAGCGACGATCGTCTTACTCGACGGCGAAGAACAGTCCGCTGGTTCCGGCGATGAGACACACGGTTACGTAGAAGATCCCGGTCTGCGGCGCCATCATCACTCTGCCGTCGCAGCAGAATCTGTTTCTGCCCGGGAACAGCTCCCACTTCCGTGTGATGTGCGGCATGTTGGGAACGCGACCAGCCCGCTCTATGCACCGTTCGTATGTACAAGTACGTAACGCCCGGTTCGTCGCGGATAAAATATTAGAGCCATACAGTGTTTATTTAACGTCACCACGCGAGACTTTGGACAACCATCTTTCATCTTGACCAAGCGAATTTTTATTGAACTGCAACACGTTCGGCAGACGGTCCGTTAACCTCGCTCGACATAACAAACGCTTCTGCCCCGGGATGTCATTGATAATATAAACATTACGCGAGCAAACGCTCGGCTTACCGTACATTTATAAATCGCCCAGTGTTGTCGAGCAGTTGTAAAGGACCTGTGCAGCTCTTGTCAACTTAACCTAATTGCAACGCTGGCTGGTGGCGCAAAGGCATTCGTATTTCGTAAAAGTCCGCATCGCCGCGATAATCAAACGGAATTGCTCGCTTTCTTCCGCATTCTATATAGAGCCATGAACTCACTTGCGAGACAGCATTACCGTCACTGTCCCCCGTAGGCCACCGACACTTTAAGAACACTCACTCGGCGGGGTCATAGCCGTGGAAAATCAGAGACGCGAAAATTCATTTGTAAACTAGGTCACTTAGACGTGACACATAAATGCCACTCGCGCGCTCCCGATGTAACCTTCAGGCCCGCGATGCACATTACGCCTCGCGAAGCCGTTGCATCGTTTCGCTACGTCGACCTTAGTTCGATGACAATATAACGTATGTATTTACGAGGAAAAGATTGTTGCCCGTAGTGTGATTACTCGGGATTATCTGTGGTTCCCTCTGACGGGGTATGCAGAAGCGCCACGTGATCTCATTACCACGTGACCTGCCGAAACTGATTTCAATTTCAAGTGCAAATAGTTTCCGCGGAGAAAGAATTCATTTTCTTTATTACCTTTGGGCTGGGAGAAAGGGATTATTAAATCGCGAGTGTACTACGAATTTATATAGGATAATGCGGAAGAAGATCTGAAGGGTGTATCTGGAACTGAGACAGAGTGAACAGCTCTATAAAACAACTGATATCCAATTAATATTACAGGATTGTTATTTTATATACTAAAATGTTGAGTCATTTACTCTTTTGTTACTCTTAAATTGGATTGTCAAATATACCCTCGATCATTTTTTGATTCATATTTTTTTATATTTTTTATTCGCCCGCGAGTTTACTTGCTGAATTTTGAAAAGGAATTATCGAAAAAATGGTAGTGTGTTGTAATCGTAATTCTGATTGTGTGACTACCGTTTACTGGTCAGTTGAAATTGCGGAGACTCTTGAAAACATAAGAGAATTAATTATTGTCGTTTGTTTATAGTACCAAAGCTGGTGATAAAAATATATAAACGCGAATGAAAAAGGAAACAATACCCGAGCACACTCCCGTTACTCCTGTGCGGGCCGGACCGTGGCTCGCGCTCAGAAACATGGGATTGATTATTTAAGGGTAGGAGGGTGTGCAACTTATCGCTCCCATTGCAAAATGGGTCGTCGACGCAATGCAGTACATCGTCGCACACAGACGTGTGCACACAATCAAACGAAATCTTGAAAATCGAAGAATCCCACTATGAGCGCCATCTTCGGGTGCGTCGGCGAACAGACCAGTCGCGATCCTAAAATTTTACTACCCGTATAAACTAACCCTCTGTAATGTCGCCTCATAGATCTATAGATCAGTCATCCAGGTTAACGAACCATTTGCGAGGAGGCATTACTCAAAACTATTACAGGTCGAATTGCACTCATGCTGCTTTAATATCCGCTAGCGAGTCGCCGATTACTGGAGAGAAATAAATCGATTATAACACGATAGGTAAGAATCTGCAGTAAAAAAAGAAATACAATTCGCGATTTTTTTTTACCATGACTTCAAACACGGATCACCCTCGACTTCATCTCTCTCCCGGGGGAAGTACAGAAATAAATAAACAATGGTCTGCAAGACCGAGGATACATCTTCCATTCGACGAGTAGGCTTTCAGATTTCAGTCGGACCTGTGCATTATCCTATTAAAACATAAAAAGAAACGATGTATTAATTTCTCCACAGGCGACGAGACAGAATTCCTACTTACACTAATTAAACTAGTAAAATAAAAGCGATTGATGCGACGTGTTTCGTGATAAGCGATATAAAGAGAGATATCAACAGGCACGATATATCAGGGCGAGCCGTGGACTGTAAAGGAAAAAATGCCCGGTGTCCCTGGCGAAAAAGGATGTGGCGAAGGGTCGCGTTTAGTCGCGTCTGTGCAGCTTAAAGGCAGCAGCAGCAGCAGCCTGGCAAGGTTTGTCTCGGGGTGGGAGGATGAACGGAGCCCCATGTCGAGGGAGGTGGGTCGGGAGGGCGCGAGGGGGTCGGTTGCGGCGGGGTGCACGGGTATGAATCGTGGAGCGGGCGGATGGACGGACGGACGCAAACGCTGAAATCAGCTCGGGCGATCGATGCGATAAATGGATGCGTGCGATTGGTAGCCGGGAAAATCGATGATGAACAGGGGGGCACCCTACCTAGCCGCGAAAGCGAGCACGGCTGCACCGCCGGAGAGGATGGAGCAAAGACCGAAATATCGATTTTTAGGCCCCTACGCGGCGGTTCGATGCTCATATCTGCCCCGTGTCCCGTATCCGCGCGAACCGCCTTTCAAAACACCAACGACGCGTGCGAGATACACCGTACTGGTGACGCGGACCGCTCGCGACAAGAATTTACCACCGTTGCGATTAAAAGATCGTCGAGGATTGATCGTTGTGCGACGGGTGACCGAGGTTCTGGCCGATGTCGTCAGGTAACCACGTTGACAGCGTAACGACGCGCCGTAAAAACCAAGCCTTCGCCGACGAGAAGATCTCCTCTCGCTCCTCTCGTCGTTCGTGCGACCCAGCGGTGTAATATCGTGAGATCCAATGATCCCCCGGCTAAGGGAACGATCTAAGATCGGCTTGCTGTGCCGAGTGTGTGAGAACGCTGGGCTCCTTCGTTCTCGATCCGCGATTTTTTCCACCGATGTTGTGCACACCGTCTAGTCCGCCGTCGAGCGAACGTCGGGGATTTCGTGACGGGGGTGTGAAATCCGGGGTAGCTAGCCACAGTGTGTAAATTATTGCATTGCACCATTGGCCCTGGTGAGACGTCTCGTCGAAATCGACCGATCCACGCGTCGTGATCGTACCAAGGGATCTCCTGTCAGTGTTAATCTCCGTGACTCTGGCCTAGCGTTGTTTCCTAAAAAGCAACAAGAGATTTCTAACTAATGTGTTATTAAGCGTGTGCATCGTTAATGAAATAGGAGTCATTGCTGAGTCATTGCGTGGTCATAGGGGAGTGACAACTATTTGTTTACCGTCAACATCGCGAATATTGGGCGTAATTTTTCAGATCGAACAAGGTACTCCCTGGGTCACTGTCCACGTAGTGGCAGTCGTTTAATTTTTCGCCCGGCAAGATGCATGCTTTAATATCTACCGTATAGTAATTTTGCAAAGTCGTCCTATTTTACGGCACGACGCAAGAATTGTGTAAAATACAGGCGAGCTGCGACCGACGCAACAGGCTTAAACATACAGCAAAGAAATATACGTGTCAGCGCGTTACATTTACATGTACGAAATTATTAACGAATGTATCGTTGTTTTCGAACGGTGCAGAAAAAATGGCCATCGCTGCTTCGGAGAATTATCAACTCAAGTGGCACAGCTATGGCGCGCATCTGCACAGCTCTGTCGCGACGTTACTCCACTCAGAATCCTTCGCAGATGTTCTGTTGGCGACGTCCTGTGGCCGGCACGTGGCTGCCCATCGATTCGTCCTAGCCGCTTGCTCATCGTACCTTAGTCACATTTTTCAAACATGTCATTTCGGGGCGAACACGAATGCCCCAATTATTGTGGTTCGTATACCTATATAGACGCAGTATGTGCATACACGACCCTACGGGGAATCACAGTCGCCGCCAGATAAATCGTTACCCATTCCGAGATAAGTTCAAATAACCATTGCGGCGATCGCGTTTCAGGTACTACCAACGGAGATCGGTTATCGGACGCTGAAGATCCTGATACAATACATGTACAGCGGCGAGGCGACCGTGACGAACGATCAGTTGGAGGGTGTATTAAAGGCGGGAGATATTCTGCGTGTCCGCGGCTTATGGAGATCCAACACCGGCAGCAAAAAGGAGAACATCCAGTCGAACAACCAGAAGGTCGATCGGGACAAACGGGAGCAGCCGCCGTTGACCGGGCAAATACAGAAGATCAAGCTGGTGCAGCCGTCGACGGAGAAGGCGGCCGAGAATGCGCAACAGCAGGCCACGCCGGTGCAGAACAACGTTCAACCACAGAAACCTACCTCAGAGAGAAAGAGTATCGAGAAGGCCGACGATAAAGCCAGCGAGCCCGAGACAAAGAAGGTGTTGGAGGAGAATAAAAGTAACGAGCAGAATAAGAACAAGGAGAACCTGGAGGGGAACGCGAAGAAAAGGAAAACCATCAACAGCGACGTAGAGTCCAACAAATCTAAGAGCGAGGACGGCGAAAATGTAAATAAGACCGATTCTTGGTAATGCCGCTTCTCGTCGGAGTAGAATGAAAATGCCCCTCTTTTCGTGCCTTACAGACCGAGTTGAACCTGGAGCTTTTGGTAAAAGACGAGCCGATCTGGGAGGAGACTATCGATCCATCGGAATCACTGACTATAGATCACGAGATTGATATCAAACCTGTATGTAGCGTATAAAAAAGGTTCGTTTTATAAAAAGAAAGTATGTAATACCGTATGTTGGTCGTTTGCAGGAAATTGTACACAGTGCGGACGAGGAAGAGGAGTACACGCCATTAACGTGCGACATGTGTAGTCAGACGTTTAATCGGCCATCGGACTGGGTGAGACACATTGAATTTACACACGCTGACATGACTGAAAATCGAAGGAAAAAGAGGAAGGTGAGCGTATAGAAGCATTACCTAGCGTTTCGAGTAATCAAATGAATATTAACGGTCCGCTGTTTCGCAGGACGATGTGGATGACGATAGCAAAGACTTTCCGCCGTTAAAGTGTGATCTCTGTGGTAACATGTACTCAACGCCTCAAGAATGGGTACGCCACATACAAACGGAGCACACGGAGGAGCAACTGGCCTTGATGAACAACTCGGCGCCACCTAAGCCAAAAAGGGTTCACAGTCATCAAAAGTTGTGCAACATTTGTCAAAAGGAATTTCCAAGTCACGCGTCGATGGTAATTCACCAGCGAACGCACACCGGGGAGAAGCCTTTTCTTTGTTCCTATTGTAAAAAGGGCTTTAACGTAAAAAGTAATCTGCTAAGGCATCTAAGGACATTGCATGACAAGTACGTACATCCCAGCTTATACGGGAGCAACGGTAACACGAATGCTTAAACCCAATATGATTTCACAAATGTACATGTCTCCTTCGTTTCTTTCTCTTGTTGGTAATCTCATTTGCAAAGCGAACGTCACGCAACATCCTATACATATGTGTTTTAAATTCATGCTCACAGACTGAAGGAATAATGGATGCATCGATGATCCTGGCATAAGCCAGTGAAATTGGTCCAAAAAAAAAATTAGACGATATCGAAGAGCGCGTGGCATCTTCTTTGAAAATGAGCAAGTATTAAACGCTTACGTAAGCTTTTTTTAAACATTGAACGGGTAACTTCGGTATTCTTCTTCTGTTTTTGTTTTCTCTCTTTTTTTTTTCGGTGTTAAAGTCGGTTATTGTATGTATTGATATCGAGTTATTACGTGTAAGAGTGATTTTAAATTCGAAGCTTTTCCGTTGAGAACACAAAAGCAATATAAGGGCTTTAAAACCAAAGAGGCTGATTACTATTGCCAAAGTGTCTTGTTTTGTTGCGACCTTAATTCGTTTCTTGAATATAGAGGAAAATATGAGAAGTATTTATTTTGATTAGAGATTTGATTTAAGCGTGTATGACTAAGAAACGACGATATACAGGTCTTCGCAGTATGTGCGTGTAAAATAATTCATAGTATAAATCAACATCTATTGATTAATATTTAATTACTTAGTAACGATACGAGATCCAAATTGTGTAAGATTTAACTGTATACTTCTAGGCTATTCCATCCATGGTAGCCCTCTTATTCCCTCAGCTCGTAAGCTAATTATGTATTTTTATATTAAACTAGCTTATACACAAGAAAGGTATAAGAAATAAGATATTTAAACTAAGTAAAAAAAAAAAAAAAAATTTAAACTTCAATTAGGCTAGGACGTAAGGGTAACACGTAATTCAAAATTTATCAAATGTTTTGGAAATATATTGAGTTCTTCTTACTTATAAAAAAAAAACGCAATATTATCAAAATATTGTCACAGTTTATGAAACGGTAACAATATGAATCTTACGAGAATGACACCACATTACCATGTTAATCATGATCGTGTCACTCTACTATGAATCTTAGTGTCAATTCTGCGTTGCGCTAACACTGTGACGAGCCAAATGACTTTTAAATGTAAAATTTAAATATATTACCTTCAAAGTATTTTTAATTATCCTTAATCGTTCCTGAACAATGAATATCAAAATATACCTCTTCTTACATACGTGTAGCCTTATCATTCTGATTCGCGTGAAATTTCAAACATGCTTAATCTCTAACACCGCGATAAATACAAGAGCAATAGAATTCGCAGCGTCTGTACGATATTAATCGAAGCTATGATACACCGCATCAACGACGTCGCGGCTTCCGTCCCGAAGTTCGTAGGAACCTCAATTCTCCTCGTCGTCGTCAATTTTCGGCGCCAGGTAGTATCTAATATGCCCGATGTCCCCGATTTTGTATTCACATACTAGAGGCACGTCGTTGGACATCGATAGCTGCACTTGCGCGCAGAGGGGCCCGGCTTTTATGAAACAATTAAGGTAGCGGCACGAGAATGTTAATTTCACCGGCTCTTGCATATTGACGACTACCGCTTCGTCTTCGTTATCTGCATCCGCTGTCTGCGCCAACTTCACGGTAGCTGAAAGAAACAATGTTGTATAAATACGAGAACATCGTAATAATGTTCATTGTACAGATATACTTTTACACTTTGCGATATATACTTTCGATAATTCATTCGCGTCTCGACGGAGTTCGGCGTACGGAAACGTACGTTTCCTTTGAATACAAAAAAACAAACAGTCGCGACTGTGAATACAAGCGTGACCTCGTCTTCGTAACGGCAAGGTCGAGGACAGGTAAACACTTCGCGCGACGTTGCTTAATCTCGGTCAGTCGATACACAACTTCTGTACTCGAAGAACCTCTACTAGAAGATGTTACGTGCGCAAAGTAGATACGATACGCTGAACGTAAGTACATATATTAATTAATATAAGAAACTACTGTACCTTGTCCGTAATCTCCCGCGGCGCTGAACTTTATACCCTCCTTAGAGCACGCGAACGTTATCGATTCCCCGAATTGACTCAAATCTCTGCATATACGGGAGAACTCTTGGGACGGCATTTTTACGATACACGAATACGAGGTTTCCTGCAACAGTCGGTACATCCCATAATTGTATCCGAACGGATCCGTTCCGTGAACGTGATAACGCTAGAACTTATGGAAAAGTTATCTTACAGGAATACCGAGGTGTTCCTGATCCATATTTATAAGTTTCATCTCGTATTCTGCGAGTTTCTCTTTGTTGGGCGATTCGAATATGAATACGATATTCTCCGGATTATCCAATGCCCGTAGCGTCACAGTGTCTTCCGAGCCAGCGCATCGTAGAATTTTGGACATACTAGAAAATGTTCGGACGTGATAGTTTAATGATCGAAAGTGACTCGATATACTAGACATAAGACAGGGAATAAATCGAAGACATTTATTTTTCGCGTTGAAACGAAAAATTACAAACATCTTTCTCGTCAGTGATGTCTGTGCTCTTTGTTCTATCACGAGGGAAGACATAACCTTGGTGAAATTTTGTACGGGATCTTACCATGCGACACTCATCCCCATTGATAAATTTCTGTCGCATCTGTATTTGTCGAAACCGTCGCTTCTGAGATTTAAGGAGACCAAAGAGACGTGAGCATTGTCCATAGCTTGGACTTGTATACCCGAGTCGGAACATTCGAACGTGGCTTCGGTTAAAAGGTCCTTTATCGCGTCTAACACTTTCTTCAGGATCGCACTCTGTACCAAACGTGCCTCGAACATTTTTACGGCTCACTTTCCTCGGCTATCAATTCGCGGAAACTGATGTGGAGCAACAAGTACCGTCACTCGAAAGAGTTGTTGAGACCGGCAGCGTTACGCGCGCTTTCCTACCGCCGAAACGTCCCGGAAGTAGATGGCACTCGCAGCATACCGGAAACCCGTCCGATCTTCAAATCGAACAATGCCGATCGTTCGTTAAGGGGACCTTCCGGTCTAGAGCCCAAAAAAATAGGTGATTTTTAGGAATTAATTAAAGGAAAACTACTATATATAATTTAATGGGACTTTTTGCATTGTATTAAGGATGTCTTAAGTTATAGAAATATATTTTTTGTTGTATAATTAATCATTGCAGACGGCCCTGGGGAGTCGTTAAAGTCAAGGCGTCAAAAAATTGATCCAAATCGGTGGGACCTGTATCTCCAAAAGTTATTATCCGATTCGACTGAAACTTATTTTATTTTGAAGATTATACTTCTGGCTAGGGGGGGACTAGAAAAAAAATAAAAAAATGACATTCTTATTAGAAAATAACGACACTTGAAGTTTGAAATCACTTTTTCCTGTACTTTTCGTCCTTTCAACGCCTTTGAAAATTATAAATTTTCAATTTTTTGTAATTTTTCTAGTTCCCCCCCTAGCCAGAAGTATATTCTTCAAAATAAAAAAAGTTTCAGTCGAATCCGATAATAACTTTTGGAGATACAGGTCCCACCGTTTTGAGAACACTGTTTCGAGAAAAACGCGTTTAAAGTTTTACGTGAGCGCTCGAGTGGCTGGTTCAGCTGGTTGTTGCCCATGCATTTGCCGCTACTCAAATGCCTATAACTTCGGGAATTTTACGAATTTCAACAAATCCTTTTAAACACGTATTCCTAAAATATTGAACATTCGAAAAATAAAATAAAAAAAAATCGATTTTAAGGGGAGGTTCCGGTCTAAAAATCGATTTATTTTTTATTTCATGTTTCGAATGTTCAACCTTTTAGGAATACGTGTTTAAAAGGATTTGTTGAAATTCGTAAAATTCTCGAAGTTATAGGCATTTGAGTAGCGACAAATGCATGGGTCGCAACCGGCCACTCGGCGCTCACGTAAAACTTTAAACGCGTTTCTCCCCAAACAATGTTCTCAAAATCGGTGGGACCTGTATCCCCAAAAGTTATTATCCCATTCGACTGAAACTTATTTTATTTTGAAGATTATACTTCTGGCTAGGGGGGGGAACTAGAAAAAAATTAAAAAATGACATTTTTTTAGAAAATAACGACACTTGAAGTTTGAAATCACTTTTCCATGTACTTTTCGTCCTTTCAACGCCTTTGAAAATTATAAATTTTCAATTTTTTGTAATTTTTCTAGTTCCCCCTCTAGCCAGAAGTATATTCTTCAAAATAAAAAAAGGTTCAGTCGAATCGGATAATAACTTTTGGATATACAGGTCCCACCGTTTTGAAAACACTGTTTCGAGAAAAACGCGTTTAAAGGTTTGCTTGAGCGCCGAGTGCCCGGTTGTTGCCCATGCATTTGCCGCTACTCAAATGCCTATAACTTCTGGAATTTTACGAATTTCAACATATCCTTTTAAACACGTATTCCTAAAAGGTTGAACATTCGAAAAATGAAATAAAAAAAAATCGACTTTTAGACCGGAAGGTCCCCTTAATTCCCCCGCTATTCTAACTGCACTGCGATAGTTTAGAATTCGCTGGTTTGGTTCAAATTTATTCGTGATAAAAGAAACATTTTTACCATAATATAAATGGCAATCTGTTTTTTATTTGACAATAGAAAAACATCTTTTCCAATCTTTGCGAAAACCTTTATCCGGCTAATGTATGTCGTTCGTTGAAATGTAGTTATTAGTTTTTAATGTTGGAAGGTATTTTGAAAAGAAGAGATCGATACGAAGTATGAAATTCTATATAAAAGGAATTTTAACAAATTGTGTATTCATTCTAGTGCAAATAATTAGCGGAGACATTGAATGACTGCGCGTGAGCTAAGTCGATTGTACCTAAAAATACGGAAAATAATTTTAATTATATTCACAATTTGCTTACAGAAAGGGTCGCCCTGTGTATGTCTATTTTAAGCGTAGAAATTTATCAGGTAAAAACATATGGGATACAAAAGTATTTAAATACGACTGAATCGCTATCATACTTAAATAAATGCAGTCTCACTCGTTACAGTTTAGAACTAGGGATATTTACACATGTACGAAATTAAATTTCTTAAAAATAGAATACTAATCAATACAGGAGTGATACGCGCCTGTTACATGCGTTAGAAACTGATATCACCAGCCATGTTCTCTAATTGGCTGAACATCTGATCAAGATGCTAAAACAGAAATCATTGCGAATTAGTTGTACCTCAGGACACAGAAATTCATTCGATTCTCTACTGTAGATTATCAAGCGTATTTTACATACATCCGATGGCTCGTTATCTTTTTTAATTTCTTCTTGCTTGTCATTACAAGATAATCTTCCACTTTCATCGTCACCTTCCTCATCGTCATCTTCTTCGTAATCGTTTTCGTTATCATCATCGTCATCCGAATCGTCTTCTTCCTCCTCTTCTTCCTCGTCATCGTCGTCGTCGTCGTCCACATCGTTATCTGTATCTTCGTCGGATCGTATGTTACACGACATATCCATTTCTTCATAATCCTCCGGTTCTTCCTTGATCTCGGTAAGCATTATCGTTTCCGCGACCGTTTCCCTTTCAGTGGAGCAAGGTGGCGGTGCCTCCGATGCTGAAGGTATCTGAGGTGGTTGACCAGTCTAAAAATCGACCATCATAAGTACCCTCTTGTTTCTGTCTCACATAAAATATTTCATTAACATGCAGTGTTCTACCCATGGTTGTTGCTGTTGTTGCTGCGCAGATTTAGCCGACGCGATCGAAGTCGGCGCGGGGGAAGGAGCAGAAGAGCTTTGCAAATTCGTGCTTTGCTCTTGAACCTGCGATGCCACTTTGTTCTGCGTTTTATTGGAATTACCTTGCAACCTATTCTCTACGTCAGTTTCTAACTTCTTCTCAGCGTTATTAGCCTTCTTGGTTACTTGCGAATTACTGTTCGGCTCCTCTTTCACTTTCTTAACGTTCGGTTTAGGCTCCCCGGGGAGACAAGTATTACCACGGTGCCTTCTAAACCTAACAATAATACTTCTGGTATCCCACATTAAATCGTGCGCTTGCTTATAAGCAGATATCGATTCATCCACGCTATTATACCTGATGAAAGCATAGCTGCAAAACGGAATAGACGTAACGCGTCAGAGAGATGTAAGTGACGTTAAGATATCGACGTGCGTTACGAAAAGTAGCACGTTTCAATTTTCTTACGAAAAGTACCACGTTTTGGGTTGCCACGAAAAGAAGCACGTTCCATCGTTTCTGACGAATATTAGCACGTTTGGTCTTCTGCCGCGAAGACTAACACATTTCACTGCCTCGCCACGAAGAATAGCACATTTCGTACTGTTGCGACGAAAACTAGCACGTTATACTGTTTCGCCACGAATAATAGCACGTTTGGGAATTTATGGCGAAAACTAACATATTATCCGGTTTGGCCACGAAGAATAGCTCGTTTTGGATTATACTGCAGACTGCAGAAACTATCGCGTTTCAGCGCGTGGGCAGTTTAAAAGAATTCAACCGTTGAAAATATTGTTTAATAAATAATAATTCCATCTAATCTCCAAAAGACAACACATGAAAATTTTAATCTACATAATTTAAGTAAGGGAGGGAGGGTGCGGGAATTGCGAACGCGGGGTAAACGCGAACACGCTACTTTTCGTGGCAAACCGCTCTAACGTGCTAGTTTTCGCAGCGAAAGACGAAACATGCTATTTTTCGTGGCAAACCGCTCAAACGTGCTAGTTTTCGCAGCGAAAACCGAAACGTGATAGTTTTCGTGAGAACGAAGGCAAACGTGCTACTTTTCGTAAGAAAATTGAAACGTGTTACTTTTCGTAACGCACGTCGATATTAGGGATAATATCGTAAAACTCACCGAGTATTTCTCATTTTCTGTGCATATCCTATATCTACTCGAGCAGCTGTTGGAAACTTACTTTTTACTTTATTAACATTAACGGACTCCGGTAAATTTCCTATATACAACGTGTAGGGATCTATTTCCTCAGGCATCGGATTATCTTCATCCCTTAGCGACTTCCTTTCGACTTTTAAATGACCCACCCCGAAAGGTATTTTCTCCAGCTCCTTTATAGCCTCGTCGATATCAACGCTCTCTGCCATCTGTATAAAACAGTACCTAGGGCCGCTGGGGCTTTGAAAGTGTATATTCTGTATACCAGTATGAAATTCTCTGACGATATCTTTATTCAGATCGGGATCTGGAAATTTGATTATTAAACTTTGGGCTTTCACTGTTTTATTGTATTCATTCTCAATTTTCAAAGCTCTTTCTGCGTCTTCTCTGTTCCAAGGTCGGCTGGGATAGCTCTGCGACATAGGTTTCCTCTGTTTGTTCTTTTTAACTACAACTTCCTCCTGAAATAATAAATGTACAGTTAGCCGCGATACGTAATTAAACGACCGGCAGGATGAAGTAAGGCTGCAAGTTATGTTGCCTTACCAAACCGATTTTAACATCCTGATCCGACGGCTCTTCGCCGTGCCGATTCGTCAACATCCCAGGGGGAATAGGAGGTAAAGGATGATTAGGAAGGGGAACGGGCATATGATTCATAAGAGCATCGTTCGCAGCCGCGGTATAATTATTTCTTTGCCATTCCAAGCCGAGGCTACTACTCAACGTTGCGCCAAAATATGCCGCTTGATCGAATTGACCCTGAGACTGCCCGAAGCGTGCGAGCCTTCTATTTTTACGATGAAAGTTACTTCTTTGTACATATACGTTGCTTCTATTGTGATTAAACC
This sequence comes from Andrena fulva, assembly GCA_946251845.1. Classification (NCBI taxonomy): domain Eukaryota; kingdom Metazoa; phylum Arthropoda; class Insecta; order Hymenoptera; family Andrenidae; genus Andrena; species Andrena fulva. The sequence continues at coordinate 21,702,393 of OX276333.1, read as the reverse complement.
TCTCGCGTCTCATATAATTACCTCTTAGAGGCATTTCTCTTTGATACGTGTTCGCAGTCACGTCGCGCGGAGTCGGCGGCGGTAACGGCGACGTTTGAGGAGTTATCCATTGCCATGCCGTGGGTGGGTGCGCCCATGCTTGAATCGGCGTTACTTGAGAAGGCACTGGTCCGAATACATGCGGGGGCGGCGGGACTCCGCTGGATGGTGGAGGCATAGGAGGTAACGGCGGTTGTCCGGGTAAAGGTTGCGTGACGGTAGACGGGGACGAAGAGGACGAAGTGTAAGCGGGATAGGAACCTTCGTACCCAAAATTGATGCACTGTTGCTTAACGAAACATTGCTTTGTCTCTCCATTTTCTTCAGTTACCTGGGGAAGTGAGAAATTATAAATTAAAATCGAGTGGATTTATTACAATTAACATCCCATTAGAAGAGCATACTTCAGCATCGTTCGTCAAACGTTGCTAACGTTGAGATATCGCGACAGTATATTAAATACGCGAAAATGCACTATGCAATCGTTGACAAACTAACCTTCTTTAAAACAGAATAGATATACATTCATCGATGATATTATTAAGGAAGCTGTGAGAAATAGAGAAAATGATACTTACCAAACGTTTCATAACGAAACGTTTCATAATAAAACTGTTGCTGGTCCTTAGAGAATAATTACGCTTTCCAATTTATAATGTAAATACATCGTACAAGCAATGCAACAAGGGTGGTCCAGAAATCTACCAAAATCTACTCTACTGGCTGTTAGCTGTTACTCCGAGCGTCAGGGTTGCCAACCCCTATTTTAACCCCCATTGCACGTATTTTCTACAGGAAAGTAGAAAAATTAACGTCACCGCTCGCAATAATTACGGAAATAATTTATTTCTTTATCCTTTGATTGATATATCGTCGGTAGTCTGTTCACTTAAGTATTTTTATAAACATTATTTTATCATATAAATGCGCATTTAAACAGAATGCAAATATGCAATATTGCGGCTATATTCGAAATATATTAATATTTATAATAATTTTCTAAAAAATATGCATCAAAACTTCAATACAAGGAAGCAAGTTTAGAAAGCTTGCGCATGTGTGATTTTTTGTATTGCTTCGAAGTTTCTTTCGAAAGGAACTCATGTATAAATATTAATATATACGCTACAACTTAAATTATTTAATTATGATAAATTAATTATCAGAATAATGACATATCGATGCCATGAAAACTATGGTGTCTGATATGCTTAATTATACAAGAATCGAGACTTTGAATGCGACACACATCGGCGCTGCTTTCTCCGGATGCACGGAACAAGAGAAAGTCGAGAATGTGTGAACAAAACTGCATCGCGTAAATGTAAATGATAAATAGGAAGTGAAACAAAAGTTACTGGTATCGTGATAACCGATAAAATGAAGTGTTAGTTATAAAAAAAATTCCTGCATCGTTAAAATAACTCTGACCCGTGCATCGCCAAGAGGAAACAGTAAAAAGATAGACATAGGATCGTTCGTTTCCAAAGCCGCGCTTTCTTATTTGTTCCCCGCGTCATTATCGTGCTCGTTGATTATATCGCGGTGATACAATTAACGACCACCCCGTTCCTCGCCGATCGCCTCCTGAAATTTTATAACTTTCCCGTGCGCGCCGTCGTAATTTTCACGTTTCTATCCCGAGGAAAGGAAATTTCGGTGTTAAAATCTTGCCGTCAGATGCCCTTACTGTTAGTCCATTGAGCGAGCATATTGTGCGCGTAGTCGGTGTGACATGGCTACAAGTAATAACGAGGAAATCGAGGTATTTTTCGGCTAACATTTTTTACAATCCAACAGACACGATAAAATTAACGCGATCCTCCATTCAAATATAATCGCGGCTTGAGTGTCGGATGAAAGCTCGCACGGTTCTTTCATCGAAACAGCGTGGTCGTTTCCGACACTCCTCACCCCTCCCATCTGTTCCCATGCATGGTGAAAACTGTCTAACGAGCTTAGAAAAGGCATATTATGTTACTCGAGTAAAATAATTGAACACGGGCCGCGCGTCACGATAAATACATCACAACGAAATCCCATCGGCATCGCTCCGTAAATATCCCGGGCACCGAATCGTTGAAAATAATTCGAAAACATCGCGAGTACAGATATAGATAGATACGTGTGCACGTTGAAAATCTTAGATGCGAAATTATGAATGTGACTGTTCGCAGGAAGTAGAGCGGAAGGAGCAAGAGGTATCGAACTTTGATGAATTTCCACCGGAGGTATTAATTAAACATCCGCTTCAACATACGTGGACCCTTTGGTACTACGAACCCGATAGGAATAAGTCGTGGGAGGAAAGTCAACGGAAAATAACCAGCTTCGATACGGCGGAAGATTTCTGGAGGTAAAGTTTGCGGATACCTTGTTTCGGGATCGGATAGCGGTTCGTCGATGTTCCGGAGCTAATGAAATACGCTTCGTTAACAGTTTGTACAACCACATAAAGTATGCCTCCGAATTGAGGCAAGGTTGCGACTACAGCATGTTCAAGCAGGGAATTAGACCTATGTGGGAGGATGAAGCTAATAAAAACGGCGGAAGGTGGCTCATAAGCTTAGACAAGAAACAGAGATCCACGGATCTGGATCACTTCTGGCTAGAAACTCTTTTGTGTATGATCGGCGAGGCCTTCAACGGATACTCCGACGACGTTTGCGGGGCGGTAGTGAATGTCAGGCCGAAGGCGGATAAAATCGGCGTATGGACAGCGAATTCCAATAGCGTAGATAGTGTGATGGAAATTGGGTAAATATATTTCTACGGCGTGTAATTCTATGTACAATGTTCACAGGTCATCTAACTTCTCGATTGTGTACCCTGTTTACAGACGCAAATTGAGAGAGAGATTAAAAATTTCATCCAAAGTCTCTATAGGATACCAAATACACAAAGACATCATGATCAAAGCGGGAAGTCAAACGAGGAATGCCTACGTTATTTAAAGAACTGTTTGTTACATTAATGTCATCATTATTCATTAAAAATTAACAAGGTTGAATGCGCATAAATGATACGGGCGTCGAACGAAATCACGGCAAATTACCGCGCCGAGCGATTTAAGCGAAAATTCAGCGTAACGTTTTTAAACATTCTTCACTGTAGCAAGTATTTTCTTAATGAAATTTATTAAACGAGAACTAATAAATACGCTCCGCGACGGGTGTGTATTGCATAAATATAAAAATTTGCATTAATGTAACAAGTAATTTAGGGTTATATTGCGAAAGATACGCACAGGCTGCTGTATTTTTCGGAAGATAATATAAATCGTACAGTTGTAGCTGTTCTTCGAATGTATGCGATTAAGCAATTTTCTTTATGTATGCCTTTCTCTGATGTGCATTATATCACTTGTATGAACAACAAAGACTGCTGTAATGTATTTTTTAAACAACCTATAGAAACTAGGTTGCAAGTTTTCAGTTTTCAAGAGAGACAGTACAGCAACTTACATTGTTAAAAAAAAGTGTAACAATATTTAACGTTCTCACGATTGTTCGACAAACGGCTGTATTTAAGTTTCTTTATTTTTTCTCTCTTAAATTAGATTCCTCTTTTTGCGTACCGGATTTCATTTTCAGGTTTCCTTAACGAACTAATCAGAAATGTTAAATGTATTTTTTAATAAACTTCTGGAAGTTATAATTATTCGATCCTTGTGCGTATTATTAATTCTTCGGCGAGCTCTTTAAGATCTCTGCGCCTTGCCTTCTCCAAAGCGCGCAGCAAATTCAGTTTCCAACTGTCGGCGCCGTACTTGGATACGCACAGTTTCAAAGCCTGCAAAATCGTCCGCGTTACGTTTGTGTAAAGGATTTTATACAGAATAAACCAGTTGCATCTTACTTCGTAGCTTTGCTCCTTCAAATCGAACGGATATTTATTTTGAATCACGTCGATTTGATATTCAGGGATATCTAAGAATCTAACAGTATCTCTCCAAGAACGTCCGATTCTTTCGCTGATTCGCGACAGCACTGAAAGGTATATATTTGTCAATTTGAAAAGTGATTAATAACTTCTACCGCAACTGAAAATACCGGTATGATACTGGTATTTTTCGGTTCCATCTTCAAAACCTTTATAGAAACCGAAATACGCAAATACCGGTATGACGTCATACCGATATATCACAGACGAGGTCTGTGGATATATGGACATACCGGTAATTTTTTCGGTTTCCGGATTTTAGTAGTTTTCAAAATATTATTAGACAGGGATCTGGTATGGTAAACGTATACTAATATATTGGTATTTTTATGAAAAGATATTACGCTATGTCGATGTTAATAAGGGTTACGAAGATATTACTTTAACCCTCTAGGGACGACTGGGACTCCAGAGTCCCATTCAGATTAACACATTTTTATTTACGTTCCATCAATAAGATCGAGATTTGATAGGTATAGTGACCTTTAGTAGGCAGAGAAGAAACTGTTGTACCATCAGAACCCGAAATTAAACTTTTTTTTGTTATATTGTTATAAACAAATTAAAAAAAAAAACTAACGAGTAGCTTCCAAATCCGAAGTATAAAATAGACTATTTTAACGCTCAAAAAAATTCTACGTTAAGGTTAAAACATCCCCGTCCCTAGAGGGTTAATCTACCATGTCACCGAAAGAAGAACCGGAAAAATACCGGTATTTATTTCGGTTTCGGTACTTTAACGATTTCGGTATTCGCCTATTTCGGTTCCTAAACGGTTTCGGTACACATCTGTTTTGGTACGATATCGGTTTCGGTATAGCTTTGCTGACGTAATACCGGTATCAAAATCATACCGGTTTAAAGTCCCTGCTAATAACGTGTAGCACGAAGCAAAGTAAAGCGACGTTTACCCATCTGCTGCAGCATTGCTTCTTGCGTAGAATAAGTCATAGGACTCGTCACGCGTCTATGCAACCCTGGTTGACCTTCGGATTTAAAATTCTGCGCTTTCGGTTGCGGTGCACAATCTTTATTATCTGTTTTACTATTATTTCCATGCTCTGTCAAAGATCCTGCAGGCGCTGCGGCGAAGATTAAAAGGTATCGAGTTTTAACAAGTAGAACATGATTTTCCTGTACATTAAACCACGTACTTACCGCTTGTATCTTCGTACATATTATGCAATGGAGAATATTGAGTGTTTTGAAGATGAAACTTATTATAATATCGTATTTTACTCAGTAAGTTGGAATTATTCAGAAATGTACTTGAAATATAAGAAAGTGGTTCAACATTGCAAAAACTGAGAATATCACGTTTCTCTAACACCTTTAATAATGCTCTCAAATCTTTAATCTGGCTGAGCTTGCGGTTTGAATCTATATAATGGGCATAATACTCTTTAAGTATTCCCAAAATTCTTTCATCGATGCATGCTTGAGCAGCAGATAAGAACTCTTCGCACAAGCAGCTATACTTTATGGCAGTTGTCATGATGATTTACTTAAATACACAGGTTGGGTCCAGGGGATTTCCCTGTTTTTGTACGAGCACTTTGGTGAATGCCCAACACCCTTTAAGTCCGATCTAAAAGTGTAAAAAGGTCCCTTTAATACTTTTGTACATGCATCGTGATATATAAACATTTTGGTGATCGATAACGCGTAAAGAAATTAACACCTGCTTATTTCGATTATAATAAACTTATTTACAGTGGCCCCAATGGTAGTGGCCAGTAGTGACTGAGATTTTAAAGTTCTGCCTTGCACAGTTGGCAAATGTAGATATATGTGTCTCTTGTGTATCTGTCCTGCGTATTTTATAGGAAACAGAAAGGTTAAAGCTTATTCAATCCTCTTGCCTGTACTTTAAACCGTTCACTTACTTCTTAAATGATTTTAAACAGATATCGATAACAGATATATGCTCTCCGGGTATTGTTTAGAGCTCGACGGCTGATTCTTTGGCTCAAAGGCTGATTTCCAATGGATAATATTCGAGTTGGCGAGCTTTCCAATAGGACGCAGCGCCTTCAGATAACACAATTTATCTGCCATCAAGTGTTTAAACTTCTTTACCCGTTTCTCAACAAGAACAATACCGGAGAGCCGAAATCGCATAAACTTGAAAGTCGCGATAAGTCTATTATTCACGAATATTGACTATAACAGGAATGAAACTTACATCGAGTAACAATTCTATACGACCCAAAAGCATTGGCGTAACTAGGATTTTTGTCTGGGGGGGGGGGAGCAGGTCCCATCTCCCCTCCCCCCCTCTCTCGCTCGCTCTTTTTTTATAGGTAGAGGAAATCTTGATATACCTACACATTTTATAACAATCATTTAGCTACATATTTATTTAACACTGAAACAAACAGTAAAGTGAATAAAAAAAATTTTGATTATTTAACAGGCGAATGCTTTTTACTTATTTCGATAGTTTCTAGGGAGTGGCCATTCCGCATTTTGGGGGGGGGGGGCCAGGCCCACCCGGCCCCCTAACTAGTTACGCCAATGCCCAAAAGTTTCATAAGAACGCGCACTGCGTAGATGAGTATCTACACCATTATCTTCATAAATACCGTCCACTTCGTTATTATCTAGTTTTTGCTTATTAAAAAAAAAATTGCAGACGTTATTGTTGCAACAAACGATGTTCGTAACATTTATCCCGCACGAGAACGCGCGCGCTGCTGTGAAGTACTTAACTTCGGAGCCGCCTCGTATAGTACACAGATAAATAATTCTCTCTATCGAAGTTGGATAGCGCGATACCTTCCGCTCGCCGGAATAAGGTCAAAAGTGAAAGTTTTGAAACGTCAATCATGTGCATTATACCTGTTGAATGCGAGACCAATGTTAATGTTGAGAGGAAACGAATTCCACGGTTGCGTGCAGTAGGAAAATGTCTACGAGCAGAGCTGCCTCCGCGTTGCTGCGAAACGGAACTGTAGCGAGGTCAATTTTCTGCAGTGAGTATAATGGGTACTGTAAGGAGCAGAGAGATCTGCACACTTCTGCGGAAAATAGGTTTCGTTTGCACGGGCGCAATAAGGTCGAGGCGAGGCTCGCGGGAAATCAGAAGCCAGATTGGAACAGGGCTGTTTCGGAGGCAGAGAAGATCGTCGGCTACCCGACGTCATTTTTAAGCCTGCGATGGCTTTTAAGCGACGAAATAGCGAACGTAGCGCTGCATTTGAGGAAGTTAGTCGGATCTAATCATCCGCTGCTGAAGACGGCGAAGTGAGTGGAAGATCGATAAGTCCGTCGTTAGTTTGTAATTAACTTTTTCTACATCGACATTTGCTATTCCCATTTATCGCAGGAGCATCATTTTCAACGGACGTAACAATATGCAGGCATGGGGCCTGATCGTATTATTAATTTCCAAAGCCGCCGGCCATTTGGGCGTGGACGACATGGAAGAAGACAAGGCTGCGGGCGTGCTACATAGGTATAACGCCATAAACTTTAACGAAGCGTGTATAGAAGAATAACGCGTGCGAACGGATTGTTTATTTAGCCAGCGGGCATTAGCGGAAGTCACTGAAATGATTCGCACCAGTCATCTTGTTCATAAAGGATTGATAAACATAGAACCGGACGCTCCTTTAGAAACCTCGGAACTGAACGACATGAACGTCGGCAACAAGATTGCGTTACTAAGCGGAGACTACTTATTAGCCAATTCCTGCGCGGAGCTGGCGAATCTACGCAACCAAGATGTTTGTATAAATACTCTACGTTCCCTAGTAGCATTTTTGGTTGGCATACAGTTTGGCCACGCACATAATATTAGTTGGCCAACAGTTAGATTTGGCACCTTTTTTCAGGTTGGGCCAACAACAGATGGCCAAGGTAGGCTTTCCTACTGTTGCCCAACCATTTATAGGGCCTACCGTACTATATGTAATAGTAATCCAACGGTAGGCAAACGGTTGGATTTTGAATTATACTTATTATTTATAGGTAACGGGAAAATGTTAGAATTTCAACTGGCAAAATTACAAAGTTAGGTGGACTCATTTTAAACTAGTTCTCTTCGTATATGCTCTAACGAGGGGAGGACGCGAATGGGACGAGCGATTTTTTAACGAAACCGGGCAGAAAATGTTGAGGCCGATGTGTATAAACAAATTCCAGAATATTAGCTGTGAATGGCTGGCCATTTTTATAAAAAATTATGAACAGTAAAATTATGAAGTCGTCGAATCGATTTTATACTTCATTAAATGGTAGATCTTGATGAAAGGAATACAAAAGTCTTATGTGTTATTGTCATAGTATCAATAATTTAACCAGAAAATGCCATTTTTTATTCGACGACTTCATAATTTTACTGTTTAAAGCCATTTTTTATAAAAATGGCCGGCCATTCACAGCTAATATTCTGGAATTTGTTTATACACATCGGCCTCAACATTTTCTGCCCGGTTTCGTTAAAAAATCGCTCGTCCCATTCGCGTCCTCCCCTCGTAAGGTCCAGTATAACCGTAGCCTTAAACAATGTACAAAATGACGGACGGGACCATTTCGCTCGCGGGGCGGCTTGCGTCATGTGACTGTCGACGTCAACCGTTCCACTCAACCCTCTCTTCCCCCAGACAGTCTTCATAAAAAGTGTAGCCAATGTGGGTTCAAAATTCTTTCAATTACTTTGGGATATGATTTTATTTTCATCCGAACCTATATATGTGTTTTTATTATCTTTAACTAAATGTATTTCCGTAGGGCATTATTAGTTGGCCCAGAATTGGTTATTCGTAGACAAATCACCGGTAGATGAGTGCAATATTAAACAGTTGGCCCAATAGATGGGGTTTGTAGGCGAAAATACTAACCACCTCCCAATTGATTCCCAACCATAGGCAAATTGTCGGGATGCAAATGCAACATTCAACGGTTGGGCCCTGTAAAGAAGGTTTGTAGGCGAAACTACTAACCACCTCCCAACTGATTCCCAACTGTTGGCTACCGTTGGCCAACAAAAATGCTACTAGGGTTACGTGTCTTAATCGTACAAGCTGTATATCGTGTAATATCGTTTTTAGATCGTAGAGTTAATGTCGAGCGCTGTACGAGATTTGGCGGAAGCAGAATTTGTGGGGCGCAGAGACGGTCAAAATAATCCTCTGCCTTCCGTGCCGCCGGAAGATCGCGCGGATTACGCGGCGAACGAGTGGACTCTTAGAAACGTACTGAGCGCCGGCGCTTTACTTGGGAAATCTTGTAAAGGCACGTTGAAATTAGCTGGGCACAGCGACGAAATACAGGAGCAAGGTTACAAGTTCGGGAAACACTTGGCGTTAGCTTGGCAAGCCTGCTTGGACTTGGGTCCGTTCATTACTAAAGATCAGACTCTGCCGTTCAATCTGTGCTCTGCGCCAGTTATGTTTCACATCGAGCACGACCCGTCGATTTTGACGGAAATCGACAAGGGTTTGGAGTCTGTGAACGATGTAGATTACGCCAAGGTAGATATATATTGATATAGGTCTATCTAATCGTTAGGGTGGAGTGAAAAAAACATTTTTTCAATGATCAAATTCTAATAGTGCGTAAAAGTTGTCTACTTGGCCCAATAAAACGTGTAAAAAATTTCAGCTCGATCGGATAATTTCTTCTGTGTGCACCAAAGGCCTTAACTTTCAAAATTTTAGTACAAAACTTAAGAAACTGCAACTTTCTTCAGCTGGCGGATTCTACCTTTTTTTATACCCAAGACTATATTTGTTGCGTAAATGAAGCAAAGAAACACCCGTGGCTGGTTTCGGAACGATAGGAATGGCACTGTAAACTATAAAAAAATGCAGCTCCTCGCGCACTTTCCTAACGGAACAAGTGGCCCAGAACCAACCACGCGAAGGTAGCTGTACGTTGGGCTCCTTGTTTTTTGTATTTTATATTTTTTTCGTTTTTTTTTATGTATTTTGTATTTTATAATTTTTTTTTTTTTTTAATTTTAAGTTTTGTACTAAAATTTTGAAAGTTAAGGCCTTTGGTGCACACAGAAGAAATTATCCGATCGAGCTGAAATTTTTTACACGTTTTATTGGGCCAAGTAGACAACTTTTCCGCACTATTAGAAATTGATCATCGAAAAAAAGTTTTTTTCACTCCACACCTACTAATCATATTTCTTCGTGATACTTTGTAACTTGAAACGCTTGAAATACAGATCCGCAATATCGTCATGATGGGACCTGGGGTTGAACTGACAAAACAGTTGCAGAAGAGACATTCGCAAAGGGCAACGGAAGTTCTAAGCGTATTCGAGAAAAGCGACGCGCGGACAGCATTATACAATATTATAGCAGCTATGGGAGACTTCTAAATACTCATCCAATAAACTAACATGTACATTTTATACAATTGCCCAAAGATCAGTTTAAGGACTCCGTCCTTTGTTAAGTTTACAGTTTTAACATAGATTATATACAGACATTTAAAATTTACACATAATCTGTATCGAGGTGCAAACAATATCAAGTAAACAATTTGTACCCCCTTTTGTACAATTATTGGAGAGGGTTTGTTATCTTTTTCAAACACCCTAATCGATTGTTTACAAATACATATTGCGCAAATCACAAAATTGATACGTTTTATAATAAACAATGTTTACATAAACTCCTCTTGTACATACGTCGAACCCCTCTTGCTATCATTGTTGTTCTTGACAGACAAAAGTTTGATGTATGTTAGCTATAATGATTCTTCGTGCACAGTTCAATTGACACTAATAGAACAATTTTTAAGGTAATTATGCAGAAATGGTGTGGGGAAATATTGTGAACGGAGAGATCGGAAACCGGGCGATCCTCGCTATATCCACTCTTTTACGCGGCTGCCGCTCTTGCCTTTGCTCGCAATTACCCGCCGCTGCTCTTCGAAGGCAAGAGCATTTGAAATCGTAAGAGTTTGACATCATCGGTAATAGATGAAAATTCCTATTGGACACATATTCTGTAATATTAAATGAAGAAACAAACGATTCATGTAATGTTATAGTTTACTGATACGTTTGTATGTATGTACTTTGAATTTACAAATTTTATACATTATTATACATTATTCTTATAATAAATTTTAAAGCAATTTCCAAACATGTTTAATGAAAGTACGATAGTAACATCACGGTTTTTTCACGGTTTTAGAATCGGGATTTGGTAATATTCCTAAAGTTTGTAAGCAAGTCTGTGCTGCAATCGCTTTAGCCGTCTTTTTATTAGAACTCACCACACATGGCTTATATTCAACTTCATTTAATGTAACCTGAAGTATAATATTAGATATCAATAATATGTAAAATTTAAAGACGTAGAGGATACGAATCGTTACATACTTTAAAAAGGAAACTTTTGTTATGATCCGGTCCACACTCAAAGCACAATTCATAAATTGGAGCGTGAAGTTTGCGCTTCGAACAATATTCTCCTAATAACGATACCGGATGCTTTCCTGCAATACATCGATTTTAATTTGTTCATTTATTCTTCTATTAGGAATTATTGTGTTGAAAGAAATTCTCAGTACACCGTACCTTGTAATAATTTGGTGACTGGTACTAATGGCTTTGTAGCTTTTCCTACTTTCGGTCTGATATCTTGTTCCGAGACGTGGCCTCTATTATCCAATTCTACTTCAAGCTGCAGGGGCTCAAGAGTACCCTCTTCATTTGTTCCCAAATTCTCCCCGGATCGCCAACCCATCTTCCGTAGTAAAGCCGTACCCATTCCACCCGAAAGAGGTGGTGCAAACACGCGCAAACCGTTGATCCTTTGATCCATAATAGTTACTTAAATTAGAGCATAATAAATACTGCAATGGCAATGAAGTTAAGAGATAAACATGACAGTAATACATAACAAAAGATACCTAGTAGAATAATTTTTGTTGCTATGCGTTGCCGAGATACTGCCACCGGAAGAAACGATGGTCCGATCGGTATGTCCCAGGATTCCCAAGCAGGGTTGCGGGTTGCCAGGCAATCCCGTACGCGTACTGCCATATATGACGTCACTTGGCTTGGATTGGCTTAGCGTTGGTATGCCGTCACGTCGTCACCAACCAAATACAAGCGTTCTCCTACACCGTTCGACGTCATATACGCCAGCACACCGCCAGCCGAAGACCTCCTCAGGTCCTGGGACCTGGGTCAGAACCGAGCACTGCAGTTAGCAACGTAATCGTTCTACGCTCGGCTCTGGCCCGGCGCCCAGAATCGCAAAGAGGTCTCCAGCTCGGAGCGGCTCTTTGCGCACCTCTGGTGCGACGTGTCCCCTCCACGTTAACAGCTCATCGCCGGTCCCAAGCCCGCGAGCTCTTAGCGAGGAAATACTGTATCGCGGAAACTAAAGCCGAGCAACTATTGTATATATATTTAGAGAAAAGTTGTTCAGAATGTTGACCTTGACACATATTTATTTATTTATTTCTTTATTGTAAACGGGATAGAGATCCCTTTAGTGTACAGGAGTGAGAGGGTGCATGTTATAAAATAATTTGAGTGAGAAGCACCAGTAATCGAAATCAATCGCAAACAGTAAAGTGTAAGAGCTAAAAATATGTAACTTTCAAGGTCATCGAAATCGATGCTGAAACAATCTTTGCTGCATAATTACGATTTTACGAATACATATGTATCACAATTGCATATAATAGTTGCAAGTAAAAATAATCAATCGGAAGAACAATATGTATCAATTAAATGATTAATGCGCGGCGCTATCAGTCACGAGCGGTAGGGGAACCACGTATGTAAACATGTCACGAACAGGCACGAAACTCGACTCAAAAAAAGTTGTAAGTATATTATTAATGCATATTATTAAAGTTCACAAAATGCTCGAATTACACGATGCTAAGCTATATCGCGTTACCCACGATGCCTATCAGAAAATGCGAGTCGAATCGTAAGTAAGGTTAACACAGAGCCTGGCTATTGCAACTATATTTAAATTCGATAGAGATTCGTTGCACACGATAGATGTCTGTATACAATTATGAATTACAGAATTCTGAATTATTTACGCTGACGTACGGCGCATTGGTGGCCCAATTGCTCAAGGATTACGAGAATGTAGAGGATGTAAATAAACAATTGGAAAGGATGGGCTACAATATGGGGATTCGCTTGATAGAAGATTTCCTGGCACGAACCGGATCTGGCCGATGCTATGACTTTCGAGACACGGCTGAGAAAATACAGACCGGCTTTAAAATATTCCTGGGCATAACGCCGACAATCACGAACTGGAGCGCCGCCGGCGACGAATTCTCTTTGTGCTTCGAAGCGAATCCGCTGACAGAATTCGTGGAATTGCCGGATCACTGTTTGAACTTGAAGTATTCTAATGTATTGATCGGAGTATTAAGGGGAGCCTGCGAAATGGTACAAATGGAGATCGCGTGTTGGTTTATACAGGACCAGCTTAAGAACGATAGTGTAAACGAACTACGAGTTAAGTTTATTAAAAGATTAGAAGATGCCATTCCAGCAGGTGAAGATTAAATAATTCTGTGCTACCGACGGCGCACGATTATGGCCCAACTTATGTCTCCGTTTTGTACGAACATATCTTATTATTTATGGTTTATTGTATCTAATTTTTTTTAAATAACATCGGTTCACTGATAAGGCTTAAATCTTTATCAGCCGTATCGATGCATGAAATAGAAATATTCAATTTATAACAAACAGTATACATATTGTATCTTTTAGTAAAAGATATACGTTTCGCTATGTAGTTCACAACAATCTTCGATGTACGAAAAATAACGCAAACGTTGCAGTAATTCAAGGTCTACGTTAAATAGTTGTGCTTCAAAACGCAACGTACAAATAATTGTAATGCGTTCACTTCCTCGTAATATTAGCGTAGGATTGTACATTTCGCGTTGTATTTGTCCAATAAAGATATATGCGAAGTGAAATTCTGTTGAGTATGTATTATTCAATCGAAGCTAGGGCTCTAACGAATATTCGAATAATCTGAGTATTCGAATACCACAAAATTCGAATAATTTCTTCGAATATTCGGATCTTTCGAAGTTATGATTGCACCGAATACCAATCTGAACATGAGATATTTATTCACAGTTTATCGTGAAATTCTTTTCATATTGGCCTTTACAATTATTTGTTTCTCAATCGATAAATTTTTAACTTTATTAATCTTTGGTAAATTTATACATTTTGAAACGAAAACAACCATCAGTTACCGATTGTAAAGGAATAAAATGAATTTCGCTTCGAAAAATACGAAATTGCTGGCTGTAAACGATAATGAATTTTCGCTTCGCTCCAAGTCCTCCTTTATTACATAAAACGGAACAGTTCTCTTTAGGATTACATTATATTACAGTCTTCTCTCGATATGTTGCCGTGAGTCTGGACCGACGACACCTATTCCGAAAATATTAAAAATTACACAGGATGGAAATGCTAAAATAAATAATATATGATATAGGTGTGTATATTACTGGATTAGTTTTATCATATAGTTTAAGAATATGAAAAGAATCGTATGGTCCGAGCACGCGTCCGCAAAGAAACGAGACCGCGGTATGTCTATTGTGCGTTTGAAAAACAAATAATTGTAAAGGCCAATATGAAAAGAATTTCACGATAAACTGTGAACAAATATTTCATGTTCAGATTCCTATTCGGTACAATCAGAAATTCGATTGAGCAGAATATTCGAATATTCGAAGGTTCGAATGTTCGGAGGTTCGGAGGTTCGAAGGTTCGGAGGTTCGGAGGTTCGAAGGTTCGAAGAAATTATTCGTATTCGAATATTCGAATAGTCGAATAATTACAGCTCTAATCGAAACTAGAATCCCACGTGTTAACATTGACGATGCATTTACGACAATCTTTAATCCACATTTATATACCATTCCATATAAGAGTAGACCTACGCCCCCGCCGATTTGCAACCGATCTGCGCAGCTCTCGCTACTGGCTGCGCACGCGATTGGTCGTAGCGCTTTCTCTGCCGGTTCCCTACCAATCAACAGCCTCCTCAGAGTCATCGTTGCGCGGAACGAGTCTACTCTTAAGTGGAATTCAGATTACACTCTTCCAAAACGCAAGGATATAATCATATAATTAATATGCGTCTAAGCTTTCCTTCTGTCACATGATTACACATGATTATAACCTGCAAAGTTTTGTTCGCGCGTACATAACTGAAAGAATTGCATAAACATGCCATCGTGATATTCTTTACAAACGTTTCACGAAACATTGTAGATAATGGAGGTGAAGTGTAAGCATTGTAGAAAGGATCTGTTTAACAAGGAGCCGATACATTTGTTAACTTCTCACAGCGAAGCGAAGACGAATTCTATGGACGTAGGATGCGAAGCAAACAGCTCGGACTCTTGTTTATACATGCTGGAGGATAACGTACCTGAATGGATTCAAAACATTATAAATCGAGTAATGCTTCGTTAGGAATAAAATATTATTCGTACGAGCAAACTGTAATATAACATGCATTTGTTACAGGAGTCTTGGACCAAGGGTAGACTGCATTGCCCGCATTGTAACAATCGCATTGGTTCGTTTAACTTCGTAAAAGAATTGAAGTGCGACTGTGGCGAATTTATAGCACCCCCTATTAGACTAACCAGCAGTAAAGTGGACATTTCGTTTGACGCGAAATAAAAGACTTGCTTCGTGCGATACCTAACTGTGGACAGTTAAGTCCAGAGCACTTCAGAAATAACTGATACAATTAAATGGGCAGCTAACACGCCTTTGAAACGATTTCTACGATAGGATTGTATAGTTAACTTTGTTATTAGCATATTTATTGCGTTTATACAGCATTAAACATAAATAATAAGCAGCATATGTTTGTTAATTCTATAATATATTCCCAGATACTGTACAAAACTATCCTTAAGCGTGTAAAGTGTGTATGTGTACAAAATTTTAATATTAATATAACGGCGACCACTTAGAAGCACCTATCTCGACGATGAACGTACACAGTGGATCAAATCCTTATAAGCGTGTAGAATATTAGTAGAGATGTACCGACTAGTCGGCCTAGTAGGGTTTTGGCCGACTAGCCGACTAGCTGATTAATCTGCCCCCAAGAAGCCGACTAGTCGGCCACTATTCAGTACATCTCTAATAGCAAAGTTATAAAACTTGTTAGAAAAGGAGAACGAAAAATGGGCAAATATTCACAAAAAGGGAGCCGATCAATCGGCCTTTTTTGCCGACTAGTCGCAGACTACAAAAGTGGCCGGATAGTCGGCTTAACCGACTAGTCGGCCACTAGTCGGTACATCTCTAAATATTAGCGATTCTCGTGTGGTACGATTAGACTTGAAATATCCTTTATTGCGCGTCTAGGTGTAGATTCTTTTATCAACAATTACTATGTAATTTACATGTATACATAACACTTTAAATATATCGTTTAAAGTTACACATACACGCTGATGTATATAAAATTTGATTGCGTAGATTTTATATACACAACAGTTACCAGTTTACGCTAAAATACGAGTTGGTAAATTATATCCTATCGCGGAGAAGGTTTTGCTTAATGTATTTACAATTAGCTATTAATGCACAGCATTAAAAATCATCTGAATCAATCGTTATGAATGCATAACAAGATGGAAAAATAAGTTAGACCGTATTGCATTATGTCTAATATAAATCTTAGAATTTCACTTCTCTATATCTGTCTTATAACGTTTTAAAATGAATGTACCACTTTATTGACCGAACTGATTCCACACTGATGGTACAGCACGCGAGTACATTATGTTTAATACGATATAAACAATATATAACAGTAATGAAACTAATGAGTAATGTAACAATGAAAATATAGCGAATATAGACAATATTAACAAGTACTATCTCCTCTCCCATAAAATCTTTATTAACCGCATTAACAGTAAATTTATATAGTCCCAAAAATAATTATAAATATTTTAAATTATTAAATATGAATGAATCGTTTTCGTATTTCCAAGAATGGAACAGCTGTTCTTATGGAACACAACTTTAGCAGCACTTCGTAAAGTTTTGTTGTTAGCCCCCAGAAGCAAAATATTATCCTTTAAAGTTGCAAAAATTACTTTCATGAATATTTCATCAATATGATCTATATTAAAATAGTTTTGTACAATGCATATGAATAACGTACAGATATAGATAATTTACTTCGTTTCGTAAAATTTTCCGAAGATCATTATTATCGAATCAGAAAATTATTTATCATAAACTTGCGAACGACAATTGAGTACTGTTAGTAATTGTAATAATATTACAGATTCAATTATTTTTCGCCAGCAACTTGTACGAATACGATTTTAATTACTTAGAAGAATCAAATGGACGAATTTCAATGGTTTTGTCGTTACTACACGAACAAGTAGCTTGTCGTCCAAGCTGTATTTATCTGCCTAATTTGGCATTCGGTTCTTTTAGGAGGAAAATAAACGGCAAATAAATAATATCGAGAGTATCCTACTAGGAAGACAAGAGAAAGTAGTTTTACACCGTGGAGTATTAACATCGAATTATAACTAACATACTAAATAGTAATTTATTTTAAGTGAAAATCATTCATCTAATCGTAGCCGTCGAGAAAATTCAATTAAACTAAATTCTATCTTTAATGAAGAATTTCAAAGACATGGATCTTTGCCTATTATTGCCCATGAAAATAATATATAATAATACAGGAAAAGAATACTAACTCTTCGTAAATCATGCCAAAGTATCGTTTTACGAAACACAAGATACCTATCTCGAAAAGAAAACAACAGAATTATTGCACAATCGACTTGGCTTAAAGGCACATACGGTCCACTAAGAAATATTGTTGGAAATATTTCAAGAATATGCTTGGACAATATGAGAGCTAGTTGATCCATTGCTGATAGTACTGAGACTACAAGAATAGAAATGGTCAGCGTTATTTTCTCGATTAATTTCCAGTCGGAAGGTGGTTAACAGGGGTGTGCGGGTACCCGACTTTTCGGGCTCGGGACGGGCCGGAAACTTTCGGGCGAGATCGGGCGGGATCCCGATACTTTCGTATTGCTCGAGATCCCGACAGTCTCGGGATCCCGAGACTCAATTCGGGCTACAAGCATAGCCGCCATGAGCGGGAAATTTGACTTCAGGTCGACTCGGCAAAACTCGGACGCGCTCGGCTCGAAAGCTATTAAAGCTATTAAGAGTAGACCGAGATGAAAAGAATTATGTACATCATTTATATCAATACCAGAGTGATAATTTGTATCTTATTATTTATTTATTATTTATTTATTTATATTCATTGAATTATGATTCAACAGGAGACAGAAAGGTAAAAACTTATCACTCTGGTATTGATATAAATGATGTACATAATTCTTTTCATCTCGATCTACTCTTAATAGCTTTAATAGCTTTCGAGCCGATCGCGTCCGAGTTTTGCCGAGTCGACCTGAAGTCAAATTTCCCGCTCATGGCGGCTATGCTTGTAGCCCGAATTGAGTCTCGGGATCCCGAGACTGTCGGGATCTCGAGCAATACGAAAGTATCGAGACCCCGCCCGATCCCGCCCGAAACTTTTCCGACCCGACCCGAGGGCCGGGAACCCGAGCCTCGGGACGATCCGCACACCCCTGGTGGTTAAAGAACCGCAGAAAGTTTATAAGAGAAATTCAATACAACTTACATTAATACTGGCTTAAGCAATTTTTAAATAACAAACAATCTTCTATTATCTCCAATATGTTACTCAGTTTTTTCTTGAAGCTCTTTAATGACACCGTCGATTCTGAACGTATTACAGTCCGAATATATTTAGTTGCTACAACTGGAAGATTTCGTCTTGCTGTTGTTGAAGTCTTTGCAACGATGTCTTCACCTTTCTACCCTGAGTCATAACCACAGCGGTCGGAAAGTTATGCATATCACCGGAAGATGACGGTCTTAATGGCTCTGCGGCGGTCGACGCTGTATGCGCGTTCGAAGCCAGAGGAAACGAGTTACGCAACTTGGACGCTCTATGTCGTTGTACGTAGATATTGTTTTCGTCGGTGCAAAATCTAAAGTACGGCGAGCGGAAGAGACAGGGCGATTAGCGAATGTACGTTAGAATCCGTAGGATCGATTGTATATTACGTTCGTTAATTAATATGCAACTTACTCACTATTCCCCTGAGTACGTTTCACCTCCTTCTTAGCGTTGGCTATAGAAGAATCCATTTTAGCTAAAAAATCGTTTACCGAGCTATCGTCGTCTACGGGCGACGTTATCGATGATGGACTAGAAACCTGAAAGTATATTTCAAAGTCAAAACGACGCGAACGGAGGGCTCGGTATGCGCTTATTTCAACAGGATATTTACACTTTGAATCGCATTATGTTCAGTTTCATTGGTACCGTCAACGGATAACGACAAAGGGCTCTCTGAACTAGTAGGAATAAGTAAATGCTCCCGCAAGAATAAACTATCCGAAGCCCACAATCTGTTAGCTCTTCTTATCTGTTCGGTCTAAAAGAATAAAAAATAAATGAGATTTACAGGAATCTATCGTACGTCCCTTATCATCTACTTCTTTATCTATCGATTAGCGATGCGCCAGAGTAGAATAATAGATTCGTACTGTAACTCCGTATTTCAGAGCGATTCCCTGAAGTGTATCGGTCGCCGATACAATATGCTTTATTAAGTTTTCGGTTCGTGTAATGTGTTTAGCCGTACTACCATACTTTTTCAACGTCTTCCCAGTATCCGTTATACATATTCGCTCTTCCATCTCTCTCGCGCCATTTCGCTCCATTGTTAACGTTCGAAATAGTGTCGCCGCTTACAAAGCGCGACGACCATGCCACTCTTTAATATTTACGGGAGAGAAACTTGCACGAGACTCGAGCAACATGATCACATAACCTACAGAAATACATAAGAATTCGGAGTTCAGATCGCGGTTCGTTAACGTCTCGTTGATAAAGCTTAATGAGGCTGGTCCTGTAGAAGGAATCGTTACATACATCTTGAAATGTAATGAAACGCTACTCTTAATCGGGCGCGAACCACAATCCGACCAGCAAATTTTGTAACAGCATTCGAGATACCATTACGTTCAAAATCACCGAGGCGCATGCATTTCACTGTAAGCGTAGTTTCTCGTCCCGTACTTAATGGTATCGAGCTGTTTCACGAGTTTAGTCACGATAGAGATGTTTCGCTACCGACACACTGCGAATGTCTGCTCAGCTGATCAGCGTGATAATAGTTTGTGGATGCGTTTAACCGGAATGATAGTGCCTGCCTCGTTTTGATTGGATAGTCGAAGGGCGTTACGCGAACTTACGGCACTGTTGACGAAAAGAGTTTGAACAAAGAGTGTCTCTTAAAAGGAATTACAACGCGGCAGGCATGAATGAATTAACGCGATGACTTTTGAGACTATGTATCGTTTTATCTAACGAAATTATGTTAAACGTGCTTTTATACATTCAGCTCTGACACGAGCGATCCTTTATTGCTCAATCTCATTACATAATGGCTTCGGCTCAAGAGGGCACAATGACTTTTGTTTGTAGAATATATAGGGACCAGCGGTGTCTGCTTTTATTTCTAAGTACGCTTCGCTCGTAAATAATTTAGGGTTCTCTCCAATTACTTCCCTAATCGGGAGTCTCGGTCGTTTATAGATTCGTTAGAGGAAAAAAATAATATAAATGGAATTAGATTTTAATAAAAACATGTTAATTATAGTACGTTACACAGTTCATCTATTTTTAAATACAATATATTACAGAGAAACACACAGTTATAATTTACTGTTATTAATATTATGTCTCTTACGTTATAATTAACTTACGGTTATTATTTTATTGTTGTTGTTGCTGCTTTTGCTGTTGTTACTATATGCTAACCTTGATAAATATATATAAGGTAGCATGAAAATTATATAATGGGAGACTAATTGATGCATTTTTATTTAGGACAACTTTATCCTCGCGTAGTACGTATTAATCTTCAGTAGCTGTGCAACAGTAACTGTAATATTGGTAATAAATAGTTAACATAGGGATAAATATTATGCTACTGCGGCAGTGTGCTTCCTGGATTCCGGATAACGGGTTTTCGTCTAATTATCGGAACTATATCGACTAATATTCTACAAGACAGATCCCCCCCCCCCCCCCTTTCTGCTATCCCAAATAATGTAGCTACTTAATGAAGATCTCCGTCAGTAAGCAGCAGTTATATTCGAAATGTACTGGTTTTTTTTCTCTCTCTCTCTCTCTCTTTTATAAATTGTCGCGGGCGAGGGTTATGTGCAAATTTCCATTCTCATTTTATTAAACACGAATAATCTATGCGCCCCGATTTGATTTCTCTAAAGTGATACTTCAAAGATAGAACATTATAAGTTACAACGAAATTGGAAGTGTAACACGTACAGGGTAAAACTATCTAGAAAGAATGAGTACAAAATCTGTTCCGTTCTGATGCATGTTTGATAGTAGAAATGTGTACCTTAATTTACATCTCACACATACACTTTGGCAAGAGCATCGGCTCCCGCGCTTGCTATGAAAGGTCGCGATGGATGAAATGCTACGTCTAAAATACTTTCGTCAAACTTCTTGCGATGTGCCGTTATCTCCTGAACACACGTCTTATTATCCATATTCCACAATCTTATACTGCAATCGTGACCTGAAAGCGAGACAGCAGTGTTTCATTACTGGCGACGCAACACGGTGGCAACGGCGAATTGCCCGTATGTATTGTTACTAACTTCCTGAAAGTAAATATAAACCATGGGGGTCTACAGCAAGACTAGTAACTGCATCCAAATGAGCAACCATGGCGTGAGCGAGAGTAGCTGATCGATGATCGTAAAATCGAATGTGCCGATCTTCGTGCGCCGCGACGACGAGCGGCAATGTCGGATGCGCCACGACACGGTTCACGCCCTTCGTCTCGTTGGCTTCGAGGCGAGCCACGCTCTCGCCAGTTTCTGTATCAAATACCACGCAAGCCGCTTCGTAAGCTACAACCAACTTGTGTGGCTCGTCTCTTATGAAGTCTACCGAAGTTGGTATGCCATCTACAATGGAATTACAATACACGGTAATTACACACGAAGTATTCGCTTCTGTCCAGCCGGTAATCCAGTTAATACCAATAAAGACGTCGCACCTTGTTCGGAGATGTACGTGTGAAGTAGCGGAGATTTACTTTGCGGGCTCCATAATTTCACAGTTCCATCAGCACTGATCGACAGCAATTGCGACCGAGGGTGATACATGCTTAGTCCCCAAACTGCGTCTGTGTGTCCTTTTAATGTTTGACTGAGAACACTTGGCTCGTAAGAGTCGTAGGGATCTATATTAGCTGACGGGAGCGTCCAACAATGAATCATACCGTCTAAACCGCCGCTGTAACATTGATTCCCTGTGCTACACATGGCTAAGCATAGCACAGGACCAGTATGCGATCTGAACGTGTACAATGGTTCTACGTCTAACGAAGCTGACCTGAAATACAAAGAATACGGTACAGAGATTCCCTTAGCGTTAAGGACAGGAGAGGTTTGTCGATAGTCTTCCGAGTTCGGAGAGCTTACTTTTTGGCCGGCAATGTCTTATGAAGATTCCACAGCTTGAGTGTGTGATCATCGCTCGCAGTTATGAGAACAGCTTCTGTGGGATGGAAGACGAGAGCTCGAACAGCATCGAAATGAGATCGTAATGTATATTTTGCGTTCCATGTTTTTCTGAAGGTTTCCTTTGTGGTTGTCACCATCTACGTAAATTAAATAATGACGGATATAGAAATGATCGGCTCGCAAAAATTTCGGTCGTGAAAGTACACGATGTAACCGCTCACATCGTACGATGTCTCTGCTTCATTGTTAACACATAATTGTTCTAACTCGCCCAATTCCAATGTAGAATCACCTTCCTTACTCGGGCGCCTTGGATCTTGCTGTAAACCTCTGTGTATCGCATCTGCAAAGTTTATCGTTGTTTTCAGATACCATTAGAATTGTTTGATAGAGCTATAGACCAGGTTAATACTAACTCCATTCATTCGAGTCTATTTCCAAATGAATAGAACCTGGCGGTGATTCTTCGATTTCTGTGAGAAGATTTAATTCATTTAATACCTCCTCTGCTTCTGCATCGACATCCTCCGTTATCAGGGTAGATGCCTAAAAGTAAGGACCGAGAAGAGTTTAATCGAAGACGGTACGCGACAGAGCCCGATACGAGACAGATATCAATGTACAATAAGATAAAGAAATATTCATTACTTTATTTGATTTGGTGTCCATATTTGTATCAAAGGTGTCATCTTCTACATCCCCTTCCTCTTCTTCCATATCCATGTCTGTGTTGGCCAGAAACTCAAAGTTCGCCATGACTGCTGCTTCTGTATCTAATATCATTGCTTCTGCTACAGAAGACGGTGGCTGCTAGCATAAAGATCAAAGCGTCGTTAATATTAGAAACCTTTCCGTCCGATAGCAGCTATTGTTCTAGCACAGTGGTCGGCAAACCGCGGCTCGCGGGCCGCATGCGGCTCTTTGGCCCCTTGAATGCGGCTCTGCCACAAATGACCACGAGCGGGAGCGTAGGTTGCCTTCGAAGAGCAACCGCGGGTGGTTGCGAGCGAAGGCAAGAGCGACGGTTGTGCCCAACCATGGGGACCTTTCGATCTTAAGAGGCGCGAAGGGCTCGGTGCCTTCAAGAGCAAAGAGGAACTCGCGGTTTGTCGTGCGAATAAATCCCTGGACAGGCCTGCTCTAGATATTCATTGTCGCGCATTGTCTGCTATACTCTTTTTTTTTTTTTTTTTTTGGGAGCCAACACCGTCATGATTTAATTTTATGGATACCTTACTTACAATTTAATTTTTATCAATAAATAAGATCATTATTAAGTATGATATCAAGTTTTATTCAGTGTACCTATAGTTTAATTAAGACTTAAAACTTTAATTAAAGTTTATTCAGTTAATAAACAGTGTACCTACCTATATACTTTAAATTTATGAAATTTGGCTCTCAAAAGAAATCTCAATCGTTGTACTGTTGATATTTGGCTCTGTTGAGTAAAGAGTTTGCCGACCACTGTTCTAGCACGATGTAGCCATCGCTCGAAATGTTACAAACTAGAAGCCCCGCGATAAAATGCAACAAAATAATGAAACACAAACGAACATTATTTACCTCTACCTTTTTTGCCTGACCTCTGCGGATGTTGTTCTCGGTCGCCTGTTTATTCGACGGTTCGTTACCGTTTAACGCAGGAGTATTCATATCTTCCGAGTCTGTGTTATTATTTAAGCCGAGCAAGGATCTTACTCTGTTCGATCGTACGTCTATTATAGTATCGGTGTATCCAATTTCTTGTAAGTATCTGAAGCAAGAATCGCAGACGAGCCATCAGCGATGATATAATCGACGCTGATTCTCGTTCGCGGCGAGACGATCCAGGAGTATCAGGGTATTACTTACTGTCTCAAAATTTGTCGACCTTGCCTCCAACTGATGTTACTAACGGAAGTAAACGGAGCTTCCCCGTCGCCGCCTCCTCCGACATCGGAATTAGCGCAAGTGCTACTACCTTCTTCGTAAACGGGAGGTTTTATGTCTCCTTGAATTACCAAATCAGTGCCATATTTTAGCTTGTGGTACCTTGCTCTGTAAGAGCGACGAAAATATTGCACATGTATTCAATACAGACATGTATTACTAGACGTAAGACGAACATCTCATTTGCGGCTGTAATTGAAGAAAAGATCTTACCGTTCCTGCTTAAGTGCATATTCTAACATTTTTATTCTTCTTACTAAATCATTTTTTAACTTTTCTTGACCTTTTCTTTCGCCTTGTAAAAAAGCTATCCTAGCCTGTGAATAAATGTTATCGACCATTATAACTCCGCTCGAACGCCGTTTATATAAAACTACGAGTTACAAGCAATATGCGTAAAGAAGCATACGTTAATACATTTTACGCTTGAACATGTTCCTCGATAAACAATTTTTACGCATCGCAGCGTACGAGCGTTCGCGAGTCTTACATTCCGTGTAACGAAGCCTCGAGCGAGAACAACTTATACTTCCGCGCAACGCATAAACAATCGCAGTTTTTGTCGCTAAACGAGTTAACTACGCGACACGTGTAACGCACG
The DNA here is from genome assembly GCA_946251845.1 of Andrena fulva. Lineage (NCBI taxonomy): Eukaryota > Metazoa > Arthropoda > Insecta > Hymenoptera > Andrenidae > Andrena > Andrena fulva. The sequence continues at coordinate 21,677,212 of OX276333.1, read as the reverse complement.
ACTGTGTTGCTTATTATCCACCGATATAGCTCGATAGAACGCCAGGCGGCGAACGCGTTTTCATTGTTATAATATTGTAACAAAGAGACATCGCTGTAACGTACGTTCTCGTTCGAATTAAACCGATCGTTTAATCGAATATGTCCATATAAACTGTATTACCATATTTCTGTGCGCCTTCGAGTTAGTCGTGTTTTTCGAGATGTTTCTGTCACATGACAGGTGAAGTGACAATAAGAGGGAGAGTAGTTTGAGGAAAGGTGCGCGCATAAGTTCGGGAGAATTCTGCGGAACAGATCGAAGTTGTACCTGGAATTCTGCCCTGTCAAGCTCCCATTGCGATCTCTCGAGCTCGAAGTGAGCCCATTCGTGCTGAATAAAGTGTAGAATGCCAGGAATAGAGTAGAGTGGTCTTTGATCCTTGGCATCGCCATTGCTACCGTTGTCACTGCCCTGTTTATTGTTCGTCAGTGAAACGTTCGCACCACTGGATAACTGTCCATTGTGATTTTGAGATGTAGAACTGGAGTTATCCTCCATCGTGGAACCACAAAACTGGCTCGGCACCTTCATTTCATGACACGGCAGCCATTACAACAACTTTTCTTTCCTCCGGAGCCCAAAGAGTGCTCTCCCGTCGGATAATGTATTTCGATCGGGCTCGCGAAAAGAAGTAATTAATACGCATGCGGGCGTATTAGATTTCGATGGAACCGATATATTTTATAGGGAACGTTATCGTCCGTTACTTGTTTACGATACGATCCGATCGATTGTTCAACTATCGCGGCGTAACAGGCAAATATTATTTCCCTCTTGGCATATCCTCGGGATCGTACTTGCTTCCACCATTCTCACAGAGTGTATTCAGGTGTATTCCATCGATGCCTTACACCGGCTTTCTATGAGCGCCAGTTGTGCTTCGAAATTATTACAGAGTAAATACCTATTAATAATCCTTAATACATTATATAATACACGGATTCGTAAGAAATATCGCGATCTTTCTTTGTTCCCTGAATCACTACGATGTACTAATTCTATTGCTTCATATATTAACGGCTGGAATTAGGAACTCAATTGACTAAAGAAGTTTAACAGACGATTTTATATATAACGTGTTTATCAATAGGAACAGTATGATAAACTCACGTTTATTATTCTGCTATTTATCGATAAGCTGCGTCTTTGATTCACTCTCGTTGCAAGGCTGATTCTCAAGCGTTCTTGGGGTTTCTACGATCAATTTATAAACGTGTAACAATACTTATACAATGTGATTTCACGTTAAACAATAGGGAATAATATGCTAATGGAATAATAATTTACAAACAACGAGCTATAAATATAAATATACCACTCAAACGCATACATTTTAGTTCTTAATGTGTCTTATATACGAAAATTGTTTTTACCAAGAGAAAATAGACTTACGATTTATTAACAAACAAAATCTTGCATCTCATTGCGTTTTATTGTATGTTTGTGGTATCAACGATGCAAAGATTTATAAAGAAACGAAGTCTCGTAAGTGGCGCCGTCTACGCGACTGACCCTCTTGACAGAATACACCCGTATCGCGAAAGATTATCACTCCAATTAGCATAATTAAAAGCACGACTTATTAATGAATATCTCTGCAAAGAAATAATATATTAATATATCGGTTGATCTTTCGATTGAAAAGAAGTATGATATTTTCAGCAACGGTAATACATCAAATCAGTCACGTCTACATTTTGTGACTGTATTAGTAAACATTCCAGAAATAGTAATTCTTGCTTCATATTCCATTTGTTTTCTATTTGTAATGCGTTATAACACATTAATATAGCCTCCTATTTTGTTGCTCCGTTGGATGAATTTCTTTTTGGCTACTTTTTTCTTTTTGATTACTTTTCTTTTACTCATAGACTGACACGTATTTGAAATATCTAGTATGATCATATCAAAATCTCTTTTTCCATGCTCCCCTCGCTTAATCATGCGTATGGAATAAAATATAACATGAAAATGAAATCTGATTCTACTTAACTAGCATTGCGATACATTGCATTCTCTTTCTATGATACATTTTCCCATTAGTATGAAATATTTTTGTATGGAATATATTGAGTACGTAAAGATCAAGTTTGGTGTTAAAGATATTGGAAATTAAGGAGTTGTCGCAAGTTAAAGCAAGAAGGGGATCACATTTATAGGTCACCATAAATGATGTACTACTCTACATGAATATATCTGTCTCTAATCTCAATTGTCTGCACGCATGATATATAGCTTCCTCAATTAATGTATCATCAAAGTTTCGCTATACGTACTTGAAGCTCCTCACTTGCAATTCTAAATGAGAATTTTTCAATTCTTCGATTTTTTCGAGTTTTTGAGTTTTATAAAAATATTAATTATTTGTGGTAGATATGCTGAATTATGCTATTTTGATACTGTATTCCAAAACGTTAGACTTTTAATCTTGACCTCGCGTTTGTTGATAAGCAATACATGGTAATTGCCTTACTGATAAAAACTTTAGAAAATACTACAGGGCAATACAATGATTATTTACACATCAGAAAAAAAAGAGTAGAAGCGATACTTTCAAGAGCGGGGGGGGGGGGAGTAGAGTCTCTGAATGTTGAAAAAAATACATCGCCGATAGTTGATCGATATGGATTTCGGGCAGCTGCGATTACATCCACGAAAATAGTGTATTTTGGTTTTGCAAGCGAGAGTATTTTGCATACTTCGGCTAATATTGTAAATCCTCAAAGTATTTTGCATCACGGCGCATGCGTTGCTGAAATTTTCTGAGGTACGAACTACACTATCCTATGTAGGTCGATAATTCTAACATGCATTTTTCTAATTAAAGTCGTAATTAGAAGCCTTGCGATTGCATGTACACTTGGAGCATAAAACGGATAAAAAAATGCAGTTCTTTTTACACGAATTTCAGCTTTGAACAAAGGGATCGCGTATGCTAACGGTTAGGAGTAAAAGTGGCAACGTTGCTCGTCGCTTGTTTAGGTTGCGGCGTTGCAGATACTCGATGAACGGGTATCACAGTGTATCTTCGTTTCTGGCATTTATCGCAAATATAACGTATTTTTGCAAAACGGAGAACATGTGCATCGTTGGAGACTATCTGCATTGTAACATAACGTAAGTTCATCAATTATATACGTACATGTCACGGCCCAGGTTTGGGTCACTCTGATTTCCTACTCTAAATCGTTATAAGATCTAAATCGTTACACATATCTGCCAAAAATCGTGGGAGAAGTTGGCGTCAGAGTATTTGACGGCATAAACATTGGCAATGGGAGCAACAAATTGATATATTAATGTCTTCATTGAACCAAAGACGTTTGTTGTCACGTTTCATACATCTTGTTTCGATTTGGAGAGTGGTAAGAAAAGCAATATAAATAAGTTGGTACTATTTACGTCGCATACAAAAATTTGGGTCCTAAGGCCCAAACATAACGATCGAGGCCATTGCAGATGTCATACTATACATACGAAAAGCTGCCATTTTAGATATCATAAGTACGCCATTTTGTTGTACTCTCATACAAAATGAAAGCTAGGAACCTTGTATTTTTATACATAAAAATATAAAATTCGAATGGCAAAATGTTGTAACTGAAATCGAATGGAAACGTTAAAAAAAACATTGGATGTTTTTATCCAAAATTGTATATACAACACGTTGCATAACATTGTAACGCGACGTAAAAAATGATTGTAAACGGTCTAAATATTTTTACAATATTTATTGTAACTACTAGTTCAATAATATTTCATTGTAATGGAATATATTAAAGGTAATTCCATTCACCAGGAGATATATTGATTGAAATTATTGAATGGAAATAATTTTTTTACAATACACACAATACTCTTCTGCGCATAGGCGGAATAAGACGCACATGAATATATAAGACATAAGACGATAAATAGATCTGGGCACCCTAATTGATTACGCATAAGTATAATAAAAGATGATATATTTGATCGTGCATAGAAAATTAAATATGAATGAAGAGAAAGAAATACCATCAATAAAGCGACACTACTTTAATCAAGTATCGGTAGATCAACACTAAGGAAAAATATTTTCATCTCGTTGTTGATAATTAATCGATGTGTTGCATACGCGAATTACAATGACAATCCCAATTATTCCGATCGGTTTCATAAATCGGAGATAACTCCGTGAAACTGATCGTTGCAATAAATTACGACAGTTCTATGATAGTTCTCCCACTTAATAAACCCAGCTGTTGTATTACCAGTGTGACGCATGTTGACCGGTTTCGTCAGTAGTGCGGGAAGAAAAGGGGTGGGGCTTCCTATCAAACGTTCAATATAAGAGTGCTCGCAAATCGTGAAATTGTATCTGCGAACACTTATTTCCATATGCTTTTAGTACATTTTATTAAATAATCGGATATAATACTTAATTGCCTAATTAATCGCGAAAGCTGTTTAACATCAATGCTTACAATTTCATTACCCATGGCACCCAAAAAATAAATACACTCGTGTAAAAATATTCGATAAATCGAATTTCGAAATTTGTATTGATCTTTTAAATTTTCAATTGAATTTATAACTACAATTTGTAGATATAGTCGTAATAAAAACGCACAACTAACAATGCTAGATAAAGTTCATATTTCATTATAGTAGTGTAAAGTATTAAGTATCGTTAAGTAGCGTAAGGATAAGGCAGGAGTGGGGGAATCTTGAGCGTGACTTTTTTTTAGCTGCTAAGGGCTACTTTAGCGTAGAATTAACGGGGGATATTTTTGTACGAAACGTTTCTCTCTATCCGTGGAATATCACCATCGGGGCTTCATTAGATTTCGTTTGTATTATTTTAGTAGGAATTAAATAGTTTTGCTGAGAACGAATTACGACGCCATGTTGGAAGACTTCGTGTGCGGTCGTTGAATTTCGTGAGGACGCATGTCGGGGCCTATGTTCAGCAGTACTCGTTCAATAGACGAGACTATCGGGAATCCCGCTTTTCTCAACATAAACTTCTCCACTTCAGATCGCATTGTTTTTTTTTTAAGTATTTTGGCGCGGTTACTGATTACAATTACCTGTGTTGTGCACGTCTGCTCGATTCGATATTAAAGCGATACTTCTTATTTGAAATAAATCGTCGAACCTTTGTTACGCTGGTGGGATGAACTGTATCAACTGTTTGTGACTGGATGAATATTTTTTTGGCGTATCATTGATACGAGGCCGTCGTACATTCTAAATAGTTTCGAAGCAGCTGTAACATGTAGTTCTACAAGAATACGGTGCGCATGTCACTTGAAATAGAGTAACAGTAGTTAAGAATATAGCTGCCATCCGCCATTTTTGTTAGTTGAGTACTTATTGGGCCAGGGACGACACATGTTGGCGCGTCATCGAGGGGCCCACATTACATTGTCCCCCATTTACATTTAAAAACACTTAATTCTCTAGCATATACAATCGTGGTGATAATCGTGGTCAATGCTGCTTATTAATTCTGCACGTGAGTTATACGCTTAACGGAATAGTGACGCCGACTGGAAAACATTGATCCAGAGGAAATGTGTGCTCCTAATGCCTGTCTTTTTCTTGTTAATTGAGTTCATCCTTTCTGGGACCGTTTAAACTCATTAAAGATCGATTCCATGACTAATTCTTTATCGATCCAGTGCCCTGTCATTTCGTGAAGCAAAATTATCGATTATAATTTTATGTTATGTTATGTTCGCAGCTACCAGAATGTAAAGATTGATAGATTGTACCCGAAAATTTATTTTCAAATGTTTGTTCAATGCCTTAAACTACTTATCGCATATTCCTGTATCGTATTATGTTACATTACGTCTGTAAACTTAGAGAAAAATAAAAACATATCACAAGTAAAAGTAAATGTTAACGACAATTTATTACTTCTAATTAATCGAAGAATCGATCGAGGACAAAAGCAAGAGGCGCTATAATCGCATATTTTAGTGTACACACGACGAGCGTTGAAGAGATTGAAGGATAGTTATTTCAAATATTGATAATTGTTTGCAGATCAGAGAATATTAAAATCCGAAGATAAATGTGACATTCTGCCGAGTGTCTCGTTCTTTCCACAATGGAGGCTCTAAGGAGCGATGCGGCGCACACTCCTGACGTTATGTGTTCATTGTCGCGGATTAGTACGCATCATATTGATGAGATATCGAAGGAAAAGGAAGATGAATTATTATACGGGGCCGGCGACGACGGAGACGAAGAAGATACCCTCTCGGACGATAGTATGCGTTTAAGATTATCGGACGACGATGAGATAGAGACGGAGGATGTTCCACCACCTGCTCCAGAAAACCAGCGAACCGATGCCAAACGTGAAGGTAGCGGTAAGCTTTCCGTTTCTTATACTCGTATTAACGATTTCCCTTCTATTCTTTGCAAACTTACGTATACATTCCTGTACATTCTTCGAACAGCCGAAGTGACACCTGGAGAAAGTGGAGGTGCGCAAGCTTCTACTGTTCCAGAAAGCAGTTTAACAGAGAATGACACAACTGCAGGGGAAATAAGCGAAGAGGAACATTGTTCAGGTAATGTTTCCATGGATGACGCAATTGTACATGACCGTGAAAGGGATACCAAAAGGAATGACTACGGACCCTGTAGGCAGCCACCGGGTAACATGCCTCGTTATCCGTGGCTAAATTTTGACTGCCAATGGAGGTTCCCGAATGGCCCACGTTATCGCCCGTTCCGTAGTATGAATCACCTCCCTTATACCACAGAACCTTATTTGATACCCAGGGGGCATTATAGACCTCGGTTATACAATTATAATCACAGATTTCACGGTACATTTCTTCCTTTCGAGCGAGGAAGAGGCGGCGGGAAATTCAATTCGTATAATAGCCCGATGTATGATAATAGACAGCCGAATAAACCTTGCACACCCGCCGCTACGAGAAAACCCTACGAACCTGACCAACACTTTGTGTCTCCCTCAACTACAAACATATCCTCGGAAATTGCATCTGACAGTAGCGTCAAAGAGATAGACGCCGAGACTAGCGAAAATGTTAACAAAAGCGATGCGCCGGATAGCAGCTGTCCGACTAGCGGCGTAAAGAACGACAGCAACGTAAACGTGGAAGATACACCGACTGAAGACTTCGGCGAAGGAAGTCTTACAAATGATACTTGTGTAGACGATTCTTCGGAGCCACAGGAAAAACTGAAATCTGTGGAAGGGAATTCAGAAATAATATCACTATCCAACGATGCCGATTGCGATGATAGCGCGGCTATTGAGAATAATAGTTTCAACGAGGACCCCAGTGAAAAGATCGAGATTCCTTCGACGAACCCGGACGATGTTAACGGGGAAACAAATAAAGATACAACCGACGGAAATGATGTAGAATATGGTAGCAACGTCCCACAAAGCCCTGAGGATCTCAAGATTTTAGAAAAATTATTGACTAACGAGACAACGCGTAAATCTGATAAAGCCGAGGCTGCAGAATGTATTAAAAAGAGCGACGAGAGTAGCGAGAAGCGGGATGAAATGGTTGCCACCGATATGGATACAACTGAAAGCAAAGAGGTTGAAGGGAATCAGAAATCAGAGGGCGAGCTTGGTGCGAGCGAGCAGACTGCGCAAGTAAATCAAAGGATAGAAGTGGCCGAAGACAATTGCGAAGTTGTTTCAGATAATCTAACGGAGGAAAAGATAACGAGCAATGAGGTGGTAGTAGATGAAGAATCAATGGATCACAACGTGGAGCAAACTTCTGGAAATAAGGAGGAGGGTGTTACTGTACAAAATACGAAATCAAATGACGATAATGAAAATAATGTCCTTAAGGGGGATAATGTAAATGATTTAAGCAATAGCGAACACGATAAAGAAATTAATGTAATAGAAAACGATGCACTACTTGAATCAGTTGCTAATAGCGAAAAATGTGATAACGACCAATTAAATGATAGTGATAATAGTACAAATTCCACTAAATTAATTAAAGTAATTGTTCCCGAAGATCAGTTGGCGACGCCTAAAATTGATCTTCAGGAGCAAGACAACGATCCCGTTACCGAAAATGTAGAGTCAACAGAAAGCGAATGTATGGTGGTAAATTCTGATAATAAGGCATCCGAATCAACCGAGAACGTTGGGTCTGCATTGGATGAAAGCAATTTGTCTAGCGTCAAATCGCAAAACGATTTATTAGGTCTTGTTGCCGATGTAAAAGACAATAAAGGTGATAATGATAAAAACGTAGTTGAAGTTACAGTAGCTACGCAAAAAAGGAGAAGGCGAACAAAAAAAATGATCGCTGCAGCACAAGAAGCTGCTTGTGAAGAAGATAAGCAAGGTAGGGCATACTTTGTGTCGTTGAAGTAAATAAGAGTGATTATGGTATTAGCTTCTCTAACAATTACAGGGTGCAATAAGGTTTTGTATTTAGTTTTTATATATGTATTATATATTATTACGAAGTATCTTATTCTTTACACTAAATTCTGGACATACCTTCAACTTGCACTTCATTCTATTGTATTTTATTCTAAGTTAAATTAATTACAGCTTTCTGTTATGGTTTACGAGTACACTAGACCTTTGCATGAAAATGAAATAGCTTACACTTTTATAAAAGTATACAAGTACTTGACTATGTCAAATTGTAACGATCTTCAAAATTCATTTTTTTTGTTCACACTTCTTCAGATCGAAAGGAAGTCATAGTTATAACAATGCGTAAATTTGAATTCTTTATTCCGGCATGTTTTGGGGTTCCAGCAAATTTCGGGGTATTTTCGAAAGATGTTTAGTTTTTAATGCATTCATTTTTCAGTAAAGCATGTATATTCGCCGATATTATAAGTTTTGGGGCTTTTATTACAATACATTGTTACAGTTAGAGACAGCGGAAGACAGAAGAGAAGAACAGCCAAGAATGCAGAAGAAATAATAAGAAAGAAATTTCTTAATAACGATAGCGATCTAGAATCAAGCGATGGCTCGGAGAAGTTTGTAATTGTAAATCATAAAATGAATCAAGACGCGCGATCTTTATCTCCGCCGTCTTTGAAACGCAATTGCCCCGATACCGATAACGCGATTATGAACGGTAGTATTAAAAAGGTGAAAGTGAATTCTGAAACGCTGTCGGATGATTTGGCAACGAAAGAACACAATGCGCAGAACATTAAAAAGCTTGACTATGTTCGTAAGTTTTTCCAAAGGGATCTCAAAGAAAAGCTGCCGAAATTGAAACAAGAAGTATGTTAACGATACACGCGTTTCAGAAGAACATGTAGGTCAAACAGATTCTATGTTAATCGAAACTAATTAATCTGTTTAAGGAATTAGAGGAGCTTCTTATACAAAAGATTGTTGAAACGATCACGATGCGTGGCGAGATCGGCAAGCTGAGAGAACAAGCACGTATATCGGAAAGGAATCAAGAAGTGACGCGTGCGAAGTGCCAGCAGTTATCGAAGCAAATTAATGACTTCGAAATGGTATTAATTCGTAATGCCGCGGACCGGCGAGCAAATAACGATAAACCTACCCCGCCGATCAAGATCAATCGATCTGTTGGATTACAAGTTAATTTCATAACAGTACGTACCAACGATTCTCTTGAAACTTCGCACAATTTCACGATATGTATTTATATCGCATTGCTGTCATTTAGGATCATGGAATGCAGAATTTACGACAACTGCAACAAAATACTAATATGAAGTCGTTACAAGTTTCAAATGGCAGTAGCAGTAACTCGCCAAATATTTCCAACACCGAGGTAAACATTGCGTCAAGTCCGAGAAGAGGGATTAAAGTAAGATCTCCCAGGCGAGCTGAATCAGTCGGCGGACAGATTGCTGTGGTCCCGCAAAGTCACACTCAATCTCCGACAATTATACCTAATATAACCCCCGCGGCTTTGGTTGTTGCTAAACCTATGGATACGCAGCATACTGTGACATTGCCCAATCAATCTAATATTCAACAGATAATGTCGAACGTGAGTATTCTAAAGTCTCTTTGTCGATATATCGTACGTAAGCAAATATACCCTTAATTATTGCAGCCGCAGGCGCAACCGCAACAACCCCCGCAAGCTATAGTTTTAAACGGAAAGTTCTCGAATAAAATGAATCTTCAAGCTAATACTGCGAGTGTCGCCAAGTCGAGGGCAAACGATCTGATCGATCTTACAGACGAAGAGGAGAAAAGTAAAGGTACGTGAGATTTTCTAGAGTGTACTAAGGAAAGAGAATGTACTGAGGAAAGCCTTGAAATTCGCAGCTGCCGTCAGTGTACCGGTCGTTACAACTACAGTGACCGATCAACAAATAAATTTAGCGCAGAAAACTACACAGCCATGCTTCCAAAGGGTAATCCAAGCTATCCCTGGAGGGAACGTAGCTATAACGACTCAACCTCCTAGTATAAGAGTGGTGCAACCTGCTAGCCAACCGACACCTACTGCCTTAGTGGTGGGTAAAACGATAAACATCGGGCATTCGTAATCGAAACCATAGGCCATTTACATGTAACTATATTTTTTTTCCAGAATAATATGAACGCTCCTCGATTAGCGTACGTGATGCAAAGTGGCGTTGGCCCGACTAGGCAATTACTAATAGCACCGAATACCAACCAGGTAAAGTGATGATTTGCTGATGCTTTTATGAAAATGACTTTCAGAGCTTAAGCGCATGCGATTGTTTCTCAGTCTAAAACCAAAATTCGTAATTACAGATGCGGCCAGTGACCTCGTGTACCAGAGCCTCATTCTCAACTCTAACTTACAAAACCGGTATGTAATGATTCCACAGCATCATTTACCTACATATTTATTTAACACTAAAACAAAGAGTAAACGGAATAAAAAATGATTTATTATTCAATCTCGGGAAACGTAAGCAAAATTTTTAAAAACAGAAAAAGATACAGTAAAAAGATATAAATTGTGATTTATTAAAGGCAAGAGAATATCGTGTGTACGTATAGTTAAAATTTACACGAGCTTTAATTTGCGATGTAGATGATTAATATTGGGGGTGGGTTCGAAGCTAATTTTTAAATTCTCGGAACTCAATCCGAAAGTTTAAGGTTTCGAAACTCTCGAGACTTTCTTTGGTTTCGAGGTTTCGACGCTTCGAGGAACCCGTCCCTAATTAATATAAAAGATAATACGAATAACGAACGTAATTAAATCATACGAGCAGGAATATCATCTGTTGCGAACGGAACGGTTAGAGTTCTAACAACATCGGCCACTTCGAATGTACAATTCAACAAGGTATCGTATCGTCTACAAGTAATCGTCATTTCTTTGCTTAAGTGCGTATATATACTTTCGTTATACTTACTCCTTTCAGCATCCCGCACCTTTACCGGACACACGAAATTACGCTGTAAATCCTCTTTGGAAACTTCCGCCGCCAGCTCCGTCACTGAAAATTTCTAAGGTTGCGAATGGTATGAAACAACTGCAATTAAACGGCGTATAAGTATGCGTGACAAAGTTGAGAGAAATGCAAAGATAAAACGTTCATTGTTATTATACAGGCATAGTACTGTCCTGGAATATGATTCTATCTGAGAAACATGCGGATATTGCCAGTTACCAATTGTACGCGTACCAAGAAGTTGCTGGTATTCCTCCTAGTACGTTATTGTGGAAGAAAGTGGGGGATGTTCGTGCTTTACCGCTCCCTATGGCGTGCACTCTTACACAAGTAAATGTTAATAATCGTTATTTAACCATCGCTATGAATTATATAGTCGGCGCTGTTAATACGGATACCTTCTTTCCACAGTTTTCCGAAGGCAATAATTATTACTTCGCAGTTCGAGCGGTTGATACACATTCCCGAAAAGGACAGTACAGTACTCCCGGCAACATTTCTTTATAAAAATATACGACTGATATTAAGTTATTATTTTAATCTTATTTCCAACGCACAGTTTACAATATAACAAGTCATGACTCGTATGCAACAAACTCCTTGCAGTCTTCTAAATTATCATTTAATCTGTCACGCCTCCCGCCCATTTCCATGTAAAGTACATTTAACGAAAATTACTTAGGAGTACTTGTAATCATCGAAGTATGTTGTATAGGGTACGCATACGAATGAATTTGTTGTACGGTAGTAAGTATTTGTTTAATTATAAGTAATTATTGTTCATACAATTGCTGGCATCTACGATACGATTGTAGCTAACATACATTTTCCTGTTCGTCTTTTTTTATACGCCTCGTAATTTATAAAATCAAAAAAAAAAAACAAATATCAATTCTGACAATGTGTAGTCTACATTCTGTCGTGGCTTTTGTAAAATTGCAATATAAGACTTTTATAAAATTTTCGTGCCATATTTCGTATAATATTATTTGTATGTCACCCGCTGGTTAACGATGATTGATTATGAGACAACGTTTTAAAATATTGTATCTTTCAGTTGGGCATGCAAATACAAATGGCAGAAATTCCAGATCTGTAGAAAAAGCAGGCAAGATATTCTAGTCAAAAGAAAGAAAGAAAAAAAGAGTTTCCCTTAGCAATCCTTTTGATATTCACGTTTCGCAAAGACTTACAATTGAGGACAACTATACAAGTGCTTAGAAGTTTGATACTGATATTATTAGTCACTGAAGGTGTTCATAAATATTGCTTCCTTATAATTACACATTAAATAACTCCAACTCTTATTTCTCCATTAAATTTAATTTACTCTCATTGTTAGTTCGCGGACAAGTATTGCTGATACATGATTTGCTCAATTTTGATACAATTGTAATAAATTTTGGATGTTAAACGATAATGTACTCCATAAATTTCAATTACATAGAGAAAGGCCACAAATAGGCCGCGTCTGTAAATATCAATGTCTTGTATATGTTCTGACCTTTAACATTTACAATCAGAATGTATATAATCGATAGCATAACAATCTAACACATTATCTTTAAGTTTCACTCATTCTTGTGTGATAAAATGTATAATAAAGTGATTGTTCATTTTTTACGTAAATATGTAATGAGAAACAACTCCTAAGACCTTTCTCAATTATTACATAAAACGAACAAGCTTTTCAGAAATTATATCGTTATATTAGCTGCATTAATTAATTTGTAGTAAGATATTAAATTAGCCGTATTTTTCATACTTCCATCAGTTCGCACTGAGAACTTATAGAAACTTAGTAAACATTCTAAAGTTAATGCTTACACCACGATCTGTAGCATAATGTAAATATTACTTTAGAACTATCCAGCCCCACTTGTTTTACGAGATCATTTGTCAAATTAGACCTCTGCTGCGAAATGCGAGGGAGAACAAATAAAAAGGAAATGTTAAGCGCGCAATATGTTATTAATACCCGTTTAAATTAAACTTCCCGCTCTTCTGTGCATAAATTTTCTTCAAGTAACTGGAATGTCGAGTTCTGTGAGTTTTCTTATAGCGCATACGTATATGCATATGGAGTTTATACCTTAATTTCCGTCGTAATTAATTACGGAACCGCAATGTGCAAAGCGAACATGAACCATGAATTGGTGAGGAACTTTAACTTGTTTTTCGATACCATTTAGACAGGAGTAATGCTTAAATTTCGTTCGCCATTCCCGTATAAATTCTACAACATCGAGGTCTCGTAAAAATATGATTGTTAAAACGTCTGTTGTATCGATCAGTTTATAGAAGAAAACAAGAGTATTAAATTATTAAAGGGAGAGCTAGAATTATAAAAACATTTGAAAAATTCATCGTGTTGTCTTTAAACCCGTTACCTATACACACGCGTCATACGTACACAGTAGAGATCGGCAGAAAAATAACCAACGAGTAATAGTTTTTCAACAAATTGCTACTCACTGTTATCATCAACGAGGACGCGAAATTGTAATAGAAATGTTATATCAAGAATCTACTAGCGCTCGAAATGCTGGGCCCGATGGAATTCCTAATTCCGTGCCGTACGATATTTTGCCACTGCTTCTTGTGTTCTTCATGCGCGTTAAGTGAGTCACAAGAATGCAATGTTATGTTAAGCACAAACAGTTGCGATTTTTGTGAAGATATCACAGCAGGAACGCGGCGATAATCTGTTCTTCCTCGACACTGTGAGAAAAAAGTGGCAGCAAGTGGGGGCGGAGATGGTTAGTCGGTAATTTGTGTACACTGTTCGCTGTACTTTTGTGACACAGAATGTGAAAAGCCCGTGAAATTGAAGGAGGATCGCGGAATCGAGAAATTATCCAAATGGAATGATCATACGTTCACGGAGTTTGAGCTGTTGAAGGTGTCAATGGATGCGCATTCACTGGAATAATGAATATGCGCGGAATATTACGTAGCAATTTTCTTACTTTCGCGACATATCTCGGACTGACATACACAGCGTAATTATCGCCCAAAGACAGCGATATTCCTCCGACCGTATCGTCCGTGACTTACGATCCAGTTCGAAGGGATTCTTCGTGCATTACCATTTCGCTATTATTCTATTACTTCGGCGAGCCCGTCATGGATCACAAGTTTTTCCGAGATTAAGGAAAAAGCTTTCGCGTGTCAGCAGATCCGAATTAAAATGCGAATATCCCGCGAGCGCGTGCTGTCACGACTTTTTATTAGAAATCGATATTCATGCTAATTACTAATTACCTTGAGAACGTACGAAACAGAGGTCGGGAGCAACAAGGCAGAGAATGAAATATGACAAGTGTCGTCGAGCTGCGCCAGCATGAATGGCCTCGAATATGCAGCGGCGAATATTTTACGGGTGTGACATCGTCAGTTTTCATGATTTACACGCATTTTATATTACACGGCAAGCGCTGCTGCGAGCTGTACGCAAGGATTCCGTGAGCGCAGCCGTCGTCCAGAACTGGTAGCAAAATCTACACCGATAATCAGGGGATGCCCAGCCTACACTCGCTCGTCGTACGACGAGCCCCGCTAATGGACATGGGTACCGCCACCAGCTCCGTAACGTCGGTAAATCCCTCCGCCAAGATCGCCACCAACCAGAAGAAAGCTGACAAGTCCAATAAGCTGAGCGGAGTCAGATTACCCTTGTTGCGCAAGGAGACCAGCGTCGTCAATCTCTCTCTAACCGAGAGGACCGCGTTGGGGAAGAGAGTGGACGCACCTTTACTTAGACCCGAGAGTAGCGCGAGTTTGGAAGCTCGCGGTAGTAGCTGGCTAAGCCTGGACCCAGGGGTACTGCGGAAATGCGAAACCGCGGTCGGCTTGAGCACGTCCGCGCTGGAAGGCAGACCTATAAATCGCAGCCGAGTCTGTTCCCGATGCTCGAGCTTGCTCTCGCTGGCGTCTAGTTCTCGCTACAGCTTAGCGGCGGGCAACTTTGTTCCCGCGGGCTCTCAACAAACGCTTGGGCGCATTTTCTGTAAATTATGTCTGGTCGATACTTCTCTGTCCAAAACGTTTAAAATAGAAGGCTGCGGTTGTTCCTATTGTAAAGATGTACGTGTAAATTTGTATCTAGCGCGCTTACGAGAAAGTACAGCGGTGATCCTAATACGCCTTACTGTTTCAGTGTATGAAAGAATACGTGGAATTCGAAGTCGAAGAAGGTGCGTACGAAATTAGCTGTCCGGACGCGCAATGCGAGCGCGGAGCGATACTCTCGATGAAAGAAATAGAGAGTCTCGTTAGTCCCGAGCTTCTGGCGAAGCATCACAAATATCGTCTGAACAGAGGTGCGTGAGTCCTTAATTGATGTACAAGCTTCGAGCTGTCGACGTTGTAATCGAACGCAGTAACATAATGTCTTCGAATATACAGATGTATCTATGGACAAAGCACGCGCTTGGTGCCCTCGTGCAGGCTGCGAAACGATATGTTCGGTAAACACTACCGGGTCGAACGGAGCTGTGATCGGACCTGTCCATTGCCCTAACTGCTCTACAGATTTCTGTTCCGTATGTAGAGAATCTTGGCACAGCGGGCCGTGTTCCGATCATTCGCTAGGCATACCGTTCGACGGCGACGACATCAAATGCTGCCCCATGTGTTCCGTACCTATCGAAAGGGACGAAGGATGCGCTCAAATGATGTGCAAGAGATGCAGACATGTGTTCTGCTGGTATTGCTTAGCTTCTTTAGACGTGAGTATGATCGTCCGCGGTAATAGCAACGTTAATGGTGTTAACGATCTGGATATTCCGTAATTCTATTTATATTGCAGGACGACTTTTTATTGCGACATTATGACAAAGGACCGTGTAAAAATAAATTGGGTCACTCGCGCGCGTCGGTGATCTGGCATAGAACGCAAGTTATCGGGATCTTTGCTGGTTTCGGATTGCTCTTGCTCATAGCGTCGCCGTTACTTTTATTGGCTGCGCCTTGCATTGTCTGTTGTAAATGCCGCGTGTGTGGTTCGTCTAGACTTGAACAAGAGGAAGGTGATACCGCAACGTAGGAACTTTTAAAAGCCTCTCAATATTCCTATCGTTTCTTTCCAGTATGATAAACAATTAAATTAGATTATTTAATGTGCGGATACGATTGGCGACTTATATAGATATACATTGAACCTAGAGCATCGTACGCTATATTACAAGGGAGCGTGCAAGATGTAACGTCCATGTCTTACGCGTACACAATTACAGATAATAAAGAGAGTTTTACTTTGTGAGAAGGGGTTAACCACTCTATTTTATGTTATCTAAGGAAGCTACTTGTAATCAAAAGGGTATTTTGACTGTGTTGAGGTATTGTAAATCTTCGAATCTAAAGAGGTGTATTTTCATGTGTTTGTATATATTTATAGTACGATTATTTTAACGTAGGGAACAACAACTACCGAAAGCTACTTAATACATAACTGCTTCTTGCCAGTTATAATTTAATGAATAGCGAAGCTTGTTTTTTTTTTATCGTTACCAGGCATTAACAACACCTACATATAAACGTGTCTAATATACCAAATCATAAATACTAGAGATGTACCGACTAGGGTTTTGGCCGACTAGCCGACTAGCTGATTAATCTGCCCCCAAGAAGCCGACTAGTCGTCGACTAGTCGCCGACTACAAAAGTGGCCGGATAGTCGGCTTAACCGACTAGTCGGCCACTATTCAGTACATCTCTAATAGCAAAGTTATAAAACTTGTTAGAAAAGGAAAACGAAAAATGGGCAAATATTCACAAAAAGGGAGCCGATCAATCGGCCTTTTTTGCCGACTATTCGCCGACTACAAAAGTGGCCGGATAGTCGGCTTAACCGACTAGTCGGCCACTAGTCGGTACATCTCTAATAAATACTCATGATCCTTGTTCACATCATTCCAAAAAATTACATTTACATTTGCATTGGACGTACTGCCATAATTCAAATCTACCTTCATTAATTTTTCTTTTTTAAGAATTATATGCCAAATGACGGTTCGATTTTGTTTTTACAAACCACGTGATTTGCTTTCCATGCGCATACATATGTGTACCACAATCTTTAACAATACTCAGCATTATTTTTATGCGCGTGTAATGATTTTTTGTTATGTCCGAAATAAAAATGTCACGAGTATACACGTATGGAGGATCGAGTAATAATTAAACAATGTATATCTATATGTACGTCCTTCCTGAATTCAATAGAGCCGAGAATGCCGAGATACGTATTTATTGGAAAATTGTTTGACTATTGGTTGTGTTGCACAACGTTTTTGTAATTATGTATTTGCAAGTGCTCCTCTGTTTAGATTGCAGAATTAATCACGTGTATATCATATGTACATTATTATAGATCCGTATGGATAATTAAGTGGCATATAGGTTTCGCCGAATTTGTGAGAAATCTCAAATTTAGAGTATCTGTAAATTCCATTGATAACGTATATTTAATATATTTACAGTTAACGATACACTTATAAATACGGTTTCTTGATTTAAAGGGACACTGTTCTGTACATGTTGTGGTGCTATCGAAATTCAATTTTTCGAATTCGCAATAGAACGTAGGCCACAAATAGCGAAGCAGCGGTATGTTAATAATGCATAATGAATAAAATATAGATCATTACGAAATGTATTAGAAGCCACTCGATTTCTGACAGATTTCATTATAAATTAGTTCTACACTGCTCTTGATAAAGTATACTTCCCTTTACGCGAGGGTTGCATTTTAATAAATTTATGGCGCAACTGGTGTTGCAGCGTGAGGATATTTCGTTTTCGTTTTTAGATGTCTATACGCAAGCGTTGCGCGCATTCACACGTATAAATCAACAGTAATGTAATCGAATAATATGATTAATATGGTCTTTCCTCTACAATGAAGCAGCGAATGAAGGATTAAATTATTGCAAGGCAGGCAGGTTTCTGAATAAACATCTCTCGATCTATCTTGTATTGCTGATTATAAGTGTATGTAAATAAAAGCATATATTTATATATAAGTATACATACCACCAGAATGTATATGTATGTATTTATATATACTTACGCACATATAATTATACACGCGCGCGCCCATCTGATTGCTGCACACATACAACATGTACATGTAAATACCCCTGTACTCGCATAATTGGTGCAACTACACATGGGAGTCATTGCAACTCGCGCGTCGTATGAAATAGAAATGTAACGGATTAAAAAGTTATAATAGACTATTAAGGTAACAAGTCATTCGCTATTAACTAGTTGTACGTTATCATATTGTCCTTTTTTGTTGGTTACGTTTTTACCGCAGTACGATTATGCCGATTTTTGTTTTGTATCACTTTGTTAATACAATGCAAGTGCGATACGTTTATGTTATGTTCTGTGAACGTCACGAATTCGTTGTAATAAAGTCGATCCCAACGTTGGATAATTATAAGAATGTGGACGCGAGATAATTGGAATTTAGAGAAATCCGTAACACACAGATGTTTTTACATTATTTCTCAAGATTTTGCCCGACATCTTACGCGTCGGTAATATATTTATAAAATTCATTTATTCACGCAGACTTCTATCCGATGAAATATTTACAATTCTTTCGTCTCGGGGGAAAGAATACTTCAAATGCTTATTTTCATCATACAACGAGATGTGCTTCTGCAACTCCGTAAAAGTTATCATGTTTAAATCGAGGCAGACTAATTTCTGGTTTCTCAAGCTTATAATCAGACTTTGTACTGTTGCATTGCTTTAGATTATCTCGCGATATAACGGATTCGGTGAACATTTTTGGGGGAATCAGAAAACCAGGGATATGTTCGGTAATAATGTCATTGTTTGTTACACAATAACCCATTTATTACTTTTCTAATACAATTTTTTTTTGTAAGAAAGCTCATATAACTTGATTGGGTTAAAACTGCTTGGAATGAGAAGATTTACACGATTAAGATGCATTAGATTATTCGTAGAATTTTCAGTAACAGCAAGTTTCCACTCGGGCAGAGTTTCATAGGGCTTATATACTTCATAAATTCCCTCGTCATTTAATGCATCTTGTTTGCTAATCTTAACAGATCACCAGCGAATCAGGAGATGGTGCATATTTACGGATTACAACAATGATAGTTCTGTAGTCCTACTAAAAAGCTGTGATAGACTTTAAATTTACGTTCAAATACGGGGGCTAGTTAAAAGAATGATAGGGGGATAACAATTGATAATCTATTTACTATAATATGATTATTAGTACCATTGTAAAATATAGTTAGTGTAAAAAAAAGTACGATTAATAAATTTAATAAAAATGATTAAACATAACGGGGATTGGACAAATGGATTATTTCATCAGACCCTTGGCTTTAAACAGGTCTCTCATCAAACCTTTTAAATACCCAATTTCTCGCTGCAAATCTTTTACTTGATTTTTCAATTTGTCATTATGCTCAGCGAGCTCGTGCTCCTCGCCCACTATTTCTATAATTTCTTGCTTCTTTTTCTGCCTGTAACGCGTCGCCGCGTTTTTGTTCTGCTCCTTCTTCCGCACCTTTTTGTCTTCTACAGACGGGCGAGAATAGGGTTTCTGACGACTCTTCGATGTGTACGTAGACTGTTTCGAGCTTTTCCTTCCCGACTCCAGCATCCAGTCTGGGTCGTCGACAGAATCTTCGGACGAAGTGTAACTGCCGCCAGAGCTGGTGCATGGGCTGGACGGCGGGATGTCTTCGGTATGTAGGCGTACATATTCATCCACCACAGCCAAGTCGTGCGCGACGTCCGTGTTCAATGGGTCCAATGATATATTTTTCGTGCTCCATTGCTCGGGCACTTCGTGAACGTACGATTTCTCCTCAGGAATTACCACGCCATATATAGATTGATGATTAGGGTATAATGGTTGCGCGGGTTGCAACGTAACAAGTAATTGGGTATCTATACTTAATGCTTTATGGGACGGGGGTGATTGGGGAGGCGTAAGTGTGGAACTCGACGAAGGGACGATTTGATGGCAAGCTTCCACGTCTCCCAGAACTGTCTCAAACTCTTGCAGCAGGGTTTGAGTGTCATCTTGCTGAGGAATCTTCGTAACTTCGTTGTATGATGTTGCTTTCAGTTGCCCGCATTCAGGAACTGGCAATTCCTCAAAAATGGGGAGTTCTATCTTTTCCTCCAACCAATCTGAAAAAGGTTCTGCAAAAAAAGGAGAAAAAAGGCAAATAATTACACAGAAGTTATATGTTTGCATTTTCGGAAATGAGAAGTGGGCAAAGTTGCATAGATGCTTCTTTGCTGGCTTTGGTCGATAATCTTTTGCTTAAAGTTTTTTTTATATTGAATGAACCGCTGATATTGATAATCAAGAATATTGACATATTTTAAAATAGTTATTTTTTTTTTAATTATAAAGCAATCAAAGTTTTTATGAAAGGTCACTCTGAGTGTAGAGTTCGTAATTAAGTATTATATTCCATCCACCAAATAAAGGGTCAAAAGGTTTTATCCATTAAGGTTTACAATTCAAAATATGACGAATCAGAATTCACGGATAGTAGTTTAATTACTTTGCTCGTGTTTACTTAGAACTTAACAGTACTTTTACTCGTGTCTTGCATGAACAATAAGTAGGAGTGGTACCATTGGTGTATATATAATTTCATGGACGTTACTAGTTCAACTAGAAAAACAAGTTCTTCATTTGCAGTTTGTTTGGTTTCCAATACAATTACTGCAATCGGCAGTGATACAATTTGCCGTGCGGAGCACGATTTGACGTTAAGGGTACAACAACTAATTTTTTAATTAAGACAATATAAGTAAAAAGAATTTATAATTCAAATGTAAACCTTTTTACCGAATTCGAGAAGAAAAAAATAAACTTTTCAACTAAAATTTTTCGAGTTTACGAAAAAAATATCGAATTTTATAAACAATTGCTTTCTATATTTTGATACTTAGTATTTAATTTGAGAATAAAAATTTCATGGCCGTTCCGTGGAATAATATTGCCCCTGCATATAATTCATTATAATTTGTATTCAATAAGTTAGCCCTAACCTATTTCTTCGTGAAACTTTGATCAGAGCTTACTTGAAACGTGCAAGTTATCTTCATTTAAATACAGAGGGCATGGGGGTTAGATAAGATTTTTTTTTAATTACAAAGGCGCATACAAGTAATGTAGTACAATTTTGCCGCGAAACAAGACTAGATTGAAAACTAACTGCAGCTTATAATATATGCACTCGGGAAATATGAATCAAACTGTTGGGTTTAATTTCTTGTTTTTCACAGCTGGCATAAATTATGGTTGACCTTTGCGGAGCTACGGGTACGATCTAACGATCGTTTCTGAATGATCTATATGCGATAAGAGTTGATCCAAGTGTTAAATGAAATTTCGGAGAGTCATATTCATTGTAAAGGAAGAAAAATATTTTTCCCAGCGAATCGTCATACTGTCGAAGCCGATAGATCCAGAAGTCGCTTATGAATAATTCATAGCACGCGCTGTGGCGATTTAAAAACACAATCGGTCGCGTGAAATTCGGAGAAGCAATAATTTGATATTAAATACTTTCGAAGACGGCTCGATCTAATTCCGTTCTGTACCGATAATACCAACAATATGGCGACAGTGCTCTGATATGCGTAACAAAGATATTTTTCCATTGAAGCGTATGCTAGAAGGAGATCAAGTCAGCGAGAGTGAGAGAGAGAGAGAGAAAGAGAGGGGGCAGAGAAAGAGAGATCAAGTCAGCGAAAGGAAACGTACCGCTGTAACATATAGCAGCCATTATCATGTGTGACTGTTTTCGTGTGAACCCTTATTTAAAAGAAAACAGGTAAGAAGAGGGGGGAATAACGTGTAATAAACTGAAAAAACTGTTCTTGATGCACAGAGAGGGTGGGGGTGAGTAAGGTGTATTTTTTCCTCCGATGTAAACCAGCCAAGTCCACCTGCAGGGACGCAGATATCGCTGGTTCAACGTCTTTTTACCAGTTTCTGGGAATTGACAATAATCTCTCGGTTCCACGTGTAACGATATGCGAACAGCATGCTATCATGCAACATTAGCACGCTCGGGCATCGAGACGCTGCGTCGTTTTCTTGGATCACTTTTGAAGCTGCCAGTATCGTTAAACTACTGGTCTACACACGCTTGGATTCTTCTCCTCGCGAGACGGCTCCAATTCAGACGTTCATGGATAGTACCCACTTCACCAATCACTTATCATCGATCACCAATCGGCGCGCGATCCAATTAAAGATCACTCGGCTCACGATGCGGTCTCTGCCGTCCGAGAACAATTCAGAATCCCGCCCCTAGCAAATGGCGCAGTTCTCGGGCCCCGCTGACGATTACAATAGATTCCGGGTACACGTGCTGGCACGCTAACGTATGTTACCAAAAACAAACATGTTCCGATGGGAATCTATCTACCCCGAGGTGACGCGCAACTTCTCTACGACGCGCTGAGATTGGAAATACCGGGCGCAGCGTGTGATTCACTGCACAACAATTGGACATCCGTTCGATTTTCTGGCGCCGAGATCACTGACACCGTCGGGCACGCACAGAACGCGAATGTGGCAGCGGACCCTCCTATCGTACACAGAGCCGCGTGACCCTGCCGCTGCGGACGCAAACTGAGCCCGAGCCGCGCATTCGTCGCTTCGGGACAATAACAAATCGAATCCAATCCGGAAAAGCGATCGGCAGAGTCGTCGGGAAGTTGGCTTGTGACGAAGACTAATCGACAGAATCGTACGGATCAGTTTGCAATACTGCGAGACCACTCCTGCTTATCTTTGGACTTTCCCCTCTGTCGCCCCTACTACGACGCTAACTAGACACACACGTCATTCCCCTATCGGCCTTCAACCAAAGCAGTTTGTATAGAGGTTAACCAGTTTGTCCCACTCTCCTTTCCAGAAAAAAGAGAGAAAAATCGGCCGCCCGTCGGCGGAAGCGAGAGGAACGAAAGGCGATAGGGATAATATCGAGAATGCAGTCGGGCAGTGCGTAAACGTTAGTTTCTCTATCGTTTACGTGCGCCGAGCTTCGGAAAAACTAGGAGACCCGACTGGTTTAATAGATACACGCACACAGGCGAGCGTACTGTAAACGTTCGCCTACTCTCGCCCGTAGACTTGATATTTAAAGATACGTATCGACTGCGCTGTACCTGTCCAGCATTCCTCTTAGATTGCCGTGCGCAGCCCATAACCCTAAGATTTAGTGTATTGTCAGGGGAGCGCATACCTATTCAGTTTATTAAATCAATGCATAGATCTGAAGTTGCCAAGCACTCGGCTCGCATACGTGACTGTAAGCTTTCGCAACGAAGGCGTACGGTGGCCTTTTTTCGTTGCTCCAAGCAACTCGTAGATACAAAGTAGCTAACTAAATTAGACTGGGAAGAACATTTATATAAAAATTAAATTTCAATGCGTATCAAAGTTTTAAGAAACCTATCGTCCTGGTAGTAACTGCAAAGAGTAATACACGCAGAACTTAAGGAGCATTTAGCTGCGCTATGCAGATTCCTCTTGTCAAAATTCTTCCTTATCGACGGGGCTCTCGCGCGAAGACTTACCTTCTTTAATCCATTCGTCCAGCTCTTCCAAAAGTTTAGTAGCGACTTGGGCACGGGTGGGGTGATCCTCGTAAGTAGCGGTTTTCACAGCATTTTTAGTAGGCTCTACAGACGAGTCGTCGAATAAAAGCCAATCATCCTCGACGTCTGCGGGCAGCGTCCCGCTAGGGGACGCTGGCTCCAACTTCCACAACCACATCTCCTGGCCCGGATCGGACGACATCGTCGACGTAGGCCCAACCAAGAGGTATTACAAAACGGTGAAAAGAAATTTGAGTCGTCTCTGCGACGTAGCTCGAAGCGAGCGCCATATTGGCTCTGAAAATTGTTAAACATTTCTATCAGACATAACGTAACTAAATTAAACGCGCTGCGAACTAAATAAGTCGGTTTCCAAGGAACTCGAGTTCGTCGCTCGTTATGGCAATTCGTTTAAATGCAAGTAGGGACAGGAGGTTCTGCTTTTAAAGGGAAGATGAATTACGCATCGCGAATTCGTGAGCCGAAGATTGCGAATGAAGTAGGCCATTTAGGAATTTGTGGATGAACCAAGTACACGCGTTGTTCGTCGAGTGTATTATGCAACGAAGGAACAGCTCGTAACTGTGGTGGTATTGGTGGTAAAATCGGAGTATAACAGACTGTATCGTAATGATGCAACTCCGAACCATGTCACCGGGTGGAAACCTTACAACTGCGTCGCGCAATTCGCGTACGTTTCGAATTCGTTTCTTCAACGTTTCGTGTAATTGTAGCATCGTAAAGCAGAATAAAAGGAGGCTATATGGTTTGGTGAAAGCATCATTGGTACTGTTAAGTCATGGCGGGATGATTCACAAAATGGCAGACTTGGTACCGTACGATCGTTTCGACATTCGGCGGAGTCTGAAGTGACGATTAATGAAATAAATTATCACTTACTCCATGGCGAATTAGTTGTGTCGGCACACTTGCGTGTGCAAGCCGCTCTTTG
Source organism: Andrena fulva (assembly GCA_946251845.1). NCBI lineage: Eukaryota > Metazoa > Arthropoda > Insecta > Hymenoptera > Andrenidae > Andrena > Andrena fulva. The sequence continues at coordinate 21,652,185 of OX276333.1, read as the reverse complement.
CACTACTGACTCATCTTGCCCGTGATGCGAAGCGTGTAGAAAATTCGAACGTCTTCCCTTTGCGATGCATGGATGAGGAATGAACGTCCCTCTCTTTTGCGAATTTCATCGCCAGGGTCACGTGATCCCGAGAATGCGCACGCAAGGGTGCTCGGGTCTGCTCAGTAGGAGTTTTTCGTGGGTCTCCTGCGCAGGCTTGCTCGGTCATTTCGCTCTGTTCCCATTCTACGTTTCGCTGCAAATGAGATATTACTTATAAGGTAGACAGAGAAATAAGAGATAGCTTGCAAGGATTCTCTTACTTCGTTTATCACAGACAAACGGTATAGAGGTTTATTCCCCGTTTGCATTATCTTGCGAACATTCGACTTTCTCTTTCAAATATATATATATTCGAATTCAAAATCGTATTCGCGCGCTTGCATCGTTATCTCGCGCCAAGTGCATGCGCAGCGCGAGACACAGCACAGTGTCTATATTACGCCACGACCTGCTATTAACAACCCTTCGATTATGGAATCTCAATAATGGTTGATCCGATTAGATTTTGAACGGTCTTAGGGCGGTATTCGTAAACGTGTCTTATTCTTAAGCAACGACTGAAAATACCGCCGAAATGTCTCTCAAAGGCACGTCGTTCATTCGATGAAGGTTTCGGCCAATCGCGTAACAAATTGTTGTCACGTGATAGTTAGACAGAGAGCGAGCACATCTGCCGAGGTAAACTTAACCTATATAGCTAGTATCAAACAATCATTGCCTGCCAAGTCTCGAATAAAGAAACTTGTCGAAATTTTGGAAATACCACGAGTTTTTACACCATATAGGACACTGAATTATTGTCTCAATTAACAAGGTAACTCGCCAAAACTTTTTAATAGACTATTTATGTAGAGTTGTCCGGAGAAGGTAAATCGTCAAAATTTGTCAAAAGACATAGCATTAAGAATTATTAAGAAAATTATGGCGGACTGCTTGCAACGTAGAGCAAGTCACATTAGTGAAGAAAACACGCTGAAAACACATCTCCTTTGATACTTTTAAATCTTTAGTGAATACTATATAGCTGACCCGTTACCCGGTTTCACCCGGGAATTATTTATGATGTTTGAAAAATAAAAAAGCCCAAACATAAAAAATAAATAGCCTATGATCTAATCTAGGACGTGTATAATGTATATTCAGAATTTCAATGAAATCCGCTCAGCCGTTTAGGCGTGAAAGAAGGACAAACAAACAGACAACGTTTCACTTTTATATATTAGTAAGGATTGGATCTCTTCGTTCATTTTCGCACAATTACCATTAGCACTCTCACCTCCTTCGGACTCATTTTGTAGTCTCGACACTTACTATAGCAAAGGGCCACTCTATTTCTATATAAGTTCTACGTTAAGTTGTAACTAAAATGTGGATTTTATATATTTACAGTTAATCAAAGCAGAAGATGAATCAGGGTGATCTACGTCAGAGAAAACAATTTATTGCGACACAATGTTATATTAATTAAACGATTTTATTCAGCTTCAATCCTCCGTTTGTTTCTTGTATGTTTGGTCCATATCTGAAAACTCAAATGTAAACCAATTCCACCAATCTAATCATCTTGAAGCTTTGCAGGCGTGCGTAGTTTGGACGACAATACAATATATTTTAAAAAAAATAACCCAGAGGGGGTGAAAAAATTATGCAGTCATCAATAAACACTACAAAATGTGTCAAATCTCCACAAAATTGTTCTTAAGAATAAGTTGCGACTGCGAATACCGCCCTAAATCGCCAATTAACAGGTCATTATTCATAGATATAAGAAATCACTAGACCTATCACAGAATGTAATTTCGTGTCACATCCAACGTTGTCGATTGAGTCTGAAAGTATAAATAAATCTTATCGAAAGGATAAGATTATAGGACTATAAGGAACTTCTTATTGAGTAGGAAGTATAAATAAATCTTATCGAAATCATTTAAATCGGTCTGAACGTTACGACTAATTTTAAGAAACATGACACCATAATTCCATTTACTAATAGGTTTTTCTGGAAACACAATTTGTACTTATTCTACTTATTCTTACCGCCAATAGTGCTGTAACCGTATTTTATTCTGGGTCGATAATGTTGGATGCGATAGGAGAATGGTAAATTTCCACCCCTTAAGCCGTGTAATTAAAATTTATATTGGTTAGGCTTGACTGTAATAGAAGTAAATGGAATACTTTGTAATATTGATAAAAAATTATATCTGATCCGATCTACGAACGTATGCATTAGAAACTCGTACTTTCTAAAATATATCGACAGGGAGCTCGATTCCGAAGGACATGGTACTCGATCCCAAGCTGAGTAATAAGTCAAAAATATATTTTAATAAAAAAATAATATACTTTCTACGGTACATTGCCTGTATTCCCGTATCATCTCTCAGCATTTTCATTTAAGATACAAGATATTTGCTCTTGTCGCGCAAAGAGTTGCTAGCTAAAACTCGTACAAACTTCATCTTAAACTACCCCTTCGTCAAACTAACAACAGTCGATAGTGTATTCGATCTTATGTCTAAAAAAATGCCCGTGATAATCCTAGGTGCTTCTTTTCTGCTTGAAGTAGTCTTTCCTGAAGCTCATGTTCAAAAACAGCCCGATCCTCGTCCTTATCTGCACCGGAGCGAATGTCGTGAGAAGCTTTTGGATCCCGTGGCCCCAGTAGCCAGTGCTTGAATTCATTTTCCCTAGAGTGGTGATTGCATTCTTCGCGTACGTTGTCGCATTCGGCACGAAGATATTGGACACCTGCGGTAATAAAAGAGAACTTAAACGATGCTTTGTTCGGCAGATGAATAATTCAGCGCGTGTCCCACGCCCCCGCGTCACCTGCAGCCGGTCGCTGAACGCGTTCATCTTCGTGCTCACGAAGAAAGGCGCCAGGTGCTGTATGGTCAGCCCGAATCTAGAGTACTCTGCTCTGAGAGCTTCCGAGAAGCTTTTTATGTAGACCTTTGTCGCTGCGTAAACAGTCATCAGCGGCAGCGGCGCTAATTCCGAGCCGGACGAGACGTTCACGATCGCACCTTTTCCCCGCTTCTCCATTTGCCCGATGAGCAATCGCGTCATCATCGTCGTGGCTCCGACGTTTATGTTGATGATATCCCACAGCTCGTCCTCCGAAACCTCACCGAGGAACATCGGATACGTGTACTGCATACCTACGTTGTTCACTGGGGAATATTCGCGATTCGATCAATAATTAGGCCCGTGCAACGAGGGAAAACATGGCTCGCATTTAATGAGCCTCTTGTGGTGTGGAACTGAATAATGTTGAATAGTAACTCAAGGCAAATACAATGTTTCGGAGCCGTGCGTAACTTTAACTGATTAAAATCAACTTCAAGAGGAGAAAGAAAATAACTACAATAAACATAGGTCTTTGAACTAAAGCAGCTAAGTAGTTTCCTCGAAAATTCCTTTCATTTTATGAGTTTTATTGTTCAGCTAATAATATCTTCTGACATATCTTGTAGGAAGTTAGAAGCGAGTGGATGACTATGCAATCACCTAAAATCCCGACGGGTACATCTTTCAGTTGCTCCGCGAGCTTTCCAAACACCTCCTTCCCCTTGCTGAAGTCCGCCACGATGATTTTCACTTGGATCTTCGGATTGTCCTGCAGAATCTCGTCCCTGGTATTTTCCAGCTTCTCCAGAGTCCGACTGATCAGCACCAGGTTTATCTTCCTCGCCGCCAACTCTTTGGCGTAAGCTTTCCCAATGCCGTCGGTGGACCCAGTTACCACTGGAATTTCAATGACAACACTCTTAAGGAAACGAAAGGGGAGGCAGGAAGGAAAGCCGCGCAAGAGTGTTTCGTCGCCTCTTACCTGCCCACTCGCCGAACTTTGTTTGCAAATCGATCGGTTTCGAGTCGACTATCGGTATTAGGATTTCCCATACCGCGCTGATTACCTGGTCGACATAATTCATCAGCAACCACAGAAGTATCGCACCCGCCAACAGCCAGAGCACTAGTTGCAGCATCATTTCCCTTAAACAGAGGCGCGATCTAATTTAAAAACCTTGCGGAATCTCGGTGCACACTTCTATCAATACGAACACGCAAAGAGGCGTGTCTCGCAAACAAGTCAGGGCTGTTCGCGCAATCTCTGCTTATCGCTAGAAATATTCGAGGCTCACTTGCAGGAGGTCCTCTTGTATAAATCACAAGTGACGGAAGAGGTCGCCGGGATTTGTCGACTCTACGCGAGGAGGTCAGTCGAGAATACGGAATGCAATTTGCTTCGGCCACCTTCGATTTCTAAAATTAATTAGGGATCACTCTATGGGTCGTTGGAACGAACGACGACGTCCGTCTAACGATTACCGCGAAAAGCTCGGGATAAGGTGAAAGCGGGTCGTGCGTTACCTAAGTTCTTCGGAAGTTTTCGTGTCTTTTGGAGCGAGCGGAATAATTCTCAGATATTTAGCGCTCAAGGCTGCGCCATATCTCGCCGCGTTTCCTCTTCGTCCCTTTCCTCGCGCCCGTTCCGTCCTGGTCCCTCGGATTTCCGCGGCGACACGGTGTATTTTCGACGGATGGTCCGTCGACGAAGGCCAAAGCGAGACTAAAGGAACCAGTGGCTGCGGTACGGTGCAAATGGCGATTGAAGGTGAAGCACTTTCTCTGGCAGTCGAATAGGCCACTAGGCAACGAATGACAACGGTTGGACCTTTGTGCGTGCGCGTCGTGCGAAACGATAAAATCAGTGCCTTGCCACGCTTGCACCCGCGCTTCTTCGCTAATCGAACGCGCGAACTTTGCCGTCGACGAGGCTATCGCTCGAGATTTTTGTGACCAGATGTCGCAACACCGAGTTTTCTGCTCGATCGAAACCATTGTATGACATAAGCAGATAGTACCGGCAGGAAGTGATGTTTCAGCGTTATTTCATACAGAGAATCATACGATAGCCCTTCGTCGCTAGTCCGTGGACGCAGAGGCAGGATTACGTGCTGACGGGGAGAATGTTTCAGTAGAATGTGCCTAAACGTCGCGATAACGTTGCAAGGACCCCTCAGCCTCGTTGCTACACGCCAGAGATGGGCAGAAAATTATTTGCAATAAAAGTTTGCGTACGGAATTTTTATTTCAAATAATTTTTTGCCCATCTCTGCTACGCGCCACAGAATTTCGTGGCATTCTTTCCTCTGGTATTCGGGAATGCCTCCTACAGGGGGAAAAGGGCAATCTCGGTAGATGACGTAAAAGGAGGCTCTGCTACACCTGCCGGGCGCAGTTCGTGCACCTGGTAGTTTAAAGTTTCTGGGGAGCAGAAAGTGGGAAAAAGGTGAAGAAGGAAGGGCGACGGTGCTCGCTGCTGAAGGAACGAAGATGAAATGCACGGAGGCGCGCGCAGCTTCTTTCACTTGGTCAAACCGCCGCCACGCTCCATTCTTATGTCAGATCAGAAGGTCCCCGAGGCAAGGCAATAGCTGTCTGACCATCGGCTTGGCCGACTCGAGCCTGTTCACGGAACTGTACCGTGGATCGCTTGGTGTTCTGGTGATTTAGTATCAACAATCGCGAATCGACGATCGCCAGCAGCTCGGTCAGAGGAGCTGGTTCCTCCCGGGGGCCATTTCTATCGGGACGCTTAGAGAGGATCTCGATGAATTTTTCGGAGTACATCGGGCCGCTCGAGAACGCACGCCCGGAGGTCAGCCAATGGACCGTGCCACGTAGATTTCGACAACGTATGGACCAAGGCTCCGCTTCGAAACACGTGAGTTTCTCTCATCTTCGGATGGTATCGAGGACAGTGGCTCACAACGGTTCTCCTCTTGGACGGCTCGCTTAAAGCGTCCACTGCGGCTGGATAGCCGTGATCGATACGTGATTTTTCGTTTTAAAGACACTGATAAGCCTCGCTTTTATCTCTGAACTGTTGCGATTCAAGGATAGGGACAGATAGGACGGCGAATGGCCAATACCACTCGTATCGCATAACGTGGAATAGGAGACTTTAGTGGCGGTGCTGTTCGTGACTCGACTCCTCTAACTTTGTTGACACATTGAATTTTTAATGTTCATTGTTCTGTTGGTGAGATTTCTTGAAATCCTGAGTGGTACCGTGGACAGAGGTTACTTCGCGGCAGAGAAGATCATCGGGCCTAGTGGATTCTCCTGCAGACAAGCCGCGATTCAACATGCTAATGTGTCTACTGCTTGTTCCATTCATTAGGGCTTGGCCAAGGCCAGCTTCGAAGTTGGGTTCACGATCGATCAGTCGAGTTCTGAATATCAATGAACGCTCGTGGATGTTGCGAGGGTTTCATTGATTTTATTGGCACGAGAATCGCATTCCTACATGCGAACCGAGAAATTTTAGAAGTAACTGGAACTAAGCTATAGTCTTCTGTATTCTTCAGATTTCTCCCGAATTATTCGAGCGTACTACTGTGTTTCGAAATAACAGATACACAGATTGTATTTTCTGTTGGGTACGTAATGGCGGTGTTTATTTTGCAATTAGGGTAAATCCGGGAGACGCGGTCGGGCCGGAGAGTTGGTCGTGTCGCTATACATATTTCAGAGTCTATACGTAAAAATGCATTAAAGTGCAGACCAATTACTTCTCTAGAAGCCAAATAGTTGAATGAATAGCGTTATTTCGCTTCCTTCTGTGGTTTACTGGATTTATAGGCTATAAAAGGTAAATTGATGTTACATTTAACCTCTTTTGTCAAACAGCGGTTGTACAGAATCGTATTTAAAATATACTTCTAAGTTTATTTTCCTTTAATGTTTGGAATAATAAGATAGTAGAGACATTGAGGGACAATGCAGCCAAAGTATTTGGCCATATTAACTCTTCCTCTCAAGGCTAACGAGAATACCATGTCGCGCTGCAGAAAGGTGAGATGGTCGAGTTATGATTTTTTTATTATTTTTGTTAATTTTTTTATTTTTTATTATTATTTTATTATTACTTTTGTTTATTTAGTTTATTTATTCACTTTTATATTCATTTGCCTTGCTAATCGCCAGTAGGTAATTCACTTTTTCTTTGATGTGTTCTTTACTTGTTTAGCGTAAACAAATTAAATATCAATGAATCCGTAGTTGTATTCACTCATAAATAATTTTGCTTTATCCTTTGTTAATTTTCCATGAATAATTATGTGAGTGGTCTCTGCCAACGACGAAAACCATTTCTCCCGGCACCTCGGGGGAGGTGGTCAGATGTCACGACTTCAGTTTTCAACCCGATTTACAGCAAATATCGACCAGTTTTTCTGAATCGGCATAAAATTCTGAACATATTAGGCTTGTTCTGATAAAATAAGTAATATCTATATTAGTTTTAATAGCCATTTTATATTAGGTCGACCGCGTGTCCCGGATTTACCCTATCGTCGAACGAAAGTACCAGTTTCACAATATAAACCGATATTGTTATCGCGATTCACCCGTTGCGCGAAATGCTTGAGCGCAACGGTACGAATTTCTATTTAAAAGCTAAATGATGTCACTCACGATTTAAAGAAATCGAGTCACGCGAGCTGGGAACAGTATTTCCCTTCTCCAGATGAATTTCCATAGTTTGCTGGAAAATGCAGGGCACTGTCGTCGGAGGATCGCTGACCTTAAATCGCCGCGAGTAGAATACCGCCTGCTTTATCAAAGGAAAAGTCTGTTCTACATATCCAGATGTCAAACGTACCGTACCCCGCCCATTCGGAACCGGCTTTAAAGGACTTCAATTGGAACAGAGCGCGAAACGGAGACGGCCGACCTGATTATTACGGCTCCTCCTTTCCGTGCGCGATGCGAAACGTTCGTCTACGCTCGAACAGCTTCATCAGTATCCCCATTTCATTCGACAGTTTTCCACTCGACTAGTAATCTACCTAATTCGAATTCCACGATAAGCGAGCGAATTGACATCAATAACACTTAATTGGAAGACCTCACTCGGTTACTCGTATTTCCTAACACAACGAAATCGATTCAGGCTACTTCATTTCTTTCGCTATCATCTTTCAAGGGGCGCACAAACAATTCTGCGGCACATTAACAAATAATAGAAGAAAAGGTGGTATTATGGCCCCCTGCTGGTAATTCGGACCCTCAAGATTTTTAAAATTAAAAAAAAATTAAAACCGACTTCAAAAAAATAAAAATGCACTGAACAATAAATAATAAGTTCTTTCCTTATTTAATCTATGACTCTTGATTTTTTACGTCGGCGCTATGTCATTTGCACTGTGTAAATCTGGCGCCGATTTAAAAATTTGAGAGTCATAGATTAGATAAGGAAAAAACTTATTTTTCACTTTTCAGTGCAGTTTTATCTTTTTTCATAATATATGTTAAATTCGATTAAATTGTTTTTCTGTTGCTTCCACCTTTTATCACGCATAACATTTTTAGTTTACCTACATTTTAAGTAACAATTTAAAGCGGTTTAAATTATGAATCAGATTTTACGAAGATATATATACCTGTGGCCATATTACCACCCCATCCTCTACTCGCTGTACATTTTCGCGGTTTGAAGGTATTCAGTCGGTGTGAACATTTTGCACGATTTCGCAGGAAGCATTGGTGGACTGTGGCATTTCATCGCGAAAGTAATTCAATGTCCCTGGTGGATGGGAAGGACGATGACAGGATGCCGCGTTTGGGGGATGGTTTTCCTGCTCCTCAACGTTCCCTCCGCAAGGGCGAGCGTAGCAGGTGATCGTACCTTGAGCGATGAACAGAGAAGGTCTTCGGAGGTGGAGAGCTCCCGGTACTCTTGCACGGGGCCAAACGCTTTGGCGAGGTCGGCTCTGGTGGAGCGCCAGGAGAGGTTGCAGTACAATTGCGAGGAGATCCTCGGCGACGTAGAGAATGAAGTCTCGAGCCCGGAATCCTTGAGGAATATCCTCGTGGACGAGCAACACCAGCTGCTTTACTGTTACGTCCCGAAGGTAAAAAGTGAAATCGCGCTGTTTCCTGCACGTTACCCGCAACCACTTTGCCGAGAACTGGTGGAAGCGCAGTACGATTAAATGTTTTATTGCTGAGATTTCAAGGACCGGCGCTTCTCAATCGCGACGAGGAAAGAAAACGGGGGCATTAATATGTACAATTGCTTGCAAACCAATCATGATTTTGAAGAGTGGGATGGTGGTATAAAATTTAAAGCACCTCTTGGCCTCTGAATAAAAGTCAACGCCGTGTGTAAAAAGGGGAATGGCATAAATATATTTATATCAGCTTTTTCATAGATTCCGAAGAGTTTTATAAGTAATTTAAACCACTCCACGAAGTCTCCAATTTCTCTACGAAGTTTCTCCCGAAGTTTCTACAGTTCTTGTAGTAGTTACTTTCTGAATGCCAGTCGCGATTCAGGATCGGATAAAACATTAGCGTGCAACATTACAAGAATTTGAAAGTTTTCGACCTCCTTTTTCGCCTAAAGTACTTGGCTTCTTTTACCAGGTCGCCTGCACGAACTGGAAACGGGTTCTGATGGTGGCCACAGGGAAATGGCCAGGTAGCGATCCGCTGGAGATACCAGCCGACCGGGCTCACTCTCCAGGCACCTTCCAAAGGCTCAGCAATTATACATTGCCGGAGATAGAACGAATGCTAGCGTCCTACGATAAGCTGATAGTCGTCAGGCACCCTTTGGAGCGACTTCTGTCTGCGTACAGGAACAAGCTCGAGGCGAAATACGAGAGCTCCAAGTATTTCCAAGCTCGTTTCGGGAAGAAGATCGTCAAGGTACCTATCGATACTCACCCCGGGTCTCCACCACCAAGGCGAACACGAACGAAAACAGTGTTCGCGGACGTTTTCGCCTGTTCTCGTCGTGTCCAGGCCGTCGCAAGCATGAACAAAGCTCAGCGTACGAATTCATGTATGCGAAGGTTTTGCTCTGCTCGCGGCGGTGTGGATTCGTCAGGAACAGACGAAAACGTTCGCGAGCAATGTTTTCGTTCGTCTTGGCGGAGACCTGGGGTTACGCTCCATGATGTGACGGGGAATCATGGACATTTATTAAAAGAAATTCTGCTCGGCAGAGGTACAGGCCGAACGCGACCGAGGCGTCGTTGAAGAACGGCGACGACGTGACGTTCCGCGAGTTCGTCGAGTTCGTCACGGACGAGTCGTCGAACGAGACGCGAAACGAGCACTGGAAGCCGATTTACGAGCTTTGCCAGCCGTGCCTAGTTAATTACAATCTCGTGAGCAAGTACGAGAGTCTGGTGGAGGACGCGACGGAGGTTCTGGAGCGGATGGGCGTCGAGTCGGTGAGGTGAGCATCGAAATGACGCGGCGCATCGGCGTTTAATTGCGGGAGTGTCGTTAATTAATTTTTACAGCTTTCCGGCCAAGCCGGCGGGCAGAGAGCCGACCGCGAAGAAGCTGGAGAAGTACTACTCCACGCTGACGTATAAGCAGCTCCGGATGTTGGCGGACTTGTACAAACTAGATTTAAGGCTGTTTGACTACTCGCTGGAGGACGTGCTGGGGTTCACCTTGGCGTGACTCGATGTCGCGCTCAACACCTCGACCGACCACGCTTGAGCGTGCAAATAGGCGAGCCTGTACATAGGAAGTAGAGTTAAATTTTCTCCTAACTGCGGTATTTATTGCGCGAGAGCAGCGCGAGTCTTACTTTACTTACACAGCTGTCTCTCTACTTGCGAGTCACATAGGAGAGTGTGGGACGATACGAGGAAACGACGGGCTCGCTCGGGCTGTTGTCGAGGCAGCTGCCGATCCGACAGACATGGCGCCCCTGCGGCCAAAGTCTCTTCTCTTTATCGCTGCTCTTTTATTTTTATCGCGAACTTTGTGCCAAGAATGTAAGGATATAAAAACGGCTGAATGGATCGTTTCATTCGCGGCAATGAAATAACGCTTCCCAGAATGCGCAGACGCTGGCAGATCTTTTTGGACGTTCTTTTTATTAGCAGTTAGTATGCCGGGTGCCTCACAAGTCATAATCTGTTAGTCTTATTGCTGGAATAAACGCCATATTTACGTACCTACGTTAGCAACATGTACAAAACGAGAAACTTACATTCCAGCGATAGCCCTTAATCGATTTGTAATGTACATTATAAGTATATGTGATTTCGGCCAATCGAATAATCTTTGCATGGCTGCAATAAAGATGTATTTTGTGTAATACTCTACCTGTAACTGATCGCTAAGGAGGCGCAAAAGTGCCGTATTTTTTGTGTCGCGAATTTACGTTTGATATAATTCTAGGGTAAGGAGGGTGCGAGCTGCGAGTACACGATTTTATACGGGCATTAAAGTCACGTGGCGCGCAGATAGGAGATTACGCAACGTCAGCTTTGGACAAGACACGCTCGAACATTGTACACACGATAAAATTAGACGACGGCCTGGAAATGATGGACGACGTTCGAGCGCATTAGTTAAAGAGGAGCTCGGCCCCGCGGTCTAATCAAACGTAAAACTTCTACTCGCGAGCCTCGCGGAGGACCAGAATAGCCCCAGCCATCAATCAAACCGAAGGACTCCCAAGCATCGACTGAATCTTGCTATATAGAAGGGTCGATTTATACCTCTGTTTATCGCGCCGGTGATGCCAATTTTAGCGGATCTGTTCCCATTCTTTAAGCGTGCCAGTCCATAGTTTCGCTCCACGCTCGGTCACGTGTGAGATATCGCGGTGCCACACGTGAATTCGTTCAAGAAGAGCGCGTGGGCGTCGTCAGGAGCGTTCTCGCTTGAAAATAATGGCCCCTCGAGCGTTGGGCGGCGGCCGTCGACTCCTCCGTCACGGTGGAATGAAATCGCACGAACTGCATCGAAGGGAGAAGCTTTCATCCCTTCGCGAAGTTGCCCGAACCTTGGCCCAGGAGCCACCCCCACGAATTGTTCTCGCGTCGAAGGCCATCGAGAATCGAACCGCAGCTTTTTCCACCGAAGCTGTATCGGATATTCACGATGCTTAATATAACTCGAGGTGGTGGAACTTTTTGGTTTCGCACCAGTGGACGGTGGTGGGACCCGGGCTACCAATCCTGGAGCAGAAGTTACAAGGGAAGGTGCAACGTGGTATAAACGATCGGGCTGGTGGGGGATCCGACACGGTTCCTGGAGGAATTTCGGGATTCTTTGCGGATCCTGCGCTGAGTGATCTAGTCGATGATCGGACGCAAAGTGGCGCGGTGCTTGTCATCCCCTTCTGGACCGAGCGACCCCCGAGGCTGAAGATTCCCAGTGGCCAGCTTGATATTTAAAATTTTAAACAATCTTCGAGGGCTCAGGATTGGTTGGGTAATACACAGCAGCAGTTGGTGTTAATAAAATCGAAGATCAGCAAAAGAAGATTTCTGCCGTTTCCTTCAGTGCCGTGAACCTTCCGCGAAGCCTGAAAAATGCCACAGCCGGCCCACGAGGCGAAGAACATCCTGACCACGTACTTCATTCTCATTCTTCTACTCATTTGTCTCTGGTTACTGTATTCGGGACTGTTCTAATACTAAAGTACATTCCTCGGCATGGTAAGTGGATTGGCTCGATATCTTTCTGTCCTTTTGGCGAGTGGTTCGGTTACCCTGAAGAGATTGCTTCTTATCGCGGCGATCATTGAAATCTCCGCGACAAAAGCGGCTTCTATATAAAAGTCTTCTATTATTCTAATACGTGGCCCATTCTCGCCCAATTTCAGGAGTGAAGCAAGCACCGAGGGAGCACACCAACAGCTAGACAACCCCTCGATCGATCACTCGGGACACATCTTCCACCGGTCTCTTCTTCCGTTCCACGTCCACCCTCTCCAACAACTGTTTGTACAAGAAATCCAAAATGAACGAGTCGAGTGTGCCCCATTTAAATTATTCCCACGTTGTCGACGACTGTGAAACCCTTTCGTACATTTTCTACACAATCCTATGTATTCTTCGGCCACGGTAATCGGACGTCGAAGAAACGGCTTGATTTCTAATAAAAGCGAGAAACGATGCAGCCTTAGCAAAAGCAGTGGAGTTGGCGGTGCGGCGATGAAAGGGGAACCAGCTCGTGGATGGTTAAAAATCATGCGCTCCGTCCCGGTAGGAAACGCACTTCGTGGAAGTATAACGCTGGCGCCTGTCAAGCTGTCGCGGGCGCGGAAAGAATCCGTGCGCTCGGGAATGGGAGAGAAAAATACCCACGTAGCGAGTTCGCGTTCGCGCGAGCAGAGAAAACATTTCGGGTATACGGGCCGACGGTTAAGAAACACGTGGGCGTTTAGCCGAGAATAGCCCCGAGACGCTTCCAGCTCTTTTCCACGCCGGTGTACCGGCCACTCGTCCGCGTACAGAGCAACCGAATCGGTATTTTCGATAGCACTCCCGAAAATAGACGTTATGAGCATCGCCTCCATCCGAGCGCCGCTAAGCACGATGGCGAAACAGATTTCCTACCCTTGCCGCGTTGCGTAACCAGCTGCCGTTTATCGGGGATCGTGTTACCGATTTATTCCATTCCGAGTGTCCGGGATATTTTTACTTTATAAATGGAGCGGCCGCGGGGAACGTGGACGTTAAACGTCCGCGACGTGTCGCGACTTCTTCCCCTTTCTCCGCGACCAACGCGCCGTAAAGATGATTTGCTTCGTTTCGTTGCGCGGCCCCGTTTAATAGCCTCGCGTTTAACGCTCGCTAAACGTTTCATAGCGGGATCGAGTTACCGTAACCGCGGTTCAAATGAACGCGGAAGATTAATTAGACGGGGAAGCGCGAGTTCCGGTCTCCGCGCGGTCGGAGCTAGTGCACAGCAGCCAAATGGTGATTGAGTTAGCCTGCCTCCGGGAATCCCTGGTTCCGGACTCGGCCGAAGGTCTCTGCACTGCAAACACCGCGGAGGGAACATCAAAGTGTTAACTCGCCGTAGTAAATATTTTTACGATGACGGACGTAAACCGCCTCTGTGGCGGTCCAGCAATCGCTCGAAATAGATCTAATTGCTCCGGGGTCTTGATTTTCGCGTGCACGTCGACTCGTTACACAATGGAATCGCTGAAGTCGTGAAAATCGTACGGTTTCGAGGAAATGATTGATCTACATCGCATCGCGCCGCGTGGAAATCTTTGAAGACCTTGAAGAGAAAGGAAGTTAGTCGCGTGCTCCAACAAGTTCTTCAAAGATTAATAAAAACTTGGCCGCGTGTTTGCGAGATTATCGTGTGCCAGTCGCTCCTTCCTCACGGCTGAGTCGCTTGTTCGACGCGCGAAGACTGCGCGGCACATTAGGCCCAGGAAATACAGGATCTCCACGAGGCTGAGGAAGCTGCAGCCGAGGAACAGGCTGAATATCCCACCTATGGAGGCTGGAAAAGAAGATTCTTTAGAACACCCTGCCAACTTCAAACTCTAGCAACCCGTGTCTTAAAATTACCCAGCAGGTAAACTGCGTCAGCCGCGGGGAGCGTCTCTGTGATCTGATAAATCTGCGACTGCATGAACACTCTCAGTATAGCGTTGTTGACCGTCACGTTTTTGCTGGAACGAGGCGTCGATCAAGCACACGAATGTCGGAATCTGGGGCGCGGACTTACTAGGAAGCCGAAAGTTTCGGCTTCAGCAGGGCTATCGAGTTGGGGTAGCCTTCGTAGATCACGTCGTCGCACGGTGTTCGGCAGGAGCACGTGAAATTGTTGTTACGAACGTCTCGGACGATGCTTATCCTCTTGGTGTTCATCTGGATGCAGGCCAGGCCGTCCGTCTCGCAGGACTGAAAAAGAATTGGTCGTGGTGCCGGGATCGCAGGTGGCGAATAGGTCTATTTACGTCGATCTGATGGTATTTCGCGATGTGGCTGTAGATGAATGGCAAGCATCCGCACAGCTCGACCATGGCTTTGAGCCGGCAGTTCGCGTAGCAGTTGGAGTACCGATAGACGGGGAAGTACTCGAGGATGTTCTTGTCGTTGGCGATGCACACGGCGACTACTTCGTTGGCTTTGTTACGGTGGTACAGGCCCGCTGGCTTCATGATTAGCTCTGGCTTTACGCCTATCTGCGGAGAAGTTTTGAATAGTTAGGATGGATCCACTTGATTAGCTTCGCAGTACTAGGGAGGGAAGCTGCGCGTCTGCGTTTTCGGAAGGACATTTCGGTGATCACCTCGGATAGCTAGTAATTTCGGAATTAAGGGTACTACTTAGGCAGCCGTTCCTGTCTGAAATGAAGCATTTCTATTTCAATTAATTACAACGAAACAAATTTATACTGAGACTTGTTCTTTGGCAAACAGAAATGCTTCATTTTAGACAGGAACGACTGCGAAGGACCCTCAACTTCAATATTATTACCTCCAGTTCGGTGTTCTTCTGCACAATATACACGTTGGTGTTGAGTCCTGGGAAGTCCAAGCTGTGGTGAAGGAGTACCTGTTGGAGGAGCGAATAGGTTATTATTTCGATATAAATTATATTAAGATTTCATACCATGATACTGTCGCTGTTTGTGACCGTCTTAGTGAATTCGTTGGACTCCTCGACGTTGCCGCTGTCGACGGCGAATATGTCTTTGTTTATGATCAGCTTCAGCCCACTCCATCGACCATAGTCGACGGAAGTCAGAGGTTTCGGTTCCGGCTGTCCCCTAAGCTCCATCCGAAGCAAATGTGTGTTAAGATCCTACCAACAACTATTCGTCGTTAATATACTTGCTTTTCAGGGCCCACGTAATCTTCGAGGAGATAGTTGAAGGAGCAACAGAGTCCGTAGGACGTGTAGGAGATCTTGATGGACCCGGAGCAATCTATACGCTCGCTGCTCCACCAACAGCCTTCCAGCACGTCCTCGCAAGGCTTGAGGAGCTTAAGGAAGTATGTGAGACTCCAGTGGTTCGCCTCCAAGATCAGCTTCAGCGTCTCCATCTCCTTGTACTGCTTTGTCGCGTACGGGAGCGTTATGTAGTGGCCGTATCTACGTCGAATTTTCCAATCCCGAATCAATCTCCACGAGTCAGTTACACTTTTCATCCTACGTACTTTAAAATATTCATGACCGCGTCGCTGCTCATGTTCTCGGGCACGGTTATTTCATCGAAGATCGCCAACCGTCTGTGAAGAGGAATTGGAGTCATGGAGCAGACGGTGACGGCTGGGAACGGAGCCTCCACCATCGGATTGTAGAACGACTTTATGTACGTGTTGGTCGGGTTGTCGTTGTAACGACGCATAAACTGCATCACCATCAGGCTTAAACCTAAAATCGTTACGCCGTAGATCCTTGCGCTTACAACCGTGCTGCGAAGCGAACCTACAAACGAATCCAGTGAGGATAGTGCAGGTCCAGAAGATCTTGCCGAAGACACCGATTCGGACGTCGGTTTTCCCAAAGTACTGGAAACCGTGCATCGAAGTGCTCTCCAAGAAATCGTTCACCACGTCGCGAACGGTCGGCACTTTTTCCTTCTTCTTGGGAGAGTCGGACACGTCGGCGATGGCCTTCGCGTGGACCACTCGAATCCTCGTGCCGATCGGTCGCTTCTGGATGTTCGTGTTGCCGTTGTTGAAGTATGAGAAATCTTGGTTCCTGATGGCGAACTTATTCGACATTGTCGATCGTTCCAGAACACTTTTAGAATCGGGGGCTCGGGGTGGTCGTTTGAAATTAGTCGCTGCGAGGGTACTGATTTCCTCCACGCAGAAAGTCGCGTTTTTATCGAAGCCTGTCCGGGTCACGTGTGGACGTTTCGCGTGAATTATTCATCATCGCCCCGTTTGAAATTAATCACACCGTCGTGGCCGGCAGGGCGGCCGATTTTATCGCGTTTATCAGCACGAGGACATCGATTTTCCGCTTCGCGTACAGGGCTTGTGTTGTTTAGGTAAACGAGTGGTGGCTTGGCGCTTGATATTTTAAAAAACGCACGATTTAATTATTATCCGATTTGTATCACATACATGTTGTTACAATACTTTACATATATCCTCTTAAAAAATTATATTAATTTCTGTGAGAACACTTTCTATCGCTTACGTATTAGAAGGAACATAGATCGATACGAACCTCCGTATCGCTTCGACTGCGACCCTGATATGCCCTTCGGTATCATCTGTTTTTATTTACAATTGAAGACTCGTGGAAGCAACGACTGAGAAGAAAGAAACAGCGGGGGAGGAGGTCTATTCTACATAGCGTGTGTAAATAAATAATGCGCAACGAGATACAAAAGGGTAGCTATGTACAAGAAGATGAAGAATAGAGCTCGCGAGGTTTTATACAGAATTTCGAGGCTATTTACGAGCGCAAGTCTCAACGATCCTGCCACCTAATCTCCGGTTCGACGTCTTTCCTGAATCACTTTGCTTCGAGTTCGATCGACGAGCAGGAAGGTTGAGCGGCTCGAGGCGTTTCCTTTAGAAATCTTGAAACAGGGCCAGTTGTTCAGCCGGCAGAGGTGGCTGCGAACGCCAGTCTGTCTCCGGATAATCGTCGAAACAGCTTGGGTCACCTGGTGCCTTCACTCGGGGTCTTATTGGAGGAGTCAGGGCTCTCTGGGGCACCTGTTCGCGAGAACAATCTACGTTAAAGAAACACCTTTGAAAGAAGAAAATTGAAGAATCATCTACGCTCGATTGATCGGCTAAAAGTTCGTCAATTACCAATGGCCAATCGACCAACTTGAACCAACGATGCCTCTTCACGTCGTCAGCTCCCTGTCTCATGTTCCCCAGTCTCTTCGTCCTGTCGGCGACCAGGAGCTTCTTGATGAGGTCCTTGGCGATTGGGTCCATGTGCTTCGGCCACTCTATCCTTCCGCTAAGGATCTTCTCGTAGATACCAAAGGGATTGTCGTCGAAGAATGGCGGGAAGCCAGCCAGCATCTCGTAGATCAGCACCCCGAGCGCCCACCAGTCCACTGCTTTATTGTGTCCCTTGCTCTGAATTATTTCTGGCGCCAAATACTCGGGCGTGCCGCATAAAGTCCACGTCCTACCAACACGACGATTATTCACTATAATTAGCGCCGAGTACCTTTCTGGTGCGGTATCGCGTGGAACGTGGAAACTTGTTTATCGCGCACGGCTATCCGCGGCTTTCCTCTATAATTAAGTGGCCACGTCGCAGTTCTCTGTGCGGTCGGAAGGGATAGTTCCGAGAGGTACGATCGGAAAGGTGATGGAGATACGGCGAGTTAAAGAACAAGCGATACGGGGCTAATAAAATATTCGCGCGCTTCAGTGGCGGATTTCAGGAAAAAGGCCCAGGTGGCAAACGTTGTGAGGGGCCCATTTTGGGGGGAAAGTGAAGAGGTGGTTTACTAAAAACGGGCTTATTGTTAGTGTAATAGTAAAGAGAGAAACTATAGGTTGGAAAAATCATAATTTTTTTTAAGGATGCTCATCGATCACTCTGATGAGCCGGGAATTCACCTAGAAGCTAAGCTATGCTGTGCCATGCTACGTTTCAAAAGGATTAGCTTCAATACATTCTTATGGAAAGTTTCCACTAAAAGCTAAGCTAAAACATAGCATAGCATAGCTTAACTTAGCTTCCAGGTGGATTCCCGGCTTTAAATCCGCCACTGGCGTGTTTGCTTCTGACTGGATACAAATCGAACACGCCACGAGTGGCAGAGCATCGTCGATTTTTCTACGTATCTACACATTGTGATTGTTGAACAGTCGCCAGAAGAGAGTGTTTTACCTGTCCGTGAGTTTTTTGGAGAAGCCGAAGTCAGTGATCTTCAAGTGCCCTTGGCTGTCCAGCAGGAGGTTCTCGGGTTTAAGGTCCCTGTAAACTATGTGCTTGCTGTGAAGATACTCTAGGGCGCAGACGATCTCCGCGGCGTAGAAGCAGCTGGTGGGCCCGGAGAATCTGCCAGCTGCCCTCAAATAGGAGAACAGCTCGCCACCAGCGACGAACTCGAGCAGCATGTAGACCCTCGCCTCGTCCCTTCCGCTCCAGAGCCTGAAAGCGGGCAAAAGTTGTGAAAAGCGCCGTGAGAAGAAAGGGAGAAAGGAGCTCTCCAAGTGATCGTACGTGTTCGGGAATAGGAATAATGAGGAATTTCACTGCGAGCGATTCGCAGGAGAAACTGAATCGGCTAAACAAGGATTCTTTCGCTTACAGAACAACCGTACCAACTATTTTCAAGAGTTTCACTGCCGCAGAGGGGATCGAGCCGATTTTTCTTCCGTCCCGGCCGCTAATTGGACGATAATGGCGTAAATCGTTCGCGGGAGATTAGCAGGCATCACTCTCGTCCGTTCGCGCTCTCAGTTACGCTTTCCTTTCCACAATTTCTTTCAGTTTGGCCGACAAACGCACAACTTTCTTAATTACCCACGCATGCGCGATTAATGCGGCTCCTCTCGCCGCGGGATCCCCCGTCACCGCTCATAGACACCGCGGATCGCGGCCGAGACGATTTCGTGGATCTTCCGCGGCCGAGCAGGAGAAAGGTGAAAGCGAACTTACATGTTCACGATGAAGGGATGCTTCACTTCCTTCAGGACCGTGATCTCGTTCCGCACGTGCTCCACTTGCTTCAGCCTGATCACGTCCACCATGGAGAGGATCTTCAGGGCCAATGGAGACCCCTGGTGCCTGCAGAGGACCACTCTGCCGAAGGTGCCGGTCCCTGCGGAGCATTCGTCCACCGTTTATTCGGCCAACGTGCACGGGCATTATGCATAACCGAGGAGGAACGTTTCAGAGCCAGCGCGTGCTAACGTCGGAAGACTTTCTAACTCAAGGATACGCTCCGACAGTTGCGACATTTACGGCACTCATTTTGTAATTGAAATGGTCTGCCCGTTTGAGGGCCAAGACTTTCGTTCCACTTATTGCGTACACTTTTCCGTTGCAAGGCGCATCCAACCTTGGGCGTTAATCATTCCCGCCGGTGCCGTTCGAAACGGCGTGCGAGGAAAGGGGGTACGGGCGCGTTATCGATCATTTAAGCGGCCGTTAATTATCAACGCTCTCTCTAGCCGTGCATTTAATCCGCGCGCCGCGCGCCGCGATCCTCGGTCTGTTTAATGCACTTTTCCCACGAGCGCGCAGGTGACCAATGTTGGCCTGCTCGGGGCACCACGACCAATTAACGCCGATCTGGCCCTGTGCTCCGCGCCGAAATTAACCGGCAGATCGCCTCGCGTTTTATCGAAACTGTTTCGCGTGCATCGCGAAATTGGCAGCGTAGCCCGCGAATAAGGAGCGAAAACGTGTCGCATGAGCCGAGGAGGCATCGCGGTGGCTGCCAGGGACAGCTGGGAACAGGTGTCAATGATAAAGGAAAGAGCTTCTGGCGAATGCTATATTAAATATCCCTCCGTCCGCGGCAAACACTCGTAGGGTAAACTGTACAATCATTGGCACCCTAAAAACGAAGTTTAAACTGTGTAAACAGACTATTTCATTCGCTATTGAATACCTACAACACTTAGTAAATCTGTATTTCAATCCGTTACTTAGTTATAAAGCGACAAAATATACTCACCTACCCCTTATCAAAATTTTAAGAAAACGCATTATCCCTGTCACCCACTTTGTGGAGTTGCCAGATGTAAAATGTGTAGTTCAACTACTGGGCATTGCAGTGTTTTAGTGAAAGAAAAATAAGGAACTGTAAAAAAGTACTTTCTAAGCTTGTACTTCTTAATATTTGGCTTTTTAGCCAGGAGTGCCAATGATTAGTGCAGTGCCAGCAATAGTGCAGTTTACCCTAATTTCCATTAAGCATGCTTCGCGGGAGTACAGCGGCGGTCAAAGGAGAGTTTGGACTGTAAACGGCAACGGAAATAAGATAGTTCCATTAGAAAGAGTTATATCCTAAGATTTATGTCGCATAGGCTGGGTGTCTCCCAGAATAGATCAGCGATTCCAACGTAACACCGAAAGCCTAGAATTAAGTTTGTTACGCGGACGTGTAGAAATATGATTTTTCAACTTTCTTTTGGCCAGCACTGTGCGCTTCAAGGTCCCCGGCGACTTTGCCCGCCAAAAGTTACCGAAACCCACGATGGAGTTTTCTTTAGAATCTGATGCGAGTTAGCCAGGGATCGAGTGGGTTGACAAGCACTATTTATCGATCGGTTGATTAATTCGAGGGGCCGTCGTTGATTTATTTCCAAGGAGAGTGGGACTTCGCTCGAATTTCGCCCGCGCCAGACGCTCCCCTTAATACGATGCTTTTTTATCCCGTATGGACACTCGAGAGGATTTTGGTGCGCGTCCAAAACTTGTTTTACGTCTGAAGGAAGCGGTGTCCGCACATCTGTCCTGATCGATCTTCGCCAGCGCGCCCGTGCTGTTTTACGGGCGAATTTGATCGAAGCGCGATTGGAGCAAATGGAACGATAAAGGATTAATGTTCCCGGGGATTTATTTAGGTATCGTTTGATGTGCACGCCTCGTTGCGTAATATCGTATATTACGGGCCGTAGACGGCGGGGTTAGTGTGTCGGAGATTTGCTCGGTGGAAATTGGGATGCCCCGAAAACGTCGCGGAAGCGCTCGCGCTCCTTTTCCCTCGTTTTCCGTCGCGGCCTCTTTGTTCGCCGCCGAAAGTGTGCCTCGAGGCCAGAGTTTGTGTTTCTATCGGTGTTGTCCGTCGTGTAAATAATTATTTCGCAAGACAAGCCCGGGATGTTTGAAAAACCAAGAACGAAACACCTGCAGTTTACGGATCGAGCCTCTCGTGTAACTCTGACTTAACGAGCAGTTAAATATACACTCGGGTGGCCTCTCACTCTCCAGTGGCCCACTTCCTCGCTTCGAGGGTGGCTCGTTCTTCACTGACATTTCCCTCGAGATCGCGACACGTATCGAGGGATATCGTTTGCCGACCAGTTACCGGAACGGTCTGTAATAATACTCTGAACGAGCGCAGCTAAATAAATGGTTTCAATCCACAAGATGCTTCTACAGGCGCAAGGTACAGTCGAGTCTTTTTCCCTGGAGTGTCAAGTTGCTGGATTCAAGCGAGTTCGCCCGAGTGACGTTTGTAATTATTCGCAGACGCGACCGGCCTTAGTATACGAACGTTGCTCACCTATGGTCTTGATGATCTCCAGATCGTCGACGTCGTATCGCGGAGTGTCCTCCTGCGATCCTTCCTCGTCGGACGTGGTGTCTCCCGACATAGTTTACGAGCTACTGCCGCGTCGACGGCCTCAGAGAAAGTTTCAGATTTATTTCCCGCGGGGTCTCTCGACACGTGGAAAGAAAGGAAGCCCCGGTTCAACGATCCACTCTCGCGGTATTCTTAGATCGCGCACCGACCAAACGAACTCATATCTGCTCCCGTTGACCCTGCCGACGACGTTCGCCGTTGTTTCCTCGTTGCTCGCGGCTTCTCGGTGCAACTGCCCGAGCACCAGCGCGGCCCGGCCCGTTCGAGGCGAAAAAGCTTTTTGGATGCCCGCTCGCGCGACAGGTGCCCAGCGCGAGCAGCTCGGCAGGAGTACCGATTCTTCCTCAAAGTCTCGCGGCGGACGTTTGCCACCACGCTCGAACGTGCACGCACACCGGTATATTTATCGCGCGCGGTGCTGTCAACGACCCTCTTCCCTGCAGTGGCTCGCTCGAGGCGGCGAAAATGTGCGCGCCGATTTCACAAGTGTCATTCGGAGCGAGCGTGGCACCCCGCCGCACAGAATTCGCCGCACGGAAAAACAGAGAGAGAGAGAGAGAGAGAGAGAGAGACCAGCGGGCGTGCCGTTTTCCTCGTTCCCTCCTCGTTAATGTATGCAAGCGGTTTTTACCCGCGGCGAGCGTTTGTTGATTCGAACCGAGTGCACGTGTTACGTATCGCGTCCAGCCTGCCGTACCGCGCGTTTACGAGCGGTCATCCTTGGCGGATTCCGCGGAAGGCGTGCGTGGCGATCACTCGCGCTTCCTGATATCCTGGACCACCTCTCGCCTCTTCGATTCGTAACGGAGTCCTCCTTGTCACGGAGAAGAGTCGATTGAATTTCTCGAGATCGTTAATCCCCGATAAGAGGGCCGCGTCGACGGGCTCCAGTCAATTAGCACGTGCGCGATGAAGCACGTCCCCGGCGTCACAAATTCACAAGGCACCGAGTGGAGGGATCGCGACCGTTCGATACGATCGATCAGCGAGC
Organism: Andrena fulva; assembly: GCA_946251845.1. Lineage (NCBI taxonomy): Eukaryota > Metazoa > Arthropoda > Insecta > Hymenoptera > Andrenidae > Andrena > Andrena fulva. The sequence continues at coordinate 21,629,090 of OX276333.1, read as the reverse complement.
GGAATCGTCCCACGGCCTCTGCGCTCCTCCGTGTCTAAGATCCTGGTGATCGAGGTGCGAGGATACCCCGTGTCTTCTGTCACATGATCTCTCGGTGCGGTTCGAATGCCAAGCAGAACTAAACTGGTCACCACCGAGGGGTCTCAAAAGACCTCTCTATCCTTCTCTCGCCCCCGCTCCTCTCCCTCTCCCTCTGTCACGCTCTCTCTCTCTCTCTCTCTCCCTGTCTCTCTCCGCCACGTTCCCCCGACCCGTCCATCCCTTTTCACCGCGTTTCCCTCCCACCTAAACCCTCTCTTTCTCTCTCTTCGGCTCCCCCCGAGAGGGAACTCTCACTGAACTCGCGTCCACCGGGGAGAGTCTGGCCTGCGGAGCAGCGAGAGAGGCCTCGGTTGATTTATAGGCGGCGATCGCGGAAGATTCGCGGTTCGGCGCGAGATAAAAGGCGGGGATTTAAAAATACGGGCCGCGGTCAGAGCCGAGGAGAGATCGCGCGCGCCGTGTCGTCATCGCGAGAACCCGTTAGACGGTTGCGTCAACCGAACGGATTGAAACGTTGCTCGGGTTTCGTCCAGAGGCGTACGGAGCCGCTCGAATTGATCCCGGTGAATCAGACCCAGGCCGGGGATGACGACCAGAGGATCTTTGCTCGGGGACCCCTGTCACGCTCCGCTATCCTTCTTCCCTCGGCTTTCATTCGCAAGCATCGGCTCTTTATTTCGAACAGGGGGTGCGCGGGGCAGGGGCGAGGCAGGCGCGTGGGACACACGCACGTGGCCGACCCTTGCCAAAGCGGACAAAACAGAAATAGTGATGATTCGCGGAACTCGCGGGAACATCGGTATCGTGTCGGCTCGCGAGGCTTCCAGGCTTTTTAATCCCTGTTACAAGTATCGCTACCACGGCGGGGGACACGTCGCCCGTGCACGCGCGGCTGCATGCCGCTAGGGGCCGGGCGAAGGTGGTCGCGGATGATCGGCGAATCCGTCGAATTTCGGATTATTTTTGAAGTTGGCCGGGGGCCAGATGCATTTTCCCGTCGACGTCCAACTGCGTGACGATGGAAGACACCTCGCCGTCGGCTCTCACCGTCGCGCGCTCGCCGCTTCTGCGAGCCTGGCCGCGGCCTTTGTATTCATTAAGAGCGGCTTTCCCTGCTCCGCTCGAAAGTCCCGGCTCGAGGCAACCGGGGGATCGCCACGACGCTTCTCCGTCTGGCTTAAATTCACCAGCCGGTGGGGCGGCCTTCGGCCGGAGACAAGCGCGATACGAATTTGTAGCTCTCGTTTGCGAGTAACGTGCAACACTTATAAATAACGCTGACGCCGGTACCTTAATATTTACGTTTCTAATAATAATGCAACCGACGGCGTATTATCGGCACGTCAATAGAGCACGATCGCTATTATCGCGAGCAACGTCCACGGTTATGTAAGCCCCGACAATGGCGGCGCGGACAATGCTGCCCCCGGCTAGTTGGCTACCGTGCAACCACCCTGTACAATGCCTGTTGCTGGCTATTAACGAATGTAATTACCGGCGAGAGCGTATTATCGTGTCTAGAAGATGACGACCGGCTTTTCACTCTTACGCGACTGGTCATTAGCGGCCAAAATGAAAATAATAGCTTCCGGGAATCTATTTCACGGACCCGCTCCGCTGCCAAGACCGACACTCTAATTACGCGCGGCGTTGTTGTTCTGTTTAGGAGCATGTCGCGCGAAGAAGCGCGGGTGCACGGTCAGTCTGATCCTGCGACAAGGTATCGATCAGACTTCGATCTAACGGGCTATGAAGTTACCAGTGGCGGATTTAAGGGGAGAATCCAAAAACATAGCGAAACTTTAGATTTTTTTTTTAAGAAACTAGCGATTCGAATGATGCGAAATTTGGACCACGTTTTTATACATCTTTGAAGAAGTTGTAGTTCTTTTTTTATTAATTTTTAATGATACATATAGGAGTTATGCATGATCGACCGTCACGCGCATCGTGTTTGTTATTAAAAATTCATAAAAAAACTATTGCTTCCTCAAAGATGCATCAAAATATGGTCCAAATTTCAGGTGAATCAAATGGGTAGTTTCTTAAAAAAAAATCCCAATTTTGCTGTTTTTTGCCCAAAGCATTGGATTCCCCCTTAACGGGTCCCCCCAGAATGGTCCCAGGGCCCCATTTCAGAGAAAAATTATGATTTTATCGAAACACTATATTTCTTTCTGTATCACTACACTTAGTCCGATTTAGTAAAGTAACTATTCATGTTTTCGAGAAAATCCCTGGGCCTTTTTCCTTATATCCGCCACTGGAAGTTACAATTACATGCCAGGCCACATCGTTACCCACGCGATCGTTTCTTCCTCGTCATCTCTTTTCAAATTCCTCAAAACGAACCGGTATATTGCGCTCGCTCGCGATAACTCCTGCCGCGCCAAGCATTCAGCGTCCCATAGCGCTCTGTCTGCCGCGGGATTTCGCGCGCCCCTCGATATATTTGCCTCGGGGGCCTCGAATTTCGCGCGTAAGTCAATATCTGTCCTCTCGAACGCGACCCTGCCGCTCGAAGATTAATGTCCCCGCGAGGACGCGCGCGAGTAATCCCGCTCGCGCCGGGGGATAAATAAGAGCGGAGTATCAAAGCCTGTTCTTTAACGCGCCAACATCGAGGCGGTAATGCCGTTTCGTGATTATTTTTACATTCCGGACATATGGCTCGTCTGGAGACGCGACGACAGCCTCTCGACCACTCGGAGAGGAATAATTCTGCGCTGTCCCAGCATTGACACTGACGGAAGAGGGGGGCGCGCCGCCCCTCGTGCACGCAGAAAATATCATTCGCGCTTCAAGGACGGCGCTGTCGAGGAAGTTGCAAGTTCCAATGACGTCTGTCGCTCGCCCACGACTTCTGGACGAGAATCAAGCGTCTCGTCGCGACTACAGTGAAAACGGCCCCTTGGAGGATTATTATTCCCCGGCCGGGAACACTGGCCGCGCTGGTGGCTCTAATCGCGGGGTTCTTTGGGGCCGTGCGTGCACGGTGCTTTACAAACGATGGGTACGGCGAAAGGCCGCGCAAATGACTCGTTATCTTCGTACGTGACAAAATGTCGCCGCGCGTCGCTTGGTGGCTCGCCTGCTCACCGGGCAACAGGGTGAAGGATTCATCCGCCGTCCACCTTTCCCCATTGTTACGGGAACGGCGCGTTACTCACCTGACCATAAAGATAAGTTCCATGAATCATAAAAGTAACCAGCTCTCTAGCCGCGCAGGAGCATGGGCGTAGCGACGAGTGGGTCGCACACGTACTCGGAAGCGGATAGACAAGCGTGTACCGCTCGTGAATAGCTAATTTCAGTTAATTAATCTTTGGTAACTAGCGTCGTCGATATTCCAATTGCAACGCGAGTAGGCTATCGTGCCGATCGAGGGGGAGGAACAGCGCGCCGCGGACACCATGCGGTCGACGGCAGAGATATTCCTCGGGATTGTGATAACAGCGAGAGCGACGCTCTCGCGTTTTCTAAACAAAAGCTCCTCCAACAATGGCTTCGCCGGCGTTTAAACAGCGGGTGTCGGGCGCGACGGCGAGCACCCACGCCGAGAATGCAGGCGCGTCGAGCGGGGCGGGTTCCCACAGAGCTCGCTGGCAGCGCTGGATATTTTCAAGTTCCCGCGCGGTCCCACGGCGGCTTCCGGTTCCGGCGGCGCGCGACAATTCTCCATGGCGCAAGACAATCAGCCAGCCGGCGACGCTGCAAACAACAATCCACAACTGTACATTCCCCCGGTTTCGGTTTCCCGCGGAGTCGCGGGATCGCAGGAACGGTACTGTTATTTTTCCGCTGCTACTTACGCGACGCCGACCGTAAGCGGCAGCTTTTTTTGTGCCGCGCAATTTTCCCTCTTTTCCTCGAGTGCCGTTCAATTACACGGCGGGCCGTTGCGCAACGAATGCCTGTAAAACATGCGATCGGTAACGTCACGGGGCAAACGGGGCGGGGACGTAACCGGCGGGTTGGCCGAGAATTTTGGCCGGCCGACCTTGATCCTCTTACCCGTGAAATATGGCGCAGGTGTTTACCTGGACGGAGTCAGGATGCCGGGCCCCTGTGCCCGCGCCGCGCCGTGTACTGCCAGCCAGCTTGAAACCGGAAGCGCCGCTTTCTGCCCTGCTGGCCACGAACAATGAGATCGGGAGATCCCAGCGAGGACGCGAGCACGATCAAACGGCGAGGTGCTTTATCGACAGCGAGGATCAGAAAAGCAGTCGCTTTTCTGGGGTCAGAGGTCCCAGAAAGCCGCTGAAACTCTGTGAATCTTTGCCTGCCCTCTCTCGTTCTCCTGTCCGTTCGCGGGGCCGCTATAAAATATAATGTACGTGTGACGGTCGTCTCGACTTACCAGCATGTGTGCAGCCGCGTGGAAATGGGGGAGTATCGGGCCGATCCCCCGTGGCGAGATATCGCGCGTGGAACGTTTTTACGGTAATCGCGTCATCCACCTGCATAGCGATAAGTGGCCCTCGAGCGGCGGCTAGAGAATGGTCGATCCGTCCAGCCGCCCGCTTCTCGGTTAACGGAAACGCCATTGTCGCGATCCCCTGGCCCGCCGATACGCAAGCAATCTACGGCACGAATGCGCGCTCTAAGCGTTACCCCCATGGTTCCACGCGTACATGGAAATTAGAGAGCGGCTCTTCAGCGCGGTTCCGTAGGTTTCGGTGGACGGCGGCGCGGCACATCGGCATCGTCGTTTCCGGTCGCCCGGTGCGATCGATACAAGCGCAGAGACAATCGAGGAAATCTTTTCACGGCCGCTGCCGTCACGTGGTCCGTGCCGCGGACAGCAACAGGTGTGATGCAACAGGTAATCAAGCGGCGGTATTATGATTCGTTGCTTATTCAATGGGATCCTGTTGTACCCTGCTCGACTATCGACCGCCGCGAGTTGTTAGGACGTCCAGCGTTCTTCTGCCAACTTAGAATCGCGAAGCTCTCTGTTATTTCTATTTAATCGAATTCCCAAGCACCTGACTCCGAGATACATTCCTACGACTACGCAATGTGTACCCCCCGAGCCCCGTTCCCTGACAGAGTCGCAGCGCTAACGAGGAAAATTCCCCAGCATCCATCTCTACCTCTCCCGAGCCCGGCGTTCCTTTAACGCGTTATTAAAAAGTCTCCCCTGATGGGATGACAAGCTAGACAGGACTCGAGAGCGAATGGCCCTGGCCTTCCCCGGGCTCTGCTCGGAATGAAGGGATGAATGCACTTACTTGGTCACCGCGACAGGTGTCGCGTCGCGAATCAATCCGGTCGCAGGCTTTTTCCACGGACACATCGCTGTCCTGCCGCCGCGCGAGCCGCGTTTCCGGCCCGCGTACGCCTCATTTGGCCGCGGTTGCTCTTTCCAGCCCGCTCATCCGCCTGGAGAAGGTCGTCGCCGCCTGTTGCCAAGTCGGGGACCCGGCCACGCGCAGTCGAGCCGCTGCCACCGTGGCTCGGGAGAAACGGACCATGAACATAAATGTTATCGCTAAAAAGCCAGCGCGCTTTTTGCCCGGTCGTTATGTGTTTTTTGTTGTACCGCGAGTCGATGCTGATTCACGGCGCAGCCAGCCCGAGGTCTCGCTTGGAACGCGCGCGCACTCGAGCCGAATGTTACAGATCTCTTATCTCCGCGGACGCGGCCTGATTATTGGATAATCGGTAGAGCCCCGCGGAGTTACCAGCGGCACCGGCCGCGTAAATACGTGGGTCGACGTACATACGATTTCCGGTAACCGATCGCCGGCTCGGCCGAGCGGAGCCCGCGCCGGTCGACCTTTACCGCGAGCGGTTGACGTTTACGAGCCGATAGCGCGTCGCTATCGCGGCCTGGGGGAGACGTTTCGTTTGAAAAACGCTTCGTTGCGTGGCCGGACGCTGTGTATGACACGGGAGCTCCACGGGTCCGTTTCTTAAATCCCCCGTGAATTCTTCCAGTGCCATTTACAGAATCCAAGCCTGAGCTACCATTGTTCCTCGGCAGCGTTCTTCCGCGGTACTGCGGCATTCCTCGGCAGCGCTCGAAGGTCGACGACCGCCCCGGATTATGCAACTTCATCCCCCGACGGCTCGAATTCGCGGACCGTGTCGAGCCGCTAACGCGGCGAGTCGGAAAAATCCGCGCGCCACTTCGCGAATACCTCGAGTCGCGTATGCAAGAACTGGAGGGGAAAGAAACGGATTCCACGAGGATAATTCACGACTCGGCCGCGTCCACCGTTTCTTTCCCCTTTCTTGCTCTTCCGTCACGGAACGGCGATGCCTTCCCGGAAGCCGATGTCCGCCGTATCCGACGCCACGGATTTCTTCGCCGTTCTCCGCGCTCGTCCTTCGATTCCGCCGATTTCCCACCGCGCCTGTTCTCCAGCTCCGCGCGTGCCCCTCCTGCCGATCTCTCGATCGCCCGGCATTCTCACCTCGAAAAGGATCCCCTTCCTCGGGATTCGACGGGCTTTGTGCTTTCCAACCGTTAGCCTCTTCGTCACCATTTTCTTCCCTTTTTTTCTTTTCTTCTCCTCTGCGGTTCGTTCCGCGAGAACAGATCTCGTCGATTTCCCACGGCCACACTTGGCCCCAACGATCGCCGGATACCGCACTGTCACCGTGCCAGCCGATCGATCGTAAGTGGTCCAAGGATTCGTTGAAAAACTCGTTACAGCGTTAGATTACGTGACGATGCTCTCGATCGCCCTTTTGTGTGTCTGCCACTTTTTTCCGCCCCTGTCCCCCCCCCCCCCCCCGGTGGCGGGGAAGTTAATTTACAAGCATTAATTCAATCAGAGAGCGGCCTCGGGTGATTTATTATAAAGATGGCGAGACGGTGGTATGCAAGGGAACACGGGCGTTCGTGTTTTCCCGTCTGGTTCTCACGATTCGAATCTTCTCAGTGCGCCGTTGTGTACCTGCGATTCTTCAACGACTATCTGCGAGTCTCCGCGGGTTCTCAAGCCGCTCTTCCGGTCATGCTATCATTCCGGTTCTCACGCCCCGTTCGGATCCATCGGGACAGGACAGAGCGGCATGGAAATAACAGTGTTTCGACAGTGTCTTCTCCCCCAGCCACGGCGTCGTCGTGACGGCTAGGCGAAACGAGTAATTACGACCGCTGCGAGCCGAGCTCGTGGCGCTTTTCTGCGCCGCGACCGTAGGAAACCGACGGGTAGATTATCTTTATTGACTCCGGGGGGACCTGCTATCATCTTGGAAACGTGGAAACCGCGCGAACTGTGTCAGGGCGTTGCTTTACCGATGATTTCCACGCCGTGCCGCGGCGCTCTTTCTTTTTGGCACTTGCCTCCCGCACGAGTTTTCATTCCTTTTATATATATCTACCTTTGATCGGTCTTTCGCAGTAGGATCCCTCGGTTTCTGGTGTTCGAACGAGACTCTCGGGGTAATTGAAATTACATCCGCCACGACGTACCACTGCCTACGTGCGGCAAAAAGCGACGTATCTTGGCCGCGACGACGCTTATAACGAAGATTAGCTCCCGTGACTGAAAGCAAATAAGGAAAAGCTGTAATAAATACGTGTTCGAAACTGGTTATACGCCAGAGTCGTATAGAAAATCGCCGGTTTCACTTCGTACCCCTATCCTCGGCGGCGTTCCCAAGAGAATCGAGGCTTTCCGTTCCTGCCTCGCCGTAGGAGATTTTTCAAAAGGCTCAACGGGATTACTCGTCAAACTCGTAATTCACCGTTCAACCCGGTACACTCTCCTCTCGAGCCGCGCATATTCCCGAGGAGTCTCTCCGGTTCATCTCCGAGAAATGTCTGGCATCGGAGGATCTTTACTCTATTTGCTCTCCGAGCGGACTGTGTAAATGGGTTAAAGCTCGATCGCGAATTCCCGTCTCGCGATTTGCCCCGGCGTTCCGGCACGTTTCCCGATGGACAGCTCGGGTCGAATCGATGGCACGTGATCGCGATGAAAAAGCACGACGCGCGGGACACCGCCGGCTCGGCTCGCGCTGGTATAATAATCGTGAATATGCGGTCGTGCAGCGTTAGCGTGCGTTTTCCGACGTCCGTCACGCTCGTTGTTCCTAGCGTTACGCCTTCTCTTCGTTTCCATTGCTGACCTTCGTCAAAGCTGCGCCGCTCCCCCGGTTCGTGGTGATTTTCCTGTGGCCGATCGCGCTCTCCATTGCGTAACGCTTGGGAAACGATGCACGAAAAGCCGCGGCTCGATTTCCGTCGGGGCGCCACGTAATCTTCCGCGTTCCACGAAAAGCCGAATTCCCTTTCCGGTATCTTATCGAGCACTATCGATCGCGACGCGCCACGGGTGGCTGGAAAATGAGAACGAGCCGAGGTGCGTCGACACGAGGTGAACAAAAAAAAAAAACAAAACGAGCTGGTCTCCGGGGCGGAAGCGTGCGCGACGGAAAGGAGTCGTCGGTAGATGGAACCGCGCCGATTGCCGCCGAGCGATCGAGCCAACGGATGGAAAAGGGTCGGCAGAGGAGAGAGGCTGCGTTGGAGGGAAGGTTGGAAAAACAATAAAATACCTCGCCAGGCCTCTGGCAACTGGATACCTCGCCACTTTCGAAAGCATATTAAATCATGACATAGATTCGCTGCAGGGGGATCGGAGCCAGGTTCGCGTTACGTGGGTGAATTGTTGCGAGGTGATCGATCGATAGATCGCTGCTGCTCTCTGCATTCCGGGATAGCGGGCTCGCGTGAAAGCTAACGCCCGATGGTATGCTAATAACCGGTTGCTATCGATTTCTTCATTAGCCAGGTCGCGATCATCGGCCACGCGTGACGCTCGATCATAGGCGGAAGGTTGAGGGCCCTTCCGCGATAAATGGCCGATCCGGCCGTTCTCGGGGGTACGCGCGGCCGATGGTCGCCTCCTGCACCGAGGTGCGGGGGAATTTATTTGGTCTTGCCGCGGCGATTTCGATTCCAGATTGCGCAATGCCCGAGCGGCGCCCGGCGTTTTTCGTGGCGAGGTCGGAGCCGGGGAATAACGGTGACCGTAGCGAGGACAGTGACCCGATGAAAATCGTAGGTACACAAGAAAGAGAAACCGTCGAGAGCCGTGCCGCGGCCCGAACCAAATAGATTTCACCGGCGAACGCTCGACGGCCGATAAAAACCTCGACATTTAAGCCCGGGACGCGGGAGCGAACGTGGCCGCCGATCGGTGCAGCGACTCGATTAAAAACTACATACCTGCGCAGACGGAGTTTACCCGAGGAGGGGCGATATCTAAATGTATTCTCTGCCGTGAGACGCAGGGAGCGAGAGTTACGTGGATTCCCCGAAGCGTGCGACGTTGGGGTGACATTTATCGCGATGGTAGAGAATAAATGATGGATTTCCATGATACTTGCAGAAGCTCGAGTCCCAGGACGGAGAAGAGCGGAGCGGTGGAGCGTGGATGATGCTCGGTGTACCGATCGCCATTGGTAACGACCTCTTCTTCCCTTCCCTTCTCTCACTGGCGCGGTTAATACCTTCTGCTCCCCGAGCCCCATCAACATTTCACTTGTTGCCCGGGTTTGCAGGCGTCCGCGTTCAGTCAGGTCCCTCTTTTCTCTCTGCCCCTCGGTGACGGATCGTCCTGGACCAGCGGCAGGGTGTACGGGGCTCCGGGACACGATTTTTTTTCTCGCTTCTCCCCAGCCTCGAAACGAACGGAGTCACCACGAGGGCCAGGCGTCTCGTTTCGTCCCGATGAAAACGTCACGCGAAGTACGAGGCGGAGGAGGAAGGAGGAGGACGATGGGCCCCAGGTAGACGAGGCAGAGGAGGACTATGTGGCGAAGGAGGAAGAGATGCGTCGGTTACGCGCTGTACAAAGGAAAAAAGGTGGCAGGGACCGAGCGGAGGCTTTTAAAGTCGTAGGAGCTAAGCCGGGGAGGACTCCGCGAACCGGTTGCTCCAAGTGACGTGAGTGAACTGAGGCTGCAGGCTGGCAGGTAACGCCAGGTAAACTCCGGCCGACCTGCGATACACACGCAGGAGAAGGAAGGTGGCTGGCTGGTCGACCGGCTGGGTGGCTACGCCGAGAGCCAGCCAGCCGTAGAGACAGAGTCAGCTCAGTCAGTCGACCTGGGGAGTCAGCCTGCGGCCCCTGCGGCCGCAGCAACGAGAGCCACAGGTGAGGGACGCGGCGGGGAGGTCGGACCGGCCCCGAAGAGGGGAAGGGCGGGAGGGAGGGTGGGAGGGAGAGAAGTCAGGAACGTAGGGGCAGGGGAAGGAGAGAGAGTTGGTGGGAGAGACAAGAAGAGGGACCTGCTGGTGTTTGTGTGTGACTCAGCTCGGGGAATGGGCGAATAGGCTAACACAGCATAGCGAAAGCCGCGCGGCCAGGTATACACACGTACGCCGGTACAGAGTGATCGAGAAATAAGGGCCCCGATGGTTTTCCGGTGAGGTGGCGGCGTTGGATGATCGAGCGGCGCCGATGTTCGGGCACGTGGCACCGAGCAACCTGTGCCGCATTTTCGGCGCGGGTAGAGCTTCCTGCTGCTTTACTATCCTCTCCATCCTTTCCGTCAGCCTTCCGTGGCCGTTTCGGCTTCGTAACAGGGGGGAGTCGCGCGTAGGATCAGCGAGGGTTGCGCCGGCAACGGCGTCGCGACAGTTGTATCCAAGGGGTCAGGCTCGGGGAGATAGAAGCGAGCTTCCTCTTTCTTTAATGGCCAGCAGGATTTCTGGCTCGTATTAATAACGCGGACAATTTACGCAGTAGCGAGCGTTTCACGTGCACCGAACCATAGTATGCGTTGCCGCTCGAACGATTCCACGCGGGGCCCGTGGGAATGCGTTTCCACGGTTTATTTAATAACGCTCAACCTCCGCGCCGGGGTTTACGCCGACCGATAAAATGTCGATCGCGTGATTGAGCCGAAGCCGTCCGGCCGACTCTCCGGTGGAGCTCGAGCCTCATGGGCGATCCTCGGAGCTAACCGCGCCGGGGAGAAGCTTCCCCTCCGTCGCGCTGCGTGGCGATAAGTCCGACGATCGAATCGGCGAGGGTTCAACGAGCGATCGTGGCAAAGAATTCGTAGCAATCCGCGGATGCCTCGGCCGGGAACAGAAGTCGACGAGTCCACCCAGTATATCGGAGGCAAACTATACCTGAATCCAGCGGAGCGTGACTTTTCACGTGTAGCCGTGCTGGAGTGGGGCATGATCGCGCACCCCGGCTCGTAGAGTAAGATAGACTTTGATAGAATTTACACGGTGGCTTCGAGGAGCCAAGAACCTCTGCGAGCCGAGGGCGCGCGATGGACACGGATTACGACAGGCAATTCTTCAGTTTCTTCTCCTTTTTTCCCCTCCCCCGCTACCCGCGCCGCCGCGTGTCCTTCGGGACAGTCCCATTTGGCCCCATTTGTCCCCTGAGACCTGCGCGTTCCACGGCTGCTCGCTCCTTCCCTTCGGTGCACGCTGTCATTATTTCGTTTCCGAAAGGTCAGGAGTTCTGAAAGCAGCGCGACGCGTCCTTTCTTCGGCTCCCCTCGTAAACTCTATTCGCGTGCCTCGCCGAATCACCGTCGACGGTAATCACCTATCTCGACGCCACGTCGTTTTGCGCCGCGGTGACAAACACCCCCCGTCGGCTGTTAATAAACGGTAACGCCGTTTAGCGAGACCCGGTCGCTGGATTAATCCCGGGCACTCGCGTTATGGCCGTTCGCGTCACTTTTTACGATTACTAAATGTCACACGTGACGAGGAGATGCCCGGGTGAGCGACCACGGACGTTACGACGCGTTTTCTTAATTTTCATGCCCGGCCAGTCATAATTTCCCTTCGCGCGCTCCTCTCCTTTTTTTCTTCCTCCTTTTCCACCGGCGCGTATTTCCTTGTTTCGCGCGGACCCGCCGTTGTGTTCCTTGTTCCCTCGTAGATTACCATGACCATCGCAGCGCAACTGGTCTATGCGCATGGAGAAATGCAGCTGATGCGCACGGCTGAATCCCGAGGTCAGCGACTCGTCGACGGAGTTAGTGGAGCGCTTAGGCTCGCTCCAGGGATTTTATGAATTGGTGCATGGTGGAGGCGCGGAGGTGGGAGGAGGAAGCATCGAGGAAGAAGCGTCGGGAATTAACCAAAGAATCTTTCTTTCCCCCATCGCGCATCGACTGGTCGAATGAGAGCCGCGCAACGGACGGCTAAAAAATGCCCCCGCTTGGCTAAGAAGATTACGGAGGGAACGATCGCGAGGAATGGTGTTCCGCTGATAACGTTTACTTGACGGGAGCTTCTCGATGCTCCCCGTTCGAGTACGTTAGACGCCACTGAGTTTAATAAGGAAGAAGCGGCATCCATTTTAATCGTCTGCCTACCGCGCGCAGGTACGATGATGCGAGCGATTCGACGTCACCGTCTGCGACTCGTTTCGCAGTCCTTCCGTTTCCTTTGCCTCGATCGAGCCTGTCCCCACGTGGTCGCTCGTTTTCTCTTCGTTTCCTCTTCCCTTCGCTTCTCTGCCCCCCCGCCTGGCCTCGTCCTCCCGCCGCTGGTAGCAAGCTTGTAGCGTCACGATTGTCCTCCGCGCTCTATTCTTCGTGCTCCTTCTCTCCGTCTTCGTTCGGTTCCGCGGTGTTCCGCTCGCGAGCCACGGGGTACGCAGGTGCATTAACCGGACATTCAGCACCGTAACGCTGGCCTTAGAGACTAGAGGATGCAGTAGGAAGGAGGACAGAGAGGGCAATGGTGGCGCGCGGGTGAGACGGACGAGACGGGGGAGCGTCTAAGTACCAGAGTTTGCTGCTAGAGCAGACGCTTGGGATTCGAATTCCTTCGTTCTAAACCGCGAGGCTCGAGCCTAAAGCCAGCCGCGGATCTCGCCAGCACGACGTCGTTTATTCCCCTCGCAATCCCACCGCTCGCCACTTCAAAGTGGCTAGAAAACGACTGGGGACGTCCGCGAGATCCCCGCGGGCCCAAACGCGGAAATGGATGGCCCCTGAGCAGCGCTTCCGCGAGCTTTAGCCGTCGAGCTTCCTCGCGAATTTAATATCTGGCGCCAGTTTTCGCAAGTATGACGAATCGTTAAGAGAATCACCGGAATATACTTCTCTCCTCGAACCGCCGCTGTCCACCCACCGAACGTGCTGCTCAGTCATCGAGCGCTCCTCTCACCTCTGAAACAGTCCTCCCTCGAATTACTCCTCTAGCTACAATTTATCTTCTTCCATCCGCGATTCCGCGACGGAACGAGACACCGCTACCATCGCGAGTCGCCGTCGCTCCGCGGCCACGCAGGTGATTCACGCGTAACACCGGGGGCCGCGATTAAACGCTCGCAGCCCGCGCGCGGTATCTCGCGATGACGTAAACCCTTGCCGCGCGCTGTTGCTCCGACAACGACCGAAGGACGCGACGTGCACGGGCGGTTATCGTCCAGCTCCTATCCCGGGGAGCTCCAAAGCCGCGGGGGAGCTGGTGCGCGACAGTTTGGAGCTGCACCAGAAAAAAAGCCACCTCTTTGCCAGGGCCGAGGAGGAAGCGTCGAGAGCTTTGGCCACGCGCCAGATCGCGAAGACGAGGGAAAAGCAGAAGGGGGGCCGTTTCGGACAGGTGCTCGGACCAGCGCGGTCCTCGTGCTGATCGATCCTACCATATGCCCCGCGACGATGGAACCGCGCCGTGACTTTATAAATAAAACCCTCCCCCGACGGCCCCCCGCCGCTCGCGGGGGAATCGGAGACGCGATATTACGTCTGGTCGAGTCTCCTTCTGCCCTATACTCCGCTGCATCCTCGCTGCTGGCAGACCGCCGCAGTCCGTAGTCGCTTTTCACGAGAAACTGGTTTCCATCGCGCCACCGTGGAGATCCCCGGTATCGCGGGCCCGAAGAAAGCTCCGCCAGCGCTCGGGACAGCCGCGGCTGTACTCACGGGAGTCGGGTAATGCGGCTTTTAATGCTCGAGGATGCAACACGAGGCGCGTCCTTGCTGCCCGGCGGATCCGATCAAAAAAGCATCGCCCGCGCGACGTCGGCACTGTAGGCTGCAGGGAGCTTGCGATGTCTGAGGTCTGGGTGGTGTTGCGCGGAGGTGCGGGGTAACCTTGAAGAGCAAAACTTGTGTCCTTCTTCCCGAGGTTATCGCCTGGACTCGTCACTCCCGGGGACACCGAGTTGCACCTTCGAAAATCTCGAGCATCTAGCTACGTATTCCCTAGAATAGATGAAATGGATCCGGGGAAAGCTACAGATTACAAGGATAACCGTGGAGGAAAGGTTCGAAGTTGGGTCTCCCCGAAACGTATGTCCCGTTTGGAGCCACGATCTCGGTGCCCGGAATCCTCCGCATCGTCGGCGTTCCTGTCGACCATGGGACCACGACGGAGGAAAAGGAGGTTGAGGTGTGAGTTATCATCGCGGGTCCACGTCATCTCGCTCGTCGGCCTATAATCGTTACGTACGAAAAACTGGTTTCCCAGACCTCTGACGGGCTGGGCTTTATCTAACGGCTATCTTTTATCTGATAGTCGGTGGCCGCGGCCCGAAAACGGGCAAGTATTCTCGGCCGGAGTGTATATGGCAGGACGAAGGCCGGGTCGAAAGGGGCGCAGTGGGCTTCTTAGCTGCAACTTTTAACGGGCGCGAGATAAGGATCCTTGACACCGGGCTTCATCCTCTGATTAACTGTAGCACGCCGGGAGGACGGCCACGGTTAACACCGCGGACGCATCTTACCGTTTAATTTAGGGGGTCGACGGATTCGTGGTATCTGTAAATAATATCTGTTCTCACGGGCGAATCCTTCTCGGATCGCCATCGTTGCGGTCACGCTGTATCACCGTAATTCCTTTATGACCTTAAAGCGATACGCTCTGAATTCTAAGCGGCCCGTGGCGCGGCGGCCCTCCGTCGAGGCGAACGGTTCCGTCGGTAGACGCTGGCTTTTCAGAGGAATATATTTCCACCGCGTTGGCGATATACGTACGTGACGGGCCACGTTTACGGCTTACCCCTCTGGGAACAACATTTCCGCCGCATTACAAATTCCTCTTTGTCGACCGTACGGGCTGACGGAAGTCGACTATCGTGCCGGTTCCCTCGGCCCTGACCCAACGATCGTGCTCCTGAAATCCCTTGACAAAAATACACCGAGCAACGGAGCAGCGATGCTTCCCCTCGCTAGGGAAAGGTCGATTGGCCGATGAGTTCGAGAATTTGATGTACGGGTGCGAGCCTAGGAATTCGATCTAGTTTCACGCTCCTCAGTGCCACTTGAGCGCGCTTGAAAGATCCCAACGCTGTTCATAAGGCCGCGTCCAGATCTGAACCGAACGCCGAACCGAACGCCACTTGAGTAGTTAGACAGCAATGGCCACGACAAATTGGAAGCTTGTAAATATCTGTTGCTCTCAGCAGACACCGTGGCGATCCAGATACATCCGTTTAACGTCAATATTCGTGGATGGCGGACGGAGAACCTGACTCACCCGAGGGACTCTGTAACAGGTGTTGGACGACGAGCAGTGTTTGGCTCGGTTCACCAGGTAAGACCTGCAGCGACGATGGCTTACAGGTATCGGGCCGTTTCGCAGGTGAAGCCCGCAGCTGCGAAATGAGACGGAGGGGCGGAAAAGGAATTGCTTTATTTGACACGGTGTCCTTCCGCGGCTGTTATCGAGTACCAATTTGAATCGCCACGTCCTCGAGGCCTCCGGCATTCTAGAATCTGGTATCCCGATTCCGCGTGAAATGATTCCAGCCGATCGAGCAGAACTCGTCTATTTTAATCCCGATCCACTTAAGCGTACTTTATGGTAGTTTACTGGTACACCGGTCTATTGAAACGCGAATAATTTCGATCCCCGTAGCTCCCAGATGCTTATCTGAGGTGTATCGTCGTAGCCGAAGCGTCCGCGGGGTTCCACGGTACAAATTACGACGCCTGGGGCCGCCGCGTATCTTAATCTTGTCAGTAAACCGGCTCTCGGTCGATGCTTTCGATTGATGAACCACGCAAACCGTGCTATAGCGATGCCTAACAGCTCCTCGTTGCGTCTTCCTCTGTGTCGTGCAAAGTAGTCCACGCACGCATCTCCTCGAATTTTCGCAGCAAGCTGCGCAATCGCCGCCTCGTTCCAATATAAATTTCCCGCCGTATCCAGAACTTGCTCGCTTTCGGGATTCAATAAAGTACCGGAGTCGTCGCCCCGCCAGCTCTCAGGGCAGGGCAAACAGACCGGAGGCCCTTCGCGGATCACGTCGGTTTGGAAATATTTGCGGGCAATTTGCAGCGCGCGAGAGGGCCCTCGCGGGACGCGAGGAGGAGCCGATTTTTCCGCGCGTGCTTTGCCCGTGCGGCTCGAGGGGGGAAAAAGGTCAGCGCACCGTCGTTTGTTCGCCGTGTAGTGCACACATATCGCGCGTGATGTGTGCCCGACGTAAGTGGAGCCCCATGGTCGATGGGCGCGCGACGCTGGAGGTGCATAAACACACATAGAAGTGGAAATGCCAGGATTGGCAAGAGAGCCGCCGACCGAGTTGGCCGGAGACACGGCTGGCCGCCTGTGGCTTCGCTCTGCCGCTTTTCGCCTCTCCTCTCTTCTACGTGGTAGCCGTCGTGCTCTCCCTCTTCCCTCGCGATTACCACCGTCCCCTTCGTCCTCGGATTCTACCGCGGACGAGCCACCTCGCCGCAACCCTCCGTTGCCCTGGCACACCGAGGAGCACGGTGGTGTGCCTTCCATCGGTGCAGGTGCGCGTCTACGGGGTGTCCTTGAAACGCGAGCGCGGCCGACCGGCGGAAGGGAGAAAACGGTTGAAAAGTATAACGTCCCCGAGTGACGGAAAGTCTCATCCGGTAATTGGGCGAGGGAATTCTCCCAGGCTCCACGGCGGAGGTTGAGAAAGCTGCCGAATACGTCGAGCGCCTCGGGGACGCGATGATCCGCGGGAGCCTAGGCCCGATTATGAAGTTTTCGCGGCGATCCGTTAGTCGGGATAAGCATAAATCAAGTGGCCATCCGCGGCAGATGCGGCTGCAGTGGCCCGTTACGCCGTGCACCGCGAATCCTTTTGATCACGGGATCGTCGTTTTGCAGCGAGCATCTGTCGCGGCGCGAGGAGAGCCTCCCGGACGCGGCGTGATCTTCCGTGACTTTGGGAAGAATCGAGCTGCCACTCGTACCCTTTAAAACCCTCGGAACCCAGCTACATTCCAGCGAGTTCCGAGTCGGCGGAATTGTGAAATGAAAAAGGGGGAGCAGGCCGGGCGGTGTTGTCGGAGCCACCCGGTGGATGATTTAGCCGTGCTTCCGAGGTTAGCAGCTCGCGGAGGAAGGAACGAACGAGCGAGGCTCACTCTTGCAGAGTGCCGCTGTTAGCGCATCGCACTATGACTAATTACGAGCTCAAGCCACCCCGCTGTCGGCCGATACGGCCCTATAAACGCCAGAACACCACCGCGAGTCATTGTTCCTTTCCACGTCTCTGCGTGCACCGTCGTCGTCCCCGTTCACCGCCACCTGCCTTCGTTTCCACGGGCTTTCTTTCGCCGTTGTATCTGGTGAGCAGCGCGCGTAGCCACTCGGGGGTACCGAAGCGGCTCGCGATAGCTCGTGCCTCGAGCACACATCTCTGTCACGGGCGTGCACTTGCCCGCTGGGGCCTCCCCTCGCGATGGGCCTGATTCTTTTCTTATCGACTCCTGTACACCGTCGACCGGGGCCTCCTCGGAATATCGAGCCGAAGGATGTTATTCCAGCGGGCCAGCCGGCTGAGCCCGCGTCCCTTTTCCACCGCCGTCACGGGGCCAGACGGAGCGTGGAACGCTTCTGGTGTAATTATCGCGACGATCTTGGGCCGTATTCGTTACACCAGCCGGATTTACAATTGTAATAGGAAGTATCCGGGCGATCTGCTGGATCCGACCGCGCGATCCTGTCCGCGATACAGCCGTTTCGACGCGATTCAGCGGCCATAAGCGGCGGATGGTTGGCGACCTGGTGCAAATCACTCCCCTTCTCACCCACCCGGTGTAATCTGTTCCGCGGCATCGAGGTGCCGGCGGTTTCTCGCCTCCGTAATTTAGGAGGAAACGATTCACCGTTTCCGGCAATGGGCACCAGCAAAGCGTGTCGGTGCGCGAGCACAGTCACGGTCGAAGATGAAGAAGCGGCCGATTAAGAAAAAGCGCGGTTTGTTAGAGTCTGCCGAGCAACGGTCGCCTAATTTGGACGGTACCGTTACGCGACGCAAATACGAACAGGGAATAAAAGTCAGCGGGAAGGCTTTAATGGCGTATTGTGCCGGCGAGCAACTGCCGGTAATCGGTCCTTCCATGCATCGTGATTAGCCTTCTGCCCGTTATTAGATACAGATTTTAATTTGCGAATTTACGACGGGGGATATTAAGCGGCCAGCTGAGGTTGGCGCGCCGAGGATTTCGACACCTTCGACGGAGAAGCGAATGATTGTTGCGACGTTGACGGGAGCGAGATGGCGTGGTTCGCACGTATTTACGAGGCTCGTGGCATTGTTTTGGAACGGGCAGTGCCAGTATCTTTCCACGAATAGACGGTAGGAGGGCTCGCTAGCGCGAAAGACACGGAAGGTAGGAGAGAACATCCTGTGTCGTAGGACCCCCCCGTTCACGCTCTGCTGGCTTCACTTCGTAACGCTGATTTCCTAAGTATCCTTCCTTTCCACGGTGTGCCGGCCGAAGAAAAGAGGCGAACCTGCGTCGGCTTTTCTGCCTGGGAATGGCGATGCTCTTAATTAAAAGAGCTTCGATAAAACGGCTTTTCTCACGTCTCGAGTCGCCCTTTTTCGTCCACCGTTCAAGCAGAAGAGACAATGGAACGCTTCGGAAAGGAATGGGTAACCGTTCGACTTGAAACTTGAAACAGCGTTACTGTGAGACGGAAAGGTGTGCTTTCTTTTATGCAGCGTACGAGTTCGGGGTTCCTACTGCTATTTGAATGTATTTTAGTGGAGTGCATATTTTTGTGGATTTTCTTTTTCGTGAGGCAGTAAGGTTTCGGTGTTAATATTACTGACTCGTGGTATCAGGGAATACAGTATTGTGTTATATTATTACATTAGATAACGGAGTGTATCTATTTGAGAAATTATATTAGGATGACGGTAATAAGGCGCACAATTGATGGGCTCAAGACATCAACTTCGAAATCGATTCGAAGTTATTCAATCCTGTAAAGATTCGAAACGCTTCGAATCTCATTAGCCATGGTTGCCAAGCAAATCGAATCGCTTCGAATTCTGGACAGAAGTTTCGAATCGCTTCGAATCCCGGGCGAAAATTTGGAATCGCTTCGAATAGCTTCGAAAGCTTCGAATCGCTTCGAATCGCTTCGACTATTATTCGAAACAAAAATTTCTTGAAAGTCTTGATAGATCATGAAAGTCTTGATAGGTCTTGAAAGTCTTGATAGGTCTTGAAAGTCTTGATTGGTCTTGAAAGTCTTGATAGGTCTTGAATAGGAGTATGCGGATCGTCTCGTGTTTCGAGGCTCGGGAACCCGAACTTCGGAGCGAGTCGAAAAAATTCGGGGGGGATCTGACGAGATCTCGATTCTCTCTCGAAATCCCGGATGAAAGTTTCGAATCTCTTCGACTGTTATTTGAAATAGGAAGTTGTGGGAAGTCTTAGACGTTTAGTCTTTCTTTGAATGTTGTAAAAGTTGCAAGTACTTTTAAAATAAAAGTATTAATTATTGAGTAAAATTATTTTTTTCAACATCTGCATGAAAATGGATGTTTTTTTTACGCCTGCTGAGCGGGAGCAAAATGGCTAATTTCAGACGTATTCGCGTTTTCTACTTTTCTCCCAAGGGAAAAAGACTTTACGCGCATGCGTATTCGCATAATTTTTTACTTTCCTCCCAAGGAAACTGGAGTTTGGCGTTACCCTATGGTATGAAGATGCATTTGTTCGACTAATCGTTATCGATCATGCGTGTTTTATCTTGATATTACAATTCTATTCAAGACCTATAAAGACTTTCAAGACCAATCAAGACTTTCAAGACCTATCAAGACTTTCAAGACCTATCAAGATTTTCATGATCTATCAAGACTTTCAAGAAATTTTTGTTTCGAATAATAGTCGAAGCTATTCGAAGCGATTCCAAATTTTCGCCCGGGATTCGAAGCGATTCGAAACTTCTGTCCAGAATTCGAAGCGATTCGATTTGCTTGGCAACCATGACTAATGAGATTCGAAGCGATTCGAAGCGATTCGATCGGTCTTGACGCACTCTGCTATTCGAATTTCAAAAAATTATCCAAAGAGGTGAAAGATAAAGTATATACCAGCATTGGATGATCGTGAAGATAGAGTCCCGGTCGGTGTAAGAGGATTTATGCTTATCATCTGGCAGTATGATCGGCGCAAATGCGATTTTATTTCTACCGTCGACGAAGCGTAAGCACAGACCAGGTATAGGATAGACCCATAGACGAAGTATAGGATAGTCGTATCACCTTATGGGAGGTTACATCATCAAAGCATGTCTTCCACAAATAATGTTGTTGTTTATATAAAGAGTTCCTTCTTTCTCCGTCGTTGAACGGAATACGCATACAAAACGATCTTTAAATTGTTACACTAACAGAATCATTTGTAAATCGCGGGTTTCGAATGACCTAGTTTTACCACAGACGAGGTATAGAATAGACCTATCACCTTATGGGACTTGGTGTCACCACCCAAACTGTGTTACCGACCCATAACTCGAGGACTGAATCTAGCGGCCTCTGTTCATGAACAGCGTCCAATACCGGAACTACTCTGAAATGTGTTGAAATGCTGAAAGGTGTGTGCGTGCTTGTATACGTGTGACTTGTTCAGAGTGACTGTTCGACATAGAGGGCAGGCTTTCGTTACGCTACGCTTTGGCTCGGCTTGTCAACGACTCACGTGGATTCACGTGGATTTTTCTCCGAAAATCTATTTCGGTGATCCGAAGACTATATGGCGCCGAAATATGGCTCTTCTTAAAAGCTTATACAAACTATAAATTGCAAGATGACATTGATTGTTAGTACTTTACGTGTTGTGGAACACTTAACTAACATTTTCGCGTGTCGTACGTCGAAAAATATTAAAAATTGACGCTGTTACTGACATTCCCGCAAATCTCCGCACTCCGCGCATGTCTAAATAGGCGGTGCCCATCCTACAACACGTATAAATCATTGAGAACAAGGAATCCAAACGTTTTTGTAAAATTTTGTATTCGTAGTTTTCGGGACCCGAGGACATTTTGCAATAGTTTATTTATTACTTGGGAACGGTGGATTAGTAGTTAAAACTCTATGTTTCGTTACAAATTGATTGGCCGTTTCCCCTTATTAACTATTTTATGGATTTAAAAATTGTAAATAGTACCCGAGCGTATCGCTTGCGTTAAGGTCTGTTTTGATTATTCCTAGATATGTACATATGAGAACACAGCTATTGTACTTTTTAAAGCACAAGTGAAAAAAAGGTTCTGGATTTACGGACGTCGCGACTCGCGAGTGAGATGAAATGGGAGGGAATAAGAAAGAATGAAAGCAAGTGAGAAACGGCACGAAGGTCTTTTACGCGACAAACGATCATTCTGGCAGCGGCAACAAAGTATGATACATTGTCTTCTTGCGTTCTCCGTGCGCCTGATTTTCGCATGTCGATGTCGGTCCACGGACGAGCTATGCCTAAACGCCCGTATTGAAGCAGATTTCACTTTCTTCTATAAATTCTGCAAATGCAGTAATCAGTAGCTAAATGCGGAAAACATGTATATACAGTGTGCACATGCTAAGGTAATTGTTAGATGAAATTTTTACATTCCCTGTTTCGTCTTTATTCGAGCATTTATGGAAAATTAGTGACATTTTTTTAATAAAAGGAAAATCAAACACGACGTCATTGGGACAAGTAGGTATGTACATATGAGATGGTGCTGAAAGACACGAACTGTTTTTTATATGAAATATGCCCTTTTTATTTATTTATTAAAATCTAATGGACACTGCTTTCGGGGAGGAATCTACACTTCTGGTTCGGTGGACATTTGTAAAAAGAATTGCCTCAGAATTGGCAGAAATATAGCTGGGCTTCGAAATGAGTGTAAGTTCTAAAAAAAAATTCTAACTTCGTTTTCCTGGGGTGCGAGTTCAAGTTCATGTTGCACGGTTTAATTTTTTCATTAGTTTTACTCTTTAAAATAATTTTTTAGGGTTTAATTGTTTTTTTCAATGTACCTATATCAACAAAAAACATGCAATCAAAACAGAAATGTATTCTTCAGATACCGTTCTTACTAGTCTCCAAATATACTTTAAATTCTAATTGTAAGTTATTTAAATAAATTTTTACATTATCACTTAATGGAAGAAAGAGGAGGAGGAAGTATAAGTAACGGATTCATGCGCAATCGGGGTAATTGTAGGAAGGGCGTCGTGTTTGGCTTTCCTTTCATCTGGAAAATTTCATACAATATGTTACAAATACTGTGATGAAAATAAAATAGAAAATATAAAAATTTCATTTTTCAATAGTATGGATGAATTTGTCTAACACGCGTTCCCGCTTTTGGCTACTGATCGCTACCTGGCCGCGCGAGCGAGCTGCGGCACGAATAATTTTTTTCGTATAAATAAGCGATCAGGCCCGCCGCGCACGTGAAGGATGCAGTATCAGACGCCCGAAAGACGAGAGCGAGACAATGTATCCAACGCATCGTCTGTCTCACGTCTGTCAGCACTCAACCGATGCACCAAACTCATAATTACTTAGGACATACATACATACAGATGTACATACTTAAGAATGTTAGAGACGGTGCAATTTTAATTGTTAACATTCTGTCAAGTTCTAGCCATCTGCTTGCAAAAAGTGTTATTGGCATATTTGACTTGACAAGTGCTACGAACTGGAAAAGATTCGTTAAGAGCAAGCGCCTGATTTAGCGAGCTCTGCTTGCAAGACTTGATTTTTACCTTCGGGTGCATCGCGTTTCTGGGAACGGCATTTGTTTTAAAAAGAAAGACGAACTTTTCGGGGGCCCGGACCTCAACAATCGATGAGAAAAATGCCGCATTTCGACTGAACGTTGGCTATCGTATTATTTGTTGGGCTTTAAAAAAAAATTCTCTCTGTACCAATTTTTTGCCGTACCTTCCTCATACCAAACTGCGTCGTAATTGGTTTCATTTTAGTAGAAAAACCTGACATACAATACAGATGTTTGCATAATGATGAAAAAATATAAAAAAAATATTTTTTTATTAGAGGATAGTGCATATTAATGCCCCTGTATTCCTTCCAAGCGCCGACCAACATGTTGTCATAAAGAGTCGGTAGCTTCTGAACAATTTTAGAAACCTGTGTAAACCTGATACCTATGTTTCCATATTTATAGCGAATTCGGTCCCTCGCACTGACTCTGCACTGGTGCCGGAAAATGACTTGGATTGGTTGATTCTTATAGAGCTATCTTCGTTTCGATCAGAAACAACCAATCCAAGTCATTTTCTGGCACCAGTGCGGAATCAGTGCGAGGTACCGAATTCGCTATTAGAAGAGTGATAGGAACTAGAGGAAATACTGTATTGAGTTGTCTCAAGCGTAAATGTTGTAAAACGTTTATATGTAAAACCGACTCGAAAAATCCGATCTTACCATATTTTATGGCAGGAAGAAAGTCAGAAAAGCATGTATTTAGACGCGTAATATAACATTTTTAATAGTTTTTAATAGGTTAGTCAATTGAATGTCAGGGGGGCTTAAACTAATTATTTAAAATTTTAAAGACTGTTCTTCGAGATATAAAATAATTAATTATGGCTATAGTCCCTAGTAATAATCGCACTAAATATAAACAATTTAATGAAATAACTTTTCTCCCACTTGGGACCACAAGTCAATTTTTCGCGGAAGAGAAAATGCGCAGGCTGGATGCGCGTGATTATTATGTGGTCCTCTCCTCGAAATGACAGAAAATATAACCTATATGGTATAACCGACTTCATAAATATACCGCTGCGGCGTAACAATAATATTTTGGAAGGATGTTAAGCCATAAAAAGTTTACAAATGTAGCGTAAAAGAACGAAATAGCGAATAAACATTTATTCTCATATAGCATATACATAGGTTATATTTTCTGTCACTTTGCGGCGCCAACCATATAATAATCACACGCATCCAGCCTGTGCATTTTCAGTAGCGGATTTGAGAAGCGGATTTTCTGTCCTTGAAGTGACAGAAAATATAACCTATATGCTATACCCGATTTCCTAAAGATACTGTTGCGGCGTAATAATAATGTTTAGGAAGGATGATAAAATGTTCACAAATGTAGCGTAAAAGAACGAAATAGCGAATAAACATTTATTCTCATATAGCACATACATAGGTTATATTTTCTGTCACTTCAAGGACAGAAAATGCGCAGGCTGGATGCGCGTGATTATTATATGGTTGGCGCCGCAAAGTGACAGAAAATATAACCTATGTATATGCTATATGAGAATAAATGTTTATTCGCTATTTCGTTCTTTTACGCTACATTTGTGAACATTTTATCATCCATCCTAAACATTATTATTACGCCGCAACAGTATCTTTGGGAATTCGGGTACAGCATATAGGTTATATTTTCTGTCATTTCGAGGACAGAAAATTCGCTCATCGAAGTGACAGAAAATATAACCTAACTAAGAGACTGTACAAATGCTTATTACGCATTGTATTTATATAATATTTCTGATCGAAATTTATAGAAATACGTGCAAATTATGCTTCTATCAAAATTTATTAGTAAACGGAATTATACAACATGTTTTTTCAAATTAGTCGTAACATTCAGGCCGTTTTAGATTTTAAATGTTTCCGATAAGATTTAGTTTTAATTCCTATCACGCGTAGCATTACAATCTGTTTCAAGACTTCACCGGTAACGTTGCATGCGACACTAAAATGGTAAGGGGGTCCTAGGACCCCCCAAACCGGTGACACAAAAATACATTGGTTGATAGGTCTATTCTATACCTCGTCTGTGGTTTTACCCGCGTTGAATTCTAATTCCTACCACGCGTAGCGTTACAATCTGTTTCGTTGACTTCGCCGGTAACGTTGCATGTGACGCTAAAATGGTAACGGTGTCCTAAAATGCACTGGGTGATATGTCGATCCTACATCTCGTCTGTGTCTTAACGTTCAAGCTGTTTGTTACTATTCAGTGGCCAAGTAGGGGGTTCAGTTCCTTCGGTGGTCGGCATGATTACTTTCTTCCAATAGGATTACTCCCTGCCGATAAGTGAACGTTACACGATACATTACTGTCTCACGGTATTTATCATCAAAGATTGGAGTTCGAATAAATCTTCGATTGTACAACTACATGGTACTTCAGAATTTCTTCAGGTTCAAATATGAAGTACAGACAAGCCGATGTTCTTTTTAGAATTCAGGCATTGGGTATTTTTGGTTATATGATGTCACAAGATGCCTGGCAGTTTCTCATCGTATTATGGGTTGCTTGTATTCTATGTTTAATTTCTTTTACACAATATTAGATTTCGAATTTATATATTCAATAATGAAAATAGTCGAATATGTACCCCATGTGGAGAAACAGGAATCAGGGGAATGAAAGTTTACAGTACTTTATCCCTTAAAAAGCATGCTATTTATTCAGAATGCTTCTGCTTGACAATAAGAGTGTGCATAGATTCTCGCTACGAGATATTTCCTCGCACCTCCCGTGTCTCGTCTCAATTACTAAAGCAACATTAACTCGTCACCGATATTAACAAGCACAGAGATCCGTGTTTCTGCCTTTCACTGGAAACGTTTGTGCATCGCCCTTTCTGAAGCGACTAATAAACCACCGGTTCCATGAATCTTCAGATTGAGCGCGTAGCCTTTGACGAATGCCAGATATCGCGGCAAGTATTGCTTAATATCCTCCAGTCTTTCTCTTTTACCCTTATGGGACAGCGAAGTAGTTATCCTCGACAATTCCAAGAACCTCCCTTTTCCGTTCTGGAATGCTTCAGAAGCATTACTGAAAAGCAACTCTTTGAAGTCGCAATCATCTCGAGTGTACCATACATCCACATATGCCCATGGTGTTCCGCATGGTAGAAGTAAACTGACCCTCGTCCATTTACAAATCACACTATTCGCATACTACTTGCTTGAATTATCATCATCCATTCGAGTCCCCGTATGAGTTACTACGCGGTAAGTCTCCATCCCAATGAAACGAGCAAGCAGGCGGACATTTGAAACTTCGGATCTAAGCTTCGGACGAAGTCCGATGATTTCTCGGAGTTCCTATATCACGTTTGTCACCACTTGCGACTTTCGCCAGCAGTTTAGTATAATTGTCGGGACGGGCGGGTCGCGGCTGGTCGCGTGCAGCGGCGAATCTCCTCACGCTCGCGGGGCACGCTCGTCCCGCGAGCGTGCGTGCGGAAGCTCCGAGGCTGATTCGAGTTAGCCACACGCCGGGCAAATCAATCACGTCGCACGCACTCGGCGCACATGCCGTTAATGTGCACGCGGGGGCCACCAGCCACCAGCCACCAGAGAAGGGCCCAAGGATTAGGGTGCGTTTCCGTTTCGTGGATAATTACCCGCCGTGTCGGTCCCCTTGCCTCCCCGCGCCGCTGATCCGCACGGGGAGGGAAGATCGTGGTCTAAATAGGGAATCGCTTCGTCTCGGTAATCGAGAGTGACGAGCGGACGTCCGTGAAGCGAACGGATTCATTATCGGAGACTTGCGACGCGGCTCGCCGTCTTCGATTCTCAACTCGCCCGCCCTATAATTAGCTCTACCCGCGGGACGAGTCAGTTACGAGGTTTGATTGTCACTAGAAGCGATCGCAAGTGTATTCCGAGGGACTCTGCTTCATGTCCGCGGATGACGGGACCTGGGGGTTATTTTCGTGGTCCTCGGGAACCGTCAGGATCGTCGTGGCCATTTTAAGCTCACGCCAGGGCACGTAGCGTTCTAACCTTTTGAGAGGTCGGTCCATAGGGTTTCTAAAACTGGTACTTCTTCTTACCGCACTCGCCCGCGCACCAGGTGGCTGGTAAATCGCCCAAGGAAATACGCCTCGGAATTGGAGAGGAGGACTTGACCAAGCGCACTTGCGCGAGTAATTATCGAGCGACGCGCATATACACGGCGCCTCGTCGTCTCTGGAGGATTAATTAACTCGTTCTGCCTCCTGGACACCGGCTCATTACGTGCATCGACGGACTGCGTCTATGCATGCACGCGCTCTCTCCTCACCTGTCCCAGGAGGGTGCAGTTTAAAAAAAAAGGGTAAAAATACAGCGCAGTATGCGCTGCTGGTATACCTACCTTCTCGTCAACTGTACACGCTAACAGGATCACTCTCTTCGCGGCTATGAATTTCTCGCCCTCGATCAGGTCGCGAGTGAACGCCACCCGGGCGCGTAAATTTCAATTTTAAATAACCCGCTCGGCTCGCGTGTCCATGGAAAATTCTCCACCACCATGGCGAGCACCGTGTAAAGGTGGGGAAAAAAAGGTGGAAAAAGAGGAAGACGACGCCGCGATTACGGTTTCCGGCTTGATTAAAAGGCTATCCCGCGCAGGCGATATCGATTTCGGCCGATGCTTTTAAAGCGGCTACGCGAGCCACGAATTAATGTAAAAGCGCGCGCACAGGACGTCGCTGGATTTTTCATGAAAATTAGCCTTGACGTCGTTCCGCCATCCGCGAGAGAGAATTCAATTTCTACGGGATCCCGCGGTATTATTTAGCGGGACGTGGCTGACGTTCGATACTCTCCCTTGATTCATTTTTAATTCGATTCGCCCGTTAAGCCAGCCATGGCGCGGCTGCGCGGAGCGGGGGGTACTTGAAATTACGGTGGCCATGATTTACGCTGATGCTATTATTTCTGCGGAATGAAAGGATGCGGATAATGGCACAGTGTCGCGGGAGGCGTTAAGCGTTCATCTCTTCATGTCTCAAGTATTCCTCAAAAATTTCTCAAGTGCAGTGGCGGATATAATAAAAAAAGGCCCACGTGGCAAACGTTCCGAGGGGTCCATTTTTTCGGGAAAATGAAGAGGTAGTTTACTAAAAACTACTTTAAGCGTGGTTAGTCATACAGAAAAGAAAATATAGTCTTTGGATAAACTCGTAATTTATTCTTTTTAAATGGGGCCCTTGTTGGGGCCCTTCTGGGCAGGGGCTCAGGTGGCAGCACTGCTCAAGTCTCTCGTTTACGAACGAGAGTCACGAGAATCGCTAAGATCCACACTCGAAGTGTCAGGGTTGAAAGCCGGCAAGACGTTGGAGCACACATGCGTGGATATTCCGCAGCGGAATTCTCCCCCGAAGGGGTGGCCGCGGACGGATAGTCGGAACGGGGGCGGACTGCATAAATTCGGGGACTGCAATTGGCGGCCGAATACTTTTACAATTCAAATTATGGAAATCCCGCGGGTGTACGTTCCTGCAGGCGCGTGTATGCCCGACCATGAGCGGATTTATTTCTCAGACCCTCCCCCGGCTGATGGCGAACGGCGGTGCTCGGTGTTCACCTCGCTCGCCGCCCGATTTTTTCGCCCTCGCTGCTTTCCTCCTTCCGTTCGCTCATCCAAAGACAAAAAAAAAAGGAATAATGCCCCCTCGGACGGGGGGCCGTGACGCGTCAGTGGCGAGGCACGATAAAGGGATATCGCGATCGACGGATTCTAATTCTATAATTCCGCCCTTAAGCCGGGTCCTGGTGGGTGCACCTACACTCCGAGGGCCCTGTACAGCGGTAGTTTTATCTAAATCTGTGTCACGCGCCCCGCTTCATCCCCTTTAACGCTCGAGGCAGCCCGAGCGGGGAGGAGAAGCGTGAGTAGTCAGTGTGGGGTGGTTCGGTTTTTTAACTTTCAGACAGCAACGGGTGCGCCTCGGCTTAACGCAGAAACTATTTCGCGATCGCAGCCTTCGCGGGGAAAGTTCGCTGACAGATGCACTCGCATTCATAGGAACTTGTGGATTATATCGAGGCTTCAGTGGCTTTGGGGGCATTAAAGATTGCGGATGATTCGAGGTGTCGGCGATAGAGGCCACCTAGGGACGCAATCTCCACTGTACCCCCATTTTCTTTTCGATCCTCGCGCGGTATCCCCGGAGGGCGCGGAGTGGAAGTTTCGACGTTGAGAAATGCAAACCTGCGTCTCCCACGGTGCGCGCAGTTTCTTCGTTTCTCGCCCGGAATATTTGTCCTGTCCTCTTCCGACAGATGAATTATTGCCGCTGAGAGAAGCCTCGACCCCTGGGCTCGTCTGCGATTTGTCGAACGTGTCCCAGGCCCCATTCCTTTCCCATCTCGTGCAAAAAAGCCGCGCGTCGATTTCGAGAGGTATCAGAGAAGGGTGTATCTTTCATGTCGCAGCCGTGTATTACTCATCCTGGGTGTCCTTACGATACACGCTAGATAAACCCCGCGCCCCTTGTCGCGACGACGAAGACACTTATTATCGTCGGTGTATTAGGCAGAATGGGGGTGGGTCATTCGATTAACCGGAGCGTGCGCTGGGAAAGGGAAGGCAATTGCATTAGGCAAGAGTTTATCGACTGAAATTAGAAGACCAAACGAGAAAAGTTGCTCGATTACCGAAGAAGACGTAAAAGGTGGTGGTGGCTCGCTCGCAGTCGTTAACAAACCTTCGTACTTCTTCCTCCTTTTCCTCTTAATAGGGGGTAATGCGATTTCCTTGGGCGAAAACGTGAAACAGAATCGTCCGATGGAATCGATAGTACCTACCCCCGGCCTGATTGTACAGTTCTCCAGGGGTGAGCGTGACTGAATTCTAATCAGTCTTCAGCGTTCTCCGCGAATCTTTAATCAGAATCAACGCGACTCATCGTTCGAGGTAATCGATAGGATTTTCGTGGTCGCTCATATTCCTGATTCAACGTCGAGGGAAGGTAGAGAAACTCACGGTGCCGGGCCACAGGATGTGCATCTTACGTCGCGGCAAAAAGCAACGGGCAGATAAGCTCGGCAACTTAGCCGCTAAGCCCTTCTTCCTCGGGATTATCAGCCGAACGCCCGTGTTCTCTTCCCTTCGCTCCCCTCGCGCTACCCTCGTTCTATTTCCTGCGGACAATACCTACACCCCGGCGCTGGCCCCCGTCCTCGTCCCTCGCGCTCCATTCCTCGTTTCTCCCGTCCTCTTTCCGCCGGCGATGGGTTGTCTGGCATCCCCGAAGTCTGCAGTGACAGACAGCTCCAAGGGGATGACGTTCGTCGGCCAGGATGAATCCCAGTAACGTACGGCTCCTCGGTCGATCCCTCTGCGAAAAATCCGATCTGCCCGCCGTGTAAAACGATTCGCCCGATTGAAACGTTCGCTACTCAGCGCGCGGAGGATCCCTAATCCTCGCGGAACGTTTGATTTTTCATGGGACGGGGGCCCGGCAGTCGGGGAATTAACTTCTTCCGCTGGTACCGATCCCATTCAGATGGTTATTACTCTGCTCAATGTGATTAGAGGATCGGGATATCTGCGATGGAGCAATCGATAACTTGCACGCTGCTCCCTCTGTATAAGCTGAGAGTTTGCTGGGAATTCAACTTTCCGACACTAGATATCCGACAGTTCTCTCTCTACGAATATTCTTTATTCGCTTGTAAATCAGGAGCCGCCGGGTGCATCGTTAATGACCTTTTGACGAGTTCGCGATGGCGCGTTCCGTTTTTTACGGCACTGCTCGAGTAACCGGGGGTTGGTCGGCGTCACCCTAATTCCAGGGAGACAGGACCGTGGAGGGACGTCAGGTTGCGACACCCGAGGGTCCACGAGGCAGAGACAGACACCGTGACATTCGCCGTAGAATCTTGATTAAATAAACATGAAGAAAGCCGCTCGTCACGCGTCGGGGGGAGATGCTGCGACCCAGTGACACGAAAGAATCACTACGGGCCCTTTATTCTTCTTGGGGGGTCGGTGCATCGGCGTGGGTAAAGTAATTAGATACGAGCTTTGATAAACGATGCTTACCAATTAAAACCTCATCTCTTCTCTACGTTAGAAGGTGTCCTAATTCTCATCCACTCGTAGCTTTAAAGTGCTTTGCAAATTAAATATTCTTTCTAGAACTTACAATGTTTTAAAACTCGATGGAGGACGCTTCCAAAGTTGGGCCATCAGGGCCGATATTCCTCCGCTCAAGCGTAATTCCTGATTCCAATATTCCATCCAGGTAATTAACGAAGTTAGAAAGCAGAGCTTGGTCGGTGGCCGAGTCAACGCCGCGGAGAGTTCCATTCGCTACAGTCGAAAGTTATTCGGAACATCGACGCGCGGACCGCAGGGCCGGCGAAACGGGGGTACCGATCTCGAAGTTCGCTTCATTGATCCCGCGACAAGGGAGATAGCTGTATAGAGACGCGTACCGCGACCAGCGAGAGCTCGTGGAGCGCCGTATCGTCTTATCGGGATGATTTAGAGGTGGATACGGTGTATATCGCGCGGAAGAAATGCATCACGGAGCGTACAAGTACGCCGGGCGAGATTTATAGGGATCGTCGCGAGGCATTTCTAACCGGGGGGTTTCCTTAAAACCCGCGCGGAATTCAGAGCCTTATTCCCTGGTTCCCGCGAGCGCGCCTCTGGTTGCCCGGCTCGGTGGCAATTCGAGGCCGGGAATCAATTTACCGGACCCGTCGGGACGCGCGTGCGGATACAATGGTTAGCTCCGGGATCGGTCCAATTTAACGGAGCGACAGAACGCGGCTCGCCTGACTACGCATCGAGAGTTCTTCAAGTATTTCGCAATTGGAATAGTTTCGAGGGCGTACGAAACGACTGCATAAGACAGGAGGAGACGTCGTCTGCGAGAGACCCCTTGTTCTCCCTGCTTGTCCTCCGTTCGCGTGTCTTCCGGACTTGTCGATGCGGAACAATGCGCGGCTGTATTCTTTTGGAGTTAGCAGGTTGGAAGTGCTCTTGATGTTCCGCTCGAGATTGCTTTGCTTTCGACCGATCTCAGTTTTATTTCTCTCGGCACAGAAATAATGCAACGCGGGTTCATTTAAATTCCAATTTATTCAGATTTTAGGTAATACAAAATAATTCTAGGGCTCGGTAATCTTTTGGCAATTTGGGATGACAAAATTATGGGATCCCTATTGCGTTTGATTAATTTTTTGTCATGTTGAGAGTTAAGTAGCTTTCTGCATAACATGGCCGAAGTGGTTCCAGGGCCATTTTCAATTTCATCTCCGCGCAATTCCCATTACACCTAAACTCCAGCAGTTCCAAACACCTGTATTAGGCATCTTATTACAGCAAAAGTAATTATTCCCCCGTAGACATCACGGACACCCGATATCCTCGCGGTGACTTACGGCATCGTTTTCTATTCCCCAGGAACGAACCCTCGATTAATTCAACGCAAATGCCCAACGATACCAGGCCCACCGTTAACACCCTGAACGCGTGTTCCGTCGTTGCTCGACGACCGCGCCCTGGGTCGGGGGTGTTGGACAAGGAGGCAGAAGGCGATGAAACAGAGAAAGAGGAGAGGCGGCGGGGTGTCTTTAAGAGTGAGACGAATACGTGGAAGAGGGAGGAAGAAGCAGAGGAGCGGCATAAATCACAATTATAATCAACGTGCTCGAAAGTTACACCAGGTTCGTCCCCTTTGGCCCCCTCCGCGAGTCGCGGCTGCCGGCGTCGCATGAAAATTTATCGCCCAACTTCGGTTTCCTTCAAGGTCGGGGACTATGCCTTTGCATACGTCGCTTCTTCCGCGCTTTTTCGCCGCGAGTTTCCACGACGGAAAGCCGACTCGTTACGCTGCTTGCGCCCCCCGCCCGGGCCGGAAGAAGCGGCGGCGCTGGCCGAGAGCCTTGGAATAAAAACCAGCGACCTGTATTTCGCCAACCCACCAGCGAATCCACCCGCCGTTTTTGCGACCGGGCGTCCGCCCTGCCTCGCTGATAACACCGTCGCGCGAACTCAGCCTCGAGGATCCAGCCTTCCCACGAAAAACCCCGGACGGGGGTGGATTCCGGGTGCGTACGTATCGGAGAACGGTCCTGATAAAGTAATCGCTGAAGCAAGGGGGGAAACGTCGATTTGCAGGCATTGTGGGCAGCCCGCCCTGCCGGCAGAAGTTTGCGGGAAATCCATTATCAGTTTCCGCGGCGGTGTAACAATGCCGGTGGAAAAAGTTATTAATAGCCCCGCTGGCTGACAGGTCGTATCGGCCCTCTACGGCCGAACAAAAGTTACCGCGGGCAGGAAGAGACGGCCGAGCGTCGTTAAGAAAGAATTTCCTGCCGCGGCTGGATCCAGCGCGGATCCTCCCGAGCTACGTCACAATGGCGGGCGACATCGGCGACGGAAGCTGGGGGACGGGGATGGCCCGCGAAATGACGAAT
This sequence comes from Andrena fulva, assembly GCA_946251845.1. Lineage (NCBI taxonomy): Eukaryota > Metazoa > Arthropoda > Insecta > Hymenoptera > Andrenidae > Andrena > Andrena fulva. The sequence continues at coordinate 21,595,658 of OX276333.1, read as the reverse complement.
GAGTCACGGGTTTCGGTGGGGGTTGCTCCTCGCGGACGATCGAGGAGATCGGGCACGGTAATCGAAGGAACGTGACGGAAGGCCTAGGCGCTGCGGCGGCGAGAGCCACTCGACGGTATCGAATTGCCAGTCGAATCGAATCAATCGGCAGCGTCGTAATTCAAAGCGCAGCCACGAACACTCGGCCAACGAGCGCCGCGTACAAAGTGGCTGCCGCGGATGGGAGGGAATCTAGTTTCTTCGTTACGGAGGTCGTGCCTTTAAAGGGAGAGGCTTTTGGACGAGGAGCAAGGGTGGTTGGATGTACTGATTCACCCTGCGCCGCTGCCGGTCTCGGGTACCGGAGAGATAGCGCCACCAGCGGTGGGATTTTAGTACCGTACGAAACCCTTTTCCCGGTGGTTGTGCCAAGATTTATTGGATACCTTGCTAGGTCGCTGGAAAATCTGCAGCACTTGGTGTTTTCCCACTGGGGATCTGGCAGATGAGAAACTCTCGATGGTGAAAGTGGTCGTTGAAGGTCTGCAACTTTTGCCGATCAACTTTATTACCGCGGGAGTTATCGATACTCGTTGTCTCCTACAGTTGCAGGACTCGGTGCCATTTAAAGGCGCACGCCCGTGACCTCCCCTCGTCAGACTGTTCTTTTCCTTCCTCCCCGTCCTACGCCTCTGTCCGTGGAACGGGCTCATCCCCCCATCCCGCAGGGGTGGAATAATGTTAATTTTTCAGGCGCTCTCCCGAGGACCTAGACCGCCCCCGGCGGCGCAACTAAGGGTATTTCAATTGTCCGCCATTACCCGCGGAATAATTCATCTCCGCTTCCTGGCATCGACGTGACGAGAAATTACGCGTCGCGGGCGCATACCGCTACCTCGGGGGTGCATGGAATATCAACAGTGGGGCGGAGGGGAGTGGCGCGGCGAAAGGGAGCGAAGCGACGCAAACTTCCGGTGGCATCTGTTGAAAAACGATTATCATTCGTCTTGCGCGCGGTTTCCCCCCGGCTGGGGTGGGCGGTTGGTCATCCGTTATGGAGAGGAGGCCGCGATAATCGATTACGTTCGTCGGGGAATTACTTCAGGTACGGTTCCTACGCTCGCTATGAGAAATCGTCAAAGTGACGGGGGCCTCGGTTAGGAGCCGGGTGAAGGAGAGAGAGAGAGAGAGAGAGAGAAAGGACGGCGAATTAATTCCGTGGAACTTGTTACATCGTTAAGCAGCGTAACAAGTAGTCTGGCCTGAAATTGAATTTACCGACGACAATTGTACGTAGCCCGGGCTAATTGCCGCCGATTAATTCGTGATTTGTCATCTCTCTAATTGCCTCCTGGTGCTCGCACTCTTCCTCGAATCGCGTTGCCTCGGACGTTCTGTGGCCGACGAGAATTCTTATCGATGCTCTAAGGATGCTGTTCAAATTACATTCGAAATCGTTTTGCGCCTAACAATTATCTACCATTATTAATCGATGTCCTAGAAAATTCTCTTAAACTCTAGAGAATGTACCATCCTGTCTGTATAATGACCACCACGAGCAGTGTACGCGCGCAACACGCTCGACATGGCGATGATTCGAGATCGATAACGACCCCCGAGCCATGCAGAAGTCACGGTGAAGCGGATGCCACCCTTCCGTAGCGTGGGCGAAGAGCAAGAGTCGAATCGCATTATCGTCGGACGGTAGCATCGTTGCGCCGGCTCTCTTCAAAGAGTCAACTTGCTCCCCCAGCCCTGAAGAGGGGAACGAGGGTGGAACAGAGAGAGAGACAGAGAGAGAGAGAGAGAGAGAGAGAGAAGGGTGCAGGAAGAGAGTTAGACGCATAGATGCGAAGCGATACGCGAAGCCCAGGCACGCCGAGCCTCCGTTTTACTGGATCTTCCTGTCGGCTAATCAAAGATTTATATCTGCGAGAAGCTGCGAGCCAGGACGGGCACGGTACGTTCGAGAGGCACGATCGACGATACGAGTATAGCCGATTCGCTACCGAGTTCCGTCCGGCTGACGGTCCACGATCGCCAGATATCGCGGGCCGCCTATGCAAACCGAATAGTAGGATGAATTAATGCCAACGGGGGCCAGCGATACGATATGCTGCTTTTATGTTAATAGGTGCGCGTCCAGCGACGTGCATTCGCGGAGCACTGATGGATGTTTCGCGGTCGCGCGCAAGATAAGTCGTCCCGGCATCGGCGTAACGATTTCGATGGCGCAGCGATAAGAGCTAGCCGAGAGCAAAGTAGGCACGAAGAGGGGCGGAGAGGAAGCGACGGGAGAGACGTTGGCAGGCTGTCGTAAATAGAAATCGGCTCGCGTTCATTCTGTCGCGGGCGACGGGGGAGGAAATGTACAACGCTGTCCAGCCGATAGGCAGCAATTTCGAATAATTTGGACAGGTCTTATCTCGCGGAGAAGTTATGGGGGCCTGGTGGACTACGTGCTTCGGCAGCGACACGGCGATCATCCCCGCGGGTCCGGGGGCTCTATCGGCTCACCTCTCCTTTCTAATCGCTGAGTTTTCAAAAGCGGGACTTTTCTACAGCCGGGACGCAGCATCCTTGTAGAGGATCGCTGCTTTCGGAATTCACACTTATCTCGCGAACCCGGCGACGGGCTCGTCCGGGCGGGCATTAGCATACTTAATGGGCCTTTGTTTGGCGAAGTTGAACTACGAATGTTGCCAGCGACACGGTTCGTTAACGCGACCGAATCAAATTACATGAATTTACTGTCCCAACGCCTCCGTGGTATTTCATCGTGGATCTATAGGCACGTGCACGGGGTCCTGGGGCTGGCTGGTCCGGCTGAATCAATTCCGGCAGGACCTTTGCTCTCCTCCTCGCGGGGGCCGCCGTTCGTTAAAGCTCAACGATGCATTTAGTTGGAATATTAATCCAAGGCAAACTCGCGAACTTCCACTTACGATTTACCTACGACTCGCCGCTGGCTAATATCGCTACCCAACCAACATTTCGTCTTCGTTACCCCATGTCCCGTCGCACTTCACAGCATCGTTATTAAATCGCGGACGATCTAACTGCCTGAAGTCTAAAATGCTCCATTTCAGCCCAGGGTCTTCTACTGTCGAGTCGACCTTAAGGGGGGCAACCACTTTAGATACTTCAAAAAATCAATTCTTTTTTTATTTCATAAATCATTAGCAAAATATCTTAAGAATATACCCTGAAAATTTCAAAACGATATTCGGATTCCTTCTAACGGTATGTATATAAATGATAAAGACTCTCCGCTCGACTCCCAAGCGCGCTCAGGTATCCACGAGCGCTCAGTTAGGTAGTCCCTTTTTATGTCTCACCTCCATGAGGAAGAGGAAGGACTGCTGTATGGTGCTGGAATCGCTGATTAATCGGTAAGACACTTTATCATTTGATTAAACACATTAATTTGAGTTTTTCGTTTTTCGTTTGTGAAACTTTAAACGTGTTTTTCTCGAAACGACATTTTTTCAATTTGCGGGAATCATAACTCAAAAACTAATTGATGGATCATCTTCAAATTTGGAACACGTTTACATAATATAATTTATTAAAACATAAACCTAAAGTTGGAAAGCTTAGATTGTTTAAAACATATTTATTATTGCAAAATGCCGGGAAACAAAATGGTAAAAATCGATCATTTTCTTTTCAAACACGTTCCAACATTAAATTCTCGATTTCTTTTCAAAAATTTAAGTTCATGTTCTTAAAAAACATCTCAAGAATGTATCAAAATTTTTTGGACTATTTCAGATGCTAATTGCGAGCTGCACGATTCCCGCAAGTCGACAACGACGATGAGGACACGCCAAGGGACATAGCGGATTACACCTTAATACAATGGATGAAACAACTTGAAAAAATTACCACAGATATATGAAAACATGAAAAAATTATTGTTAGAGTTGCGGAAATTTCCGTTTTTTTTTTCGCAATAAAAAAAATCCCAAAAATCATCTAATTTTCGGTCTCCTAAAGTGGTTGCCCCCCTTAAGGGGACCTCCCACCCTTGACCACCTCAAAATTACCAAAGATGAGCCTCTTTGTTGAAAAATTGCAGGAAAAAACTATGAGACATATTGAAGAAAGTGGATATATTTCTGAAAGGGCTAGCCTTACACAACATAAAAAAAAATAATTCAGTCTTAATAGGCGCCTAATTTCACCTCTGAATAAAACCACAGTAGTTCAAACCGCAAACTTTCACTTTTGAGATGATCACTGCTGGCCGACATGATATCTCAAAAACCGTTCGACATAAAGTCTTGAAATTTTCAGTACAGCTTTGGCACACCCATAGCTACGATGTGACCTACAATCATCACTGGGAAAATTCTACATCCAGTTTTATAAAGCATTTATAAACTTTTAGTTTTTCTTTAAAATTATAAAATAGTTTCCAAACGTCAGAAAAGTCGTTCAAACTTTGTCTATTGGATTGAAAGTAGGTCACATCATGCGGAGGGATGCCCTGACGTAAATTCTTTCTTTCTTTTTGATTTCAGTCACCTCATTCTCCTGGGAGCATGTCGGCAAGCAGTGATCATCTAAAAAGTGAAAGTTTGCGGTTTGAACTACTGTGGTTTTATTCAGAGGTGAAATTAGGCGCCTATTAAGACTGAATTATTTTTTTTTATGTTGTGTAAGGCTAGCCCTTTCAGAAATATATCCACTTTCTTCAATATGTCTCATAGTTTTTTCCTGCAATTTTTCAACAAAGAGGCTCATTTTTGGTAATTTTGAGGTGGTCAAGGGTGGGAGGTCCCCTTAAGGGGTTGTACCCAGTCAGGCGGCTGAAAAGAGGCGAATGTTTGTGAATTTTTATTGAGAAAGCAGAAGCACATATTTTTACAGAACTTTTTGTACTTAAAAGAGCATCGTTTGGTCATTTTTTCGTAGAAAAATATTTACGTTTTATAGTAAGTGCAAAAAGTTCTGTAAAAATATATGCTCCCGCTTTTTCAAAAAAAATCACAAACGTTCGCCTCTTTTCGGCCGCCTGAATAAGTAGGCACAACCCTTTCCTTAGTCCACCAACTTGGAGACAGAATAATTCTCGAACTCTCGGCGCACCGCGCGCCGCGCGAATCCAGCAAGTGGTCGGCTCGAAACAAGCTGCAACCGGCATCTGCTGAAAAACCGTGGCCTCCACGGTGATCGCGATAAGCAGAGGGGGAGTAAACATCGATGTAACGCGGCAGTAATTTGCTGCATAATTCCACCGCTTCCGGCTAGGATTAAATCACCAATTAGTACTAATGTTGCAGAGGCCCGTGTACGCAAAGCGAGCTGGCTAACAGAAGCGCCTGCCGGCCAAGTGACCGATGAGTCATTGTCATTAGGCGGACGGTGGCTGGAAGCTGGTCGCGAACGGCCTATCGTTGACATTAACGGATCGTCTGCGCGTAAACGAACCGTCCCGAGTTGCACGCCCGCGATTCGTCATTGTAATAATTTGCCTGCTCCTTGGCGGATCGTCGATCAGGCTGCCTCCTCCCCGTGGCAGAGGCGGCCAGCAGATCGGGGAAGTTCGACTCGAGTCGCGGCGAAACGGGAAGCTTAAAAGCCCCGTGGCTCCTCTGCCCTCTGGTCGTTTTATAGCTTCATTAGGGGCAACGGATGTCGTTTAATAATTCATCAAGGCCGTTCGTTTCGTGCCGCCGCAGCCGATGGCTGGCCTCGGACGAGCTCGATCTTCCGACGAGCTCGATCAAGTATTATGATCGATGCGCGATACCTCTTCTTGTCAGACCCGAGCGCCGGATACTGTTAGCGAACGGTGGTTGACGAGCAAATACCATACGCCCGGAAGGCTGGCCCGCTTTGTTTTCTTTCGTATTCCTCGAGTGTCTTGTAATTGAAGGCTCAGCGTTTCAGTAATCCAAGGCACGAGCGTCTAACCGGGATTGTTAATAAAGCAGTCGCCCCGGCGTTCTTTGTGGCCGTTACTCGGGGGCTCCTTTGATAAGAGAAGTTTGATTGGCGCCCCGTTTCCCATCCCGCGGTATACAGGTACTCTCGCAACGGTACACAGTCTGGGCGATTCGGTGCGGCGGGAGCTCAGGATCGAGTAGAAATTAAGTCGACGGTGTTCTAGCGCCCGGGTAAGAAACACGTTCTGCGGGTATACGGGACGTCGGACTTGTTAATCTTCCGTTTCAATGGCAGAGAATTGCAGCGTGTGCAGTGGCATCGGGAAGGATTAAGGAGGCAAAGCAGCCTGGCAGGATTCAATGGCGCGCTGATTTTAATTTAACGCTGATGCCTCCCAGCCGCGGCTACGTTGATTCAAGGGAAACGGCTCCTCGGCGGGGCACAGAGCCAACCCCTCCACCGTCCGCTTTTGTTCTCCCTTATAAATAATTGTTACGCCGCCATTGTTGGCCCCGCGCCGGGGCAAGACGAATTTCGCGATTGTTATGGCCCGTGTTATTATGACGTCGTACACGGGTGACCGTAAACGAACGGTGATGCGATAAACCACGAATGTCTACCCCGAAATGGGGGGGAAGCTGTGGGAGGCGGGCGTCGCCTCTTTTTTTTAGAGAGGCGTTTCATCTGGAAACATGTGCGAGGAGTGAAGGCTGGGGACGTGGAGGCAACATCCTCTGGGATAATTACAAGCGGAGTCCCCGCCAAAGGGAACGGTCACGGATCGTTGTTTCCACGTTTCTAGCGTCGTGGCTCGCGAGCTGACTCGTAAAGCAGAGAAAGAAATATCGTCGGGCCATTTATCGAATCATTACTGTCCATAGAAATCCAATGACTCGAGGAACTCGGGAAAGGGAGGGGCCCCGTTGTGTGTCTCTCGCGACATGGAAACACACGTGGCAGCGCCGTCTCTCTCTCTCTCTCTCTGCCGAAGGGAAACCGTGCTCCCCCGCTCGTCTGGCTTTAGACGCCAACGAAATAATTATTAGCTTACGTGTCCCGATAAATATCCGTCGGCCGAGAGGCTGGAAACCGCTCTGGCGGCAAGAACGCGGCCGCGTTATGCAATTGGCTACCGGGCGAAGAATTTCGAGGGGGTTTGCTCGGCGACTGCTCGAACTTAGGTATCTGTGCTGTGTAATTAATGAATCGATGGAGCTGGAGGTAGTGGTCTATTGGGTTATAGAATGTGGCTTGCTTGACAGAGGAAAAAAGGTTTTCTTCCTTGATAAAAGGTGCAGTTGCAAGTGAGCAGGGGTTCACGCAGAGGGGCGAGGGGGAGCGGACCTGACACTCCGCGAAGGAAAAGGGGATTAATGTAACCACCGCTGAAAAATAAAAGAGAACTGGATTTTATTCTTTAACCTTTAGAGGACCGGGATTATTTCAATGAAATTGTAAATTTTATTTACTTAAAATTTATGCGTATAGGGTGACTGTACTTAATATCGCCAGGCAAAAGTTAAATCGCTGTCGATTGAATAATAATTGATATTTTTCCATGCAGTTCGTTTCAAAGTAAAGAGAAATTATTTATCTTTCATGTAGCATATGTTAGAATCGTTGAAACCTACAAATTGTTAATTAGGACTCAAAAAACGTAAGACATGCAAAAATCGGGTCCTGAAAAAAGTGTACCTACTATCGCCTACTCAAGAAATATTGATTAATTCATGTATATATGAGTTTTTAAAGTCATTTTCACATGTGCTTTTATTATTTCTTGCTGTATAAATGTCTTTTTATCCATCTTTGATTTCATTTTTATTAGAATAATATACATAGAAATTTGAAAATATAGATTTTTAAAATATTTTATTTTTTACGTTCCGATGTACATATTGGGCAAATAAATTTTATTTCGGTTGCTCCGCACATTTCGTGACCTCACCTGTAACAAGCATTACATCGAAACCATTGTTCTCCGGTAGGCGGTATTGAGAACATGCATACTGCTAAAAGGAAAACGCTATTTTCATTATAAAAAATATTTGAATCGATTTCATTTCTTAAGTACATCATTAATTAGGTATTTCTAGTAGATATTCTTGCATTCACAGATTTATTAGACTTACCTTCTCCGAATGTGACGTAAAATTGTGATAGTCCAATAAATTTTTACACTATTAAGATTCTCTAAAATCGTTCCCTTTCTGTAATTGTTGATCACATGATGCTGCAATTATAGTATGTCTTCCTACATATGTTTAGGTACTAATTCAGTGCATAACCGATAAATTTTAGAGCTTACTTTAAGAGATATAGCGAGTGGCGATATTAGGAACACTGGCGATATTAGGTACAGTCACCCTAATACCACCAACATGTTCGGCAAAGTACCCAAATTTTTATAATCGCCTAATGAATTTGCGTTAAACATATTTTTATCCCTTCAGCTCGGCTCCCCGATGACTAAATCCTGAGTGCGTCACTGCAATCGAGTGTCAGCTGTTAATATTTCAAAGGAAAAAATCTGGAGCGTAGAGAGAGAAGAAGCACCTAAGTAGCCGCGAATGTAGTGTATCGAACCTTTATTTTTCGATTCATGATAAGTTACAGGAGGGTACAATACAATACAGCTGTCACATTATTTCTAGCTTCTTCAACCAGATTTACCAGCTTGAAATAATTCCTCGACGCGCAATTGAGAATCAAGCTGCACGTGAACCATTGAACAATTTACCCGCGGCTGAAGGGGTGGTTTTGTCTCGAGCGCACGGCAATCCTACAGAAAGCGAACGTAAGACACTATTTTAATAAAAGTCCCTCGCGTAGATGCTGGCGGTTTCATCGGGGTGTGTGGCGTCAGCATGAATTCTCCTTGAAATGAAAACGATCCGCGGACCGTCGAAGCGCGAGTACGGAATGGTTCTCGGAATTCGAAGCGCGAGGCGAAAGAAAAAGAGCAACCGCGTCGGTGGTGTGTTCCGGTACGCGTAGCATAAGTACAAATCCAATTTCTACGACTCGTCGACGTGCTCGATGGCTCGTGAGATGAAGATACGTGGAGACGTCGAAGCTCGAGTACCCACGCACGCCTACAAGGTGTCCTGGAATAACTGTTTCACGAATTCTCCTCGTTGCACGAAGTAAAAAGCTTCCCTTTAGGACCTCATGACTCATCCTTCACACATTCAAATAGACAGAAAAATAGAGCACATTTCAACGAGATTTATGGACAATTCATGGTCACCTAATTCGATCTTCTTCGCAGCCTCCACGATGATTGACTTGCACTACTGCCTTCCCCTATTTACATAGCTACAAATCCATCGATGCAAAAATCTTAATCTATGGAACCATGCAATTTAATGATTCTCGACATCGCGACCTTGATAGTGGGGCTATCTTTCACAGAAATATATCACTTCAACCCTGCACAATTGGAGCAAGCATCAATGCTTCCCTGAAAACGCGAGCACCCCAGAGCAAAATATTCCGATCACCCTGTAGCCGAGCAAGAACGCACACGCTCGGAGGAGCCACCCCGTGAGGATCGCGGATCTCGAAGCACCGCGAAGCGGGCCTCGATTGCCCCGAGCGGGTGGATCGCACGACAAAGAGCCGTCTCCTCGTGGGCGATCTTTTTCACCGAGGTCGGTCGTCACTCGGGATTTTGGTCTAGCGAGGGGGCGCGTTTACTGCACTCCGGTCCAGGGCATAAAGTATCAATTCTGATCTCCGTACGACGTGTTTACGGCATCCACGGGTTAACTTTATGCCTTTCTTACGAACTTTACGAGGCGTCTTAGCCGCGCGAGCGAGCCTCAGCGTTGCTCCATATCGGTCCACGAATGGCGAAAAACCGCGCGAGGGGCAGAGAAGGGCGAGAGGGAGGCACGGGAATGTTTCGTCCTGTTCTCGTTACACGATGTCGTTCGGACGAGAGCTCGCGCGCGCGAAATCCTGACGTGATTCAGATTACGCGGTGCTGTTATGGGTCGTTCATTGCGAGACAATGGATTCGCTGGATCGAATGGAATCTGAGTGCGCGGAAGATAGATAGTATTGTCGCCCCGATGCCAGAGACTTTCTACGGTTTCGCGTTTATCGCGGGATTTATTCCTCTGGCGCTATTGACTTTCACGGACCCGGCTGTGCCGCTGCGTCCCGCGTGTCACTGGCTGCTTCCTTTTTCCCCCGTCACATGGCGAATCGATCAGGGTTATTTGGGTTGTCGGAGTTTTTGGGTCGAGAGGGTAAGTGAGCCTGCTGCGTCTTTTGGCGAATTAACTGGCGGGCGAGGGAGGCATTGGCGAGGGTTACTAAAACTTGAACGTGTCTTATATCAGCGGGGGGCCAAGGGGGGCTGGCAAACAGAAAAGAAAACAGGATTTTATTATTCGAATAAATTTTTATAATCGCCTAATGAATTCTACTGAGTTCGCATTAAAAATATTTCGCGCCACTGACGGAGGCAATATAGTTTCATTCACGCCTGCTTCGAGGGGTTGCGGCTACAGGGTGTACCGAGCAGCCACTAGAAAATGTACCCCCGGCCCCCCGCTTTGTCCCCGCGTAAGCTCATCGACACTCGAGCGGACCACGACAAAATCAAACCTCTCACACCTGTCCGCGTGGTATTCCCCAGCGTCGACCTCGAAGCCCTCATCTTCCTGCGGTGTGATTAAGATCGTAATGCACTGGTTGCTAGCTGCCGTTTGAAGCGACGCTACGAATATCCCCCAGGAGAGAGGGCCGGCCGACGAAGTGGCAAGGGGGTCGGACAGAGACGGCGCGCGTATGTATGCGCATCCACCCTATACCGAGCATAATTGAGTTAGTCGCGTGACACGTCGTTGGTGCTATCCCTCGTGCCTCCGCTAGGTGGGTTCGAGGTGCCGTTATCTGTACAGCGACGCACACACGGTCGCGTGGCCCTCGCCGTGGGGGCGGCTGCTCGGCCGAAACGACGGCGGTGGAAGTTGTCCGCGTAACTCGGTGGACCGAGGTCGGACGCGGCCGATAAAACGCAAACATTTAATTAAAAGATAATCAAGCGGATTGCCCGGCGGCCGCTAATGTTGCAGAACGGGAGATAGGACGAAACAATCGGTTCTTTATGCATATGAGCGGCGGCTGGCCGGCCGGTGGACGCGCTCGCGCGCCTATGTGATTTAATTTTACACGAATATAAATTCGCATCGCGCCGCCTGATACGCCGCGCCACACCTACGCGCCCACCCCGCGGGGGCATCGACAGCCTCGTCCTGACGGCGGTGATGGTGGCGTTCCGGGGGGTGGGGCTCGGTGGCGGATATCGGTTCGATTTCGTGGTCCTTTGCCCGCATCGCGTGACGCGGATGTTCTGGATGCACGGGGGGGCTTTAGCGCGCGTCGACGAGCAAAACCGCGCGCTTGGGAAAAAATGGACCGACAAGCGTAAGTATCTTCGATGACACGGGACACGGGGCGGCCGGTCGGAGGGAGAGAGGAGCGGTTCGGCGAGCGAGGGGCGGCAAGGGGGATGGAAGAGGACACGAAGGTTGCAGGATATTAAGCTCGCGGTCACGTACGCCATTACCGAAGCTAATGCAAAGCTGCCAGTCGTTTTATGCCATCTGTAACCGGATCTCTCCCTTCGACGACGTGGCGCTACACTCCCTCAGCCAACCCTCTTCGACAACCGGCTCGCCGATCGATTCGGCGCGGCTTCGATTAAAGACTTTGAACGGCTCTTTTCTCTGTCTCTCCCTTCGGCGCCGACTACCGGCACGCCGTCGCTCCCTTCCGCCCCGCGGAAGAAAAGTGTCCCGAGATTTCTTTCTACCCCTCGCGCTCCTCCGCCGCGACGGGCCACCCCCGATCGCGCGCCGGTCCCTGCGAGTCAGTATTCAGGCGGCGCCGCCGCGTTCTCACATTCGGCGTGATAAAGCCCGTGGTTTATGGATAAAATTCCTTTCCCCGGGATCGCGACCCTGGCGGGACTCGGCTGGCACGTGCGAGGGACGACTGGACTTATTAACTTTGCGACCCCATGGTTAGCGTATTCAAAGGAACCATGCGGAGTATTCTTCTCGCGATCCTTTGCAGTCCATTTTCCGGCTGACAGCGGAGAAAGCGAGCCAGGGGTAGACCGAGTGGAAAATCTGTACCTAGATGTTTGTCTTTATCCGAACAATCCACTCGTTCTCGTAAGAAACATAAGGTAAATGGCCCAATGGTGAAACAGTTAAGGAAGCAGTTGAGATAATTGCAATTTCTTTTATATTTAAACAGTATAAAGTTATGACTAAATATGATTATTCGAAAGCGTAAAATTTCTACTTTCAGATAAAGTAACAAGAATCTACATTTGTTAAAGGGAAAGTTTTAAATTAGTTAAGACATGAAACTGTTCATATGGCCCAGTAATTAAATGAACTTCATAGCGTGTCCCAGTCATTAATTATCAGTGTCCCAATTATTAAATATATATTTAATTTAACTATTTCTATCAGGTAATGAAAATAAATCAATGTGGTAATATTTTGGGGTGATAAAAACATTTTATTTATAATAAATTTTGACTTTATATGTCCGAAAAAAATTTAGAATAAGTTAAAAAATGATTAAATGTATATTATAAAATTTTAGGTTATGTTAATTTTATGACAAGCTTAAGATTAATTATTCTACTAATTCTTAAAGAGTATTATATTTTATAGTTATTATTAACGTAAATATATAGGATACAAAAAATACTTACTTTAGTACTTAAAATAAATGTTCAAACCAGTTCAAACGCCATTAAACACGCGTTCAATAACTGGTCCGTGTCACGTTTTCGTGTACTTACTAGTGGATAACCGCACAAATTTCAATATTAAAAACAAAAAAATAACAAGAGATTCAATTAATTTTCAATTCTTCAGCATTAATTAAATCCAAAACAACTGTACTATTTAAAAAATTATAAAATAATAATTAATTACGACCTTAACAAAAATATTCTCTCGCTTGCTTGAGCCCATTAGGTAAGAAACGAAATTGAAACTGTTGAAGCATTACTGTACAATAATATTGTTTATGATATAACTATTCAGTTTTGTAAGCTTATAATTGTATCTATATAAAGCTAATACATTTTGCAATTATATTTCGAGCAGTTTAAACATTGCAAATTAGTAAAACTGTTATTATTAACAAAATTTCTTCTCAATTTTTAATTATTGGGCCTTGTTTAAGCACTGGGCCATTTACCTTAATCCTGCAACAGGAAAGTCAAGTGTACCAAGACAACAGATTCGAGTGCTGTCAATTTCCCCGAAGTCGAGCTGAATATTGCCCAACATCCAGCGTCCCTTCCCCCAGGCGACTCTTATATATATATATACAGAAGTCGTTCTCGAGTTACCTGACTTCTCCACACTTTGCTTGTTAGCGGCCCGACGGGCGTCAGCGAAGGTAGCAACCTGCGCGCCGTCACGCCCGGTCAAAGCGTCCGAGGGTCCGCGGAAACTGTAACAACGCGAAGTGACAAAAGCTTATGGCGGAGCTTTGGACGGACCGGGCACATGGGACACCCCCCCTGACACGGACGAAATGGTCGAGCATCCCGCACAATGGCGGGCAGGCGGCTTCGATTCCGTAGGCATGATTGTGCCGTGATCAAAGAGTGACGTTCGTCCACCCTCGTTGAAAGGGCCCTGGTGGCCATTGAAATCCCGTTCACACTTGCCCGTGCGCGCACGGTGGCGGCACAAAGTACGATTGGAGAAGAAGAGCATCACCGGTTCGGACCGCGCTGGCGAGCGGTTCCCAACGATCTCCGGTTACACGCATGCGGGCAGACGGATGGACACCAGCGAGAGAGGCGCGCGAATGCGCCCCGCGGTCGCTCGATTGACGATAACGAATGCTAATGGACGGGACGAGTTAATTCGCCTTTATTAATTGATTGGGCCTTTGCTGGCCCGCGAGCGAACGAGACGCCGGGAAAGAATGGGTTGCACGGGAGGACGGATAGGAAAATGGGGGAGGATGTGTATTATAAAGGGGTGGAGGCTACTTTTCGCGGAGTTTACTGCGGACAGGTCAATAAACCCCCTTCATCTATCGGCAGCCGGGTGAGAGACGTGGACGATGCCGAGGGGAGGGTACTCTTAAAACGTCGAAATTAAATTCCACCGTCGGGTGGGACGCTCGCCGGGTTTTAAGGTCCACCCTTATAGCCGCCGTCGTGTTCCGCGTTACTTATTTCCCACAATTCTCAAGCCCACCCTTATTTTCTTTCTATCCCCCTCGAGCACACCCCCTTTCTTTCTTTCTTTCTTTACCTCTTAAACGAGGGGCGGTTCCGCTACGACTCCGTTTTTCCCTCCCTTTACCGGTGAGCAAGGATATATGTGCGGCTGGATGGCCCATGGTTTCGCTTACCCGTATCACCACCCCCAGAGGTTCTCCATTAAGTGGTCGAGAGACTACACACGGCAGTGCAACGATGCCTCTGCTCGTTTTCGGGTGTTTTCCCTTATCGTTGCACTCGGTTACAACCCCCTGGCTCCTGGAGTAAATAGTATGTATCAACGGAGGCTTTGTTCAGGTGCAAGAGCAAGTAAAGAAGCCAGCGCCAGCGTTAGGTCGGTGAGCGCTCGTGAACTTTAGTATCGCCGCGACGGGGTGGAATAATTGCAGGGAAAACGCCCAGGTCCTCGGATAAGCCATCGATTCAGCTGGTCCCGCGCAAAGACACCCCTTGGCCGGCTCTACAAAGGTAAATAGGCATTGGAAATTCAATTATCGGGGCTTGCCTTCTTGTCGGCCTTCATTATTTTTAATGAGCGAGTGGAAACGCGAGGCGAATCCTTCTCCGGCTGCTGTGCGGAATATGATCTTAGAGTCGTAGTATCCGCCGCTCTCTTTCGTACTTTGATATTTCTTATCTCGGATTATCGACTCGGGAGGGCTCGCGAGAGGATCCCCCCTCAGACGGCGTGCAGTAGCCGAGGCGACTCCGTAGGATACTGTAATCCGTTTAAACTCCGCGAACCCCCTCCTCGGTTTAAGTGGGGCTTTCACGCGGACAATTTATCGCCGCTGCTCACCGCGCTCCGAAGATGAAAAATTCCCCGACGCTTCCCGCGACTGGATCGCGAGCAACGGCACGAAAAGGGAGACGCGGGATATAGACGCACACCTCTCGAGCACAAAGGATCGTTTCGTTCGTTCGTTGCAATGGCCGCGGCAGCTCGAACAATCGGCCGACAGTTAGGAAAACCATTAATTACCGCCGGAGAAAGCGGTGTCCCGCTGTTGCTCCGCGGAATATTCTCCGGCTGGCACGCGATACCAGCGGGAAAAATCCGCTCGAGCACCGAACGATCGATGGCGGGTTTCGTCGCGGTGATTTTTCTCGGGCCACGGCTCGTCGGATGCCGACCAGTCAATTTTAATCGCGGTCCCTTCTCATTGTCGGCGAGGACGGTGGAGGGGCGGTGATCTCGATGCGCCACATTTTACCGCCGATAATGGTGATCCGTTCGTGTAATTTTCCCGTGGCTGTGCGCGCGGCGGGGCGGCGGCAACGAGTGGAACGAATTTATCCTGCCGTTGGCGAAAAAAGGCCCGCGAAGGAGGACCCGCAGAGACAATGGCGGAGGAGCGCTAGCCCGAGCGCAATGAAGTGGCACTGACAATAAAGAGTGGTAGCCTCTAATAAACAGTCGCTGAAAGAGAATCATTATTTATCGCTTCCCATTGATAATGGCCCGCCCCGCTCGCCCCACGCCTCCGCCGCGCTATTAATTATCAACGATCGACGGTTTTACGATATTTCGCCGTCGTTCGTCAGAACGCTCTTCTGCGCCGGCATGAGAACCGGATGCACCGGTTCGTTCAACCGCGGGCCGCAAGATCGATCGGCAGGGGGGGGGGGGTGGGTTTTTCAGAATAAACCCCCCGGCTTAATCAGGCCTCCGCAGACTGTGCGTGTTCCTCGGGAAGAAAAGTCCCCTTCGTCACCGTAATTATTCCACATTATCCTCGTCCATAAACATTTCCACGGCGATCGGGCGGAGGCGTTGTAAATCGAGGGACTTGCCGTTTCTGCGGTGACTCGGGAGGCTGTACGTCTTCCGCGAGCATTCTGCCGTCTATTTGCAACTTTATTGCCTCGTAAATGGCCGGTACAAATTAGTTGCAGAACCTGACTCGCGAGGAAACCTAATGAGGTTTTCGCTTGGTTCGCGGGGGCCTCCGTTGCCTGCCTATTGGAACACGGGCACCATCGAGCAACCAGCTTCCAGCCAGGAAAAAATATAGAACTTGCAAGACGCATTCATCTAACTTTATCCGCTGGAACATCAGCTATCAATCACGAAGCGCTCTCTACAAGCTCGACGGCCCCGAGAAACGCCCGAAACTCGAGCACCAGCGCGGGGGCATTGAAGCTTCACCCAGCAGATTTTAACAGATCAGTATTAATCCCCTCCCGTCAGCGTCGATTAGCCCGCGATCTTTGAACTCCGAGACAATGTGCCCGAGGTCTCGACCAGGGCGGTTTCCGTTCCGCTGGGACGTACACGCTTCCTCCCACGGAGGGCAAACAGGATGCGCGGATGCGTTGGAGCGTGGCAAGACCGATAGCGATGTGCTCCATCGTGAGGCGGTTTTTCAAGGGGCTGGGCGTTTCACGGTCGCGCGACGCCAGACTTTGAGGCTGCCGTGGGTCTGCCCTATCGGCCCATTACCAGCGTGGCACGTTGAACGCCCTCGTAAATCACCCCCCAGTGGCTGTTGCCGTTTGTTGCCGCGATTTTCTTGCGCGACCGGCCGAGATCCGCCATGGGGAGCAGCGGTAGAGAAAAGCTCGGATACCCCATCGAATAGCAACGGTGAACGCCACCGCCGTCGGCTTGTTTATTCATAAGCACTCGTGTTCCGCGTTCCATCCCTCCCGCCCGCGAGTTACGTGGAGCCTGGCCACCGTGGCTGGGGGAGCCCTCTTTACTTACTTATGAGTTCCAGGGGCTGGCTCCTTCCCCGGGAACGGTCGCGAAATATGGAAGAAGAATATTTCCTTACGAGAGACGTCTCTTCGGGCGAATCCCCGTCGCTGACTTACGAACACTTCCGCCTGGGCCGAAATTGCACGGTGAATGTTTGATGGGAACGACGGAGATCGTTGTTCGGTGATTATTGGGTTAGAGGAGGACTCGAAGCGGCGGGACAGGCTAAAGCCACCCCCAAGCTGTCCCTCCTTCGACGTGGGTGCCACGTGTGCCCTGTACGATTCGTCTTCTCTCCCTGGAAGAAAGTAATTCCGCCCCCGGGTTAGGGATTCCACAGAAGTTGCGCCTAGAAAGGGTTCCGTTCGACGGGAACGGTAATCTATGTAAACTCGCCAGCCTGGAGATGACTATCTTTATATACCGGAGGCGTTCGTTGCTGGCGTGGCTGGCAGTGTTCTCCCTTCTTGTTCTTCGAAACCATACATCAGAACAGTGCCTGGCTCTCTCTCCCTGCGCGCAGGTATATTATCCCTACGTGTCCGTTAGCGCTAAAAATACCGAAAGCCCGAAAAGCGAGCGTTAAGATAGCGCTGGGCGTGACCGTGAGTCTGAGGGTCTGCAGGCGAACCACCGCGCTTAAAGAAGGGTTACGGGGCAAAGTAATGGCCCGTGGACGGGGGGCGGCGAGGGGGGCCGGAGAACAGACAGAAGGAAGAGGGTGGTGTGTCGGTTGGAAGGCTTTTTTTCCTTCGCTGCACGCAGCGACGATAGACTACCCGCAATGGCCTAGGCCTAAGGAATGGAAAATCAATATCGGCCACTTTCGCGACCCTTGCGAATCTCTGCGTGCCGATCCTCGACACGCTGTGCGTCCCTTCGCGCCGGGGATAACGAGGAATTTATACCCAGCTGCTCTGCCTTCAGCGCCCCGGAAACTTATCCAATATTTCGTTTCAATCCCTCCCAATTATCACCGAGGAGCAGATAAGAAGACTAATTCGCGCGTTTCAATTCGCCCGCTGGACGTCAGCTATAATACTTTCGGCTCCGCCGCACAGTGGTCCTAAGTAACACTTCTAGCGACGAAAAATTCAAATTAATCAAATTAATAAGGGGAATTTGCCTTGATAGTATATCTATATTTACGTAATCTGGAAATGTAAAAAAAGCTTCAGAATTAGTACTTACCTCTTATGTTGTGTACACGAAATATTACATCGACGATGTTGAAAACACAAAATGGCTAGTTTCCCTTGGTTGTTTAGCAACGGCGAAGGCGAGATCGTTCGACAATATAGAGAATGATGTCGTGGAACGTAAGGAAAAGAAATTGTACATTTCGGACATACCGTTTTATAATAACAATACTGACCGCCATCGCCATTGCCAACTGACCGCGATTGCCTCATTCTCCCCTAATATCTTAATTGTTTGCAGACCTTTGCAGTTAACTTTAGTTAAAAAGAAATTCAGATGAACAACAGAAGTAGAGGAATCAATAATTACGGCAGATACACGCAAATCTGTGAATTGCGGGACTTTTATATTCTCAGTAAAACTAGAATCGCTGTAATATGTGTAATGAAAATGAAGTTACTGCTACTCAGAAGTTATGGAAAGAATTTTAAAACAGAATACGTTGGCATGTTTACTTACCTTGCGATAATATTTCTACCAAACTATTCGAAACTACACAAAATAAGAATATATTCACCGATACATACAGCAGAACGCACAAACAGATACTGACGCAGGCAGAAAAATATTGCCATTCTTGCTCCAAGTTCGTGAGGTATACGGGAAAACCCTTGTGCCAGGGCATTATTTTATGATATGCATGTAGTCACCGGCTACCTGAGACACGGCAGAAATAAACAATTTCCGATTCTAACAGCATTCAATTTTTCAATTATTCGTCGCTAGGCTTGCTATTTGGCCCACTGTGCGCCGTTTCCTATCCATTCGGCAGTCTGAAAGATCAATCACTCTCGCGCAGTCTCATAAAAAGCCTCTCGGACCGATGGCCGGCCACTCGGCGAGTCCTCCGCGGCTATTAAAAAATATGAAGGCGGAGGATCTATCTCGCTAAGGGAGGGCGGAGGAAGGAGGGGCCTGGGCATCACGCCAGAACGGTTTCCGTAATTCGATCGAGAAGCTTCGCCAGCCGAGGAGCGGCAAGAGGCTCGCGGAGATCGGCACCGGCGGCTCGATACTCGATAGAAAACTTCTGGTCGACTCGATTCCCAATCGTTTCCGCGCGAATCAACTATTAATACCCATCGGCCGTCCTCCACCGATTCCGTTCAATTTCGCCCGCTGCTCCGCGGCAAGGAGCAACTTTCCCGATAATGAGTTCTTTAGAAAATATTCTATCGACTCCGGGCCGCTGCCGCCGCGCGCGATCGCTCGGAGACGTCTGGAAAAATATTTTCGTAGCCGAGGCCTCCGCCCCGCGGAAGCCTTCACTACCCCCTCTGCATTATTCCCGCTGCCCTTTCTTTTTCGCGAAATGTCCCTTTGCCACCCCCCGCGCGCCACTTTGAATCGCGACGATAACGGCCACCCTGCTTTTTCGAGCGACCCCCACCAGAAGACGCGACGACGTGGCGTCTACCAGCGGCTGCCACGACAATGGGGAACACTATCGACGGCATCTACACCCGTCGAGCGAGGAAGGGACTTTTTACGAGGTGTCGTAGCCGCTCCGTGGTGTCCCCAAAGCTGCCAGCAAAGAATTGGCGAGGTACGTTTAACGCGACTCCCTTCCTGTCTCAGGGACGAACTTTTATTTCCTGACACAGTAAGCGATGTCCTGGAGAATCGCTGTTTCGAGAGCAGTTCCGAGTACTCGGCGTCTAAGCGCGCTACTTGCATCCCCCGAAACCGGGGCTGCTTCCCTTTTCCCGTCGCCGGAATTAGACGTTACAACCGCGCAGCTAACTTTCCACATCCCGTTGGACGGCGAAGTTCGCGCGAGGCGAGGGTTTCGCGATGAAAAAGCAAAGTTTCCGTCGTAAGTAACGCGCTTCATTGGCGGAAAGGGGCTCGGCCGTTGGAGAGTCGAAAAATAATTCGAGGAATCCCGGTGAGCAATAGGGATCGCACGGGGGCAGCGAACCCTTGCCTGTACGCGCGAATCGAATCTATTTCGCGTGAAAATAAAGCATCGACGAAGGCGGGGAAAGTTCCAACCCCTCGCGTTGCCTTTTCGAATAATGAATTAAAATGTACGCGAGGGTGGCGCGGCTTTCCCTGGAAATAAACAATCCTTGGAGTGCTTGCTCGTGTTTCGATTACATTTATCATTCGCGGAGATGATGCCTATTCCATAAACGACGTCGCCGGACTTGTTTACTTACAGAGAGTTCGTTTTATTAGCCGATGGCTTGGAGATGAAAGTAACAGTCTCTTGCGGGGACGCTCGCCAAGAGGCCAATTAGCGCGAGGGGATGGACAAACGCCTGGTCGCGTGGTAAAATCAATCCCGTCGCTCGAACTTACAACAAACAGGCATCGGGCAACTTGCGGCAAGAACCGCGGCGTTCTATTAATAAAGACCGGCTCGCCGCTTCCACGCGCTTTATATTATTTCAGCGGACGTCCCTGCGATTCCGCTGACATTCATGGCCCCTAACGGGGACGGTAATATCCGTGGGTAACACCTTCGTTAACGGCAGTAACTGTCATCGGCTTCCATTACCGCGATCTCGGGTCCCCGTTAAGAGGCGATTTTTCACGCGCCGTTCGGCGTTCTTCTGGCCAGAAATTTATGTCGGCCGGGGATCCCTGCGAGCTACCCCCTCGCTCAGCCATCGACAGACCCCTGGGGGGTGTCCTGGAGTGTATTTCTGGGTCAGGATGCTGCGGCTCCGTTGAAATATATATCGCGGACACACGGCTGGAGGGTGAAGGGCGGAGAAGAGCGGAGCAAAAGGAGGCGAAGGAAGAAAAAGAGACGGTCCGAGGGGTTGAGGGACGGAGGGATGAGGGAATAAATAGCATTATACGCATATCCCTCCGCAATACGCGCGCTTTCGCCTTTCTTCTCCTCCGCGGAGGCCATCATTTCCAGGAGCCTGGCTCCCTTGTAAACGGTAGGCTGGCTTCCGCGTGATGCATGCGGGCTATTCGCAGTGAAAAAAAGGGACCCGCGCGTTTGTGTCCCACATTTTTGACGGGTCGCTGGCTACCGCGCGTCCACGGGCTTTTTCACCGCTCCTCAGGACCGCGCGCATCCGGGGGATGATTCTGACTCGCGTTCAATGGGCCAGATCTCGATTCTTGATTAAGATAGACGTTCGACCCTGATGAGGTTACAATCTGCTCCTGCGCTTTATTCGTCGTTAAGCTTGTCCCTTAATTATTGATGATTAAGATTCGTTGGATCGTGAATGGGGCGATGGGAGGCATCTGATAATTTAAATTGACAGCAATTAAATGTTTCGATCATTGTCGCTCGGCGAAAGACGCTTTCCCGGCTACCGTGGAAATCTCGCGGAGGCGCGGGGGGGGGGGGGGGGCGGCCGATATACCCGACAGTGACAATCATTAAAGGCCGGATTATCCTTGCATTATGGCCGAAGTGCGCTCATCCCTTTGACAGCGCATCAGATTCAGCGGGCGACAGGTGAAGCAAAACGGGCCGCATAATCGCGTTAAATTTAAATATTCACCGGCGCGCGGGCGCGTTAACCATGATGCCGGTGGTCGACGCCAATCACGCGTTGAATGTCGTTGCGTGAAGTTACGGCGGCACGACAATGTCGCGCAATTATAAACTGATGTCGGAGTGGTCTGGTGGCTAGCGGGGACCGCGGGCATTTCAGTTACCTTGCGGCTATCATAACTCCGGCCACTTCGATACCGGGCGCAAATTAAAACAGGAAAGTCTGCTCTCCAAGGGAATTCATTGATCCCTCTGCCATCCACGCCACCGAATGGGAATAGGCGTCCGCGTAACTTTTTAATTACCTGCGTCCATTAGTGCCGCACGGAACGAAGACGAACCCTCGTATATCGATCATGCGCCGCGAAGAACGATGCCCGGAGTGGAACAGTTAATACGGAAGTCGCGGGACACTGATGACTCCGGACTGCCCTTCCTCGGCATCTCCGCCGAACGCAGTCTAATAGCCTCCGTTAAAAGCTAAACGGCCGAGCATTAAATATTCACGTCGCTGCCGGTCGCTCTCTCGCGAGCACAGGTCAGCCGTGAAGCGTAGGTTATTACCTGTCACTCGCTATAAAATCATTTTAGAATTTCAATAACCGGGGGGCAGCCCCGGCGTCTCTGCCAGCCCGATAGAGACCCCTTGTGTCGGTCGGGGCTAATGGCAATCCCGCCCTGGACTTCAAACGCAACGTTACAGGGCACGTTGGCGCGAGGGCGCGCGCGCGCGTATGCAAGCGCGATAGACGCGTAATTATATTGGCGGCCGATAGGCATCGCCTTTGACCGACTCGATTGCACGGTAAGCAGACCGCGAGAAGGAAATTACCGGCACCTTGGCGATCGCCGCAACCCCTCCGGTCCTCGCCCTTCCGCGACCAAGTACTGAAACTTGTGTCCATTTTGCTGAGGGGTCTTCTCGAAGATCTCCTGGCCTGCACTCCGGGGATGGTGATCGAGGGATTCTGTAACCTTCGTGTTTGCTATGCGACACATAGGGTCACCGGATCATACAAGCTCCCGTTGCTAATAAAAAGGGCTGCTCTCCCACCCAGTCGCTTATTTTCATCAAATTTCCCAAGACCCAGGGAAACTCAGCTGCCAGCGCGCGGTCGCGAGCAAGAGATCGGCCTCAATTCAATTTCCACGACACGCGAGCGGTTGGAGGAAGCCCGTGCACCACGAGGACACTCTCTCGTATTAGCTCCCGTCCCTTTTGCCTCGGCGCGGCCTGAGCGGGTAGAAACAATTTTCTGAAATTTATGCACCCCGTTGTCCCGTGCCTCTGTGCGCCGCGCGATGCAGTCGACCTCGTGATATTTTCACCCTGCCGGAGGACGGAGTAGAAGCAGAGGGAGAGAGAGAGAGAGAACGGAGGGAAAGAAGGGAAGGAAACAAGAGGCAGGAAAAATAACGAAGCAGACAGGGGATGGTCGTGACGGAGGACAGGGCGGTCGGTAGACGTCTTCCCTTTTCCTGACGTTGCCGGGGCTTGCGGCGGTTATTCGCGCGCGGGAAAACGCGCCTCCGATATCGCGGCCAGAGATTGACAGGGGGGGGGGGGGGGGGGGACAAAGCGCGTTTAATGTCGATGAACACGAACGGCCGTCGATTCCGCTGGACCCGTCCCTTTCCGTGCTCCCTCCGAAACGGTCGGCCTCCTCGTTCCACGTTTCGCTATCTCGTGACGCGTCGCCCTTGCGTGGAAGATGGGGCGTAAAACTGACACGTCGCAATTAGAATTTTCGATTCAGCTTGGAAGTCGGACATTTGCATGGCACAGGCTCCCCTTTGGTCTCACTTTTTTTGGGGGCCTCTCTGCCAAGCTTCCCTACGCTTCCCTACCTGTTAGTCAATACTCGAACGGTGCTGGTCAATCGATCCTAGTTATGCAGAAAGCTACCAACCCTCAAAATGACAGAAACAAAAAAAAAATAGTTAAACGCAGTATGGATCCCATAATTTTGTTCATCCTTATTTTCCAAAAAATTACCAGCCTATAGAACTACTCTTATATTATACAATTATTAACTACGAAGCCATAGTTCCATTTAATTAATTACAATCAGTCGCGGGGAGGAAGTTCGTCGATTTATAAAATATTACGCCATCGTAAATGCAAGATTCTATCCGAAGGACCACGGAGACTCGGAAACTTGGATGCGAGCGCAGGGGCGATCGAAGACCGCAGACTCGCGCGCAAAAAAAAGGGGTGAGTGGCCATTACGATCCAGAAAAATAACGGCGCGAGCCATAGTAGCGAACACATGTAGCGATTAATCAGGTTCAGGGTGGCGGGCCTGAAGAGGTTGTTGCCGTCACGGCCAGATGACGGCCTGCGGCGACATCGTACTGTATTTTATACAGTGTCGTGTTATGGGTTTGCGGTGGCCGCGGTCGTTCGCGTGCGCTCGTGCACCCCGGTCCGCTCGGAGAGGGATCGTTAAGGCTCGCCGTACGAAATCGACGATTCCACGCGAAAGGGTCGCGTGTTTCGCGCCGCATTCTCCTTTCGGGCTCGACTTTCGCCCCGCGGCTACGAATTACTGTCCATCGTCCGTCGATCATCCGCGAGGATCGTTTAATACGCTTCGCACGCGTGTCGAGTGGCCAGCTAGTTGCCATCTGCCCGACGAACGCGTGGATTCCGTTTTTTTCCGGGGTTGTCGTGACGCGCGGGGTTGGACTTGCTTGGGATTCTGCGGGCACTGACTGCGAGCCATTGATAAATGAGGGCTCGCCGATGCTGGTGAAATTTAACGCGTTTCTGGTTAATGGTGCCGTTGGAGGAAGCCTAGGGGCTGTTTTAGGGATGCGAGTAATATGGCTCCGATAGATTAACCTATTACTTCAACGCTCTTCCACGTCTCATTCGCGAATTAAAATCCTACTCGTCCTTCAAGTCTCACACTCGTTTATTTAGCCTGCTTTCCGTTCTTTAATAAGTTTCTTACTTGTTCGTTTTTACTTTTGTATATTGTAAGTCCGGGAGAGTTCGACCACTTTTTGGAAAATAAATTGTATCATCGTTGTTTTTCACATTTTTGTCGTTTTATGCACATTAAAGCAAAGCCCAAGCAATTTAGGGTATATATAAATTATAGTGTGCGATAATTTCAAATATTTATTTTCATTTTCAATCAAAAACATTGGCACTGCAACTGGTCGGTCTCACCCGCATAGGGGTTAGACCGTCCACCCACTACGAGTAATCAAGGTAGTGATCGACCACCTTATTAAGAAAAATTAAAAACGAATAGGGGAAGGTGGGGTAAAACGGAACGCTTAACTTTGGAGGGTGATAACTTAAAATCGGGAGGAGAAAAAGACACGGGACTTCAACAGGAGTCTTCAGTGGACCTTAGACTATAAGAAAATCGTGGTTATCGATACGAAAAATCGTTGGGAACGACGGAAAATGAAATTTACCGGAGGTATCGAAATCTTTGCTTCGCTCAAATGGTGGGGTAAAACGGAACACCCACTCGAAGACCGCGTAAACGTACAAAATCTTTATTTTTATGATTTAAAATGTATTAATTTATGTTAAAATCAATAAATATATGTTTTAGGTATAACTATTGCAAATAAAATATAACAAAAATATATATTATACATATAAGAGGAAATATTTTATTAGATTACATGAAAATTACGGAAAATAATCAAATATAAATATAATATCGGAAAAGAAGGATAGATTAATACAGTTAGGTTATTATTTTATGAACAATAATCACATACAAATTCATCATCTTCCTTTTCAGCACTGGTGCAGTCCTCATGGGCCCACTCTTTACATGTGATGCATTTAGTAAACATTTAATATTTACACATCAGCGTGAGGTAAAGAACTTTTTATATACGTCAAAATGTAGCGTAAGAAATATAGAATCCAACGATGTACTGGCCGTTATTAATTTTCGAAGTCCAAGTACCGAAAAGTGGTCGAAAGTCCAACGCAATATTGAAACGTCGATACCGGAAATTTTTCAAACTCTCTTAATGGAAAAATAACTTGTGCAGGGGTCTATGGTCTATCATAAAATGCTATGAGGACCCTTTGGTTCCATGTCACGCGGTGCCAACTCATTCGCAGCTCTTATCTAACAGAAACATTGGTGTTCCGTTTTACCCATCCGTTCCGTTTTACCCCACTTTCCCCTACATACGTATTGTTGGTGTTACACTGTAGTTATATGCATATTATATCCTCAATATCGGAAGAATGTAAATAAACTTACCTGTTTTTCAAATATCGCCACCACTGTAAGTTGGTCTAAAAACGTTCAGCCTCGCATAAAGTCTTAACTGTATCTTATAACTAAAATATGGATTTGTGACAATGGTCAATGTGAGATAAACAACAAGCGCCTTCATTTCTTTTGTGTCAATGACACACAGTGCCCTATCTTGCGTCAGTCTTAAAATATCAGCACTGGCCGGACTCTCCCGGTGGTCGAACACTCCCGGACTTACCCTAATTGTTTTGTTTTAAATTTAGTTTAGTTTTATAGTTCGCGGTTAGACTGTGGCCTCGCCTTTACACTTCTTGTCTACCCTTGTAAATCATGTGTTTTCTTTTCCATTAGAGTGATACAGACGATTAATAATAATAATAATAATAATTAACCATCAAAAGGTTCGCGTGGGTCATTTGTGTCTGATGAATTTCTTATTTTTCTACTTGCTGTAAGTGCAATGGTCTCTCGATCTATAATCTTCAGGACACGTCCCTTTATTCTACTAACATCTCGATGGTGTATCTTCGGAGAAAGCGAGGGAAGCGGAGTCCTGTATCAAATATCCCGGGTCCGGCAACCCTTGCTGAATTTGAATCCCAGAAGGTTCTCCCCAGCTTTCCAGCGGGCGTAATTCGAGAAACAATCGTCCAGATTCTCAGGTGTAAGGCCGGGTACCTGTCCGGCGCGTACGCGAGGAGAAAGGACACGACTCGGGAAAGAAAAGCATCTCCGAGCGCTCGGAAAGGATACGATATCGTGTTACACGATATAACAACGGTACAATGGAGCTTTGTCCAGGGGGCTGTGCCGGGCCTTTTATTAGAGTCCTATTGGCTCCGTGTGACCCTTCTGACCTATTTTCTCCTTTCTATTCATTACTTCCTCCTGGAAACTCGAGCTTCCTCGGTGGCCGGCCTGGTGCACGCAGCCAGCCACGCATGCACGCGAAACAAACGCGAAAACGACGTTGATTTAATCCGATTGCGGCAACCGGCTGCCGTAAAGCCCGACGACTCTAGATCCGCGACGGGGGGATTTATCGATTCAGTCCTCAGAGCTGGCGATATTTCTGCGCGGGAGAGAGAAAGGAACAAAGCTGAACTGGAAACTTTCCTCGTACAGTCCCACCTCCTCTCTCGCCCTCTTCTGCTGCATTAGCGCGTGCGTACGCGGTAAATAATGCGCGGGTGAACGGTAAATCGT
This sequence comes from Andrena fulva, assembly GCA_946251845.1. Lineage (NCBI taxonomy): Eukaryota > Metazoa > Arthropoda > Insecta > Hymenoptera > Andrenidae > Andrena > Andrena fulva. The sequence continues at coordinate 21,568,680 of OX276333.1, read as the reverse complement.
CTGTTAACGTATTATCGGTGGAAGCGATCCCGGGTAATGTTCCAGTCGGTGCTTGAATAGTCGAAGACGGAATGCATCGATTCGGCTCGTTACACGATCCCGCTCCGACCAGCGCTTCTCGTGTGCGTGTGCATGATTTGTGGCGCGATTCGAGCCGGGGAAATTCTATATCGTTCCTGAGTTTCAGCCAAAGTGCTGCTAACTTTCTGTAACGAAGGCGCTGCGTATCTCTTCGAGCAGAGTTAGAGGGAGGGACTTGATCTGTGGACTAGGGAAACTTGGCTAATTGTACGAAAGTGCGCGCAGCTCTGCTTAGAATTCCGTACCACTTTATTTCTCGGTCGCAAGTGTACCGATACATATCGTTTCTAATATAATTCATATAATTCCTCTTTCTACATTCGTGTATTTAAATTTCCCAGATATTTTGAATATGCCTTCTTTTTTTTTAACGGCACGACTTGATTTCAAGCGCAGCCCGTTTTCAGGGGCGCAGACGATTCCACCGCTCACCTTTCGTTAATCGGAATTTTACGACCGCCTTTGTGCCTTCCATGGCGATTGTCAGCTCCTGATAAAGGCATCATCGGGACGTTGAACCAGATTTCCTCTCCCCCGTGGTCCTATCGATACCGGTAGCAACGAGGCGCAGCGCGCTCTCTCCCGATCCCTCGGACCCTCCCCTTTTGTTCGCAGGCGAGCACGATTACGAGTTCTATGAATTCTTGACGGAAGGTGGATGCCAGACGATCCGATAATGAGACCACTCAAAATTCATGTCTGCCTCGTTGAAAAGACACCGGGCGATCCCGTGGCCTCCCCGTGCACGCGCATCCCTCGAATCTATTGTATTTGCAAATAGTGGATGACGCCTGCGTGCTTGCAGCTTTCTGACGGCGGAGGAACGAGCATTGGCGCTGCGAAAAGATAACTCGGAATGTAGAAATCTTCAGTCATCTAGAGACGCGGTAGCGTCTCGAGGCCAAGTACAGGAAAGACACCCTGTATATGTCGACTGTCGCTACCGCTATCATTTACTCGAGAAACGGCTATTCCAACCTAACCTGAAACTTATTTCATTAATATCTCATCACGCCTGCAATATTTTCTAAATTTAAAGGCATTTTTCTTATGTAAACCGCATATAAGCTTTCGAATAGGACCAAATTTCAATAAAATCTGTCCACGCATGACAGAGATATCATAATATCGTCTCATGAATCAGTCGGAAACGGTAATTTTTTCTTCTGATTCTTCTTCTTCAACCAAATTTCGTCAAACATAATACGTATACGCGTTACACGCACACCTTCAGCCAAAAGAAACTAACACATGTTTCGTTCGTCATACGCGTTACACGCACACCTTCAGCCAACAGAAACTAACACATGTTTCGTTCGTCACACGCGTTACACGCACACCTTCAGGCAACAGAAACTAACACCTGTTTCGTTCGTCAAACGCTATTACGTTACCTTCACAGTGCAATCTACTCCAAATTTTGACAGCTTACAGTCAGGTTATAAACCTGGCGAGTGTCAAATAAGGAAAGTTGTCAAAATTTTCTGAAATGTGACGAGTTTTTACACCACAATCCACACAAGACACTGAATTATTGTCTCAATTAACAAGGTAAGTCGCCAAAATTTTTTAATAGAATTTTTATGGGGATTTGTTTTTATACCAGCAAATTATTTTTAATTTAGGGTTTTTATGTAAACCTTATCCCCATAAAAACTTCAAAAAAGTAAAAAAATTACGCCAAGTACATGAAACCAAATAAATCACAAAAAATATAATATAATATAATATATATTAAAAATTATCTGAAGTCATTCCCTATGCAAATTATCTTTGTTAAAAGAAGTGATATCCCCATAAAAAACTTCAAAAAAGTAAAAAAATTACGCCGAGTACACGAAATCAAATAAATCACAAAAAATAGATGATAATTACAAAATAAAAAAAAGTTGTGAAATCAAAATGAGCTGCAAGTACATAGACGTGCTTTCCCGCAGCGTGCAAAGGTGACACTGTGTAACGCAATGTAAGATTCGGTGCTTTCCAACTGCGCTTAATAATATTAAGCAGATATATTTTTATAGAAATAAATATTTCAATACCAATAAATATTTTATTCAAAATACTTGGCGCTGCGCCTCGAATTGGTGTTGCAAAACTGAATAAATATGTATAAATTGCATTAATCTTTTTCTTTTTTTCTTGTGTGTGCGTTCGTAATGTATTTTAGATTGCAAGTGAGTTATTGTAAATTATTATTTTACTATTAATAAGACAATTAACATTTTTTCGGGTTCGCAGCGCCAAGTATTTTGAATAAAATATTTATTGGTATTGAAATATTTATTTCTATAAAAATATATCTGCTTAATATTATTAAGCGCAGTTGGAAAGCACCGAATCTTACATTGCGTTACACAGTGTCACCTTTGCACGCTGCGGGAAAGCACGTCTATGTACTTGCAGCTCATTTTGATTTCACAACTTTTTTTTATTTTGTAATTATCTTCTATTTTTTGTGATTTATTTGATACAGTGTACGCTAAGAATGTCGTTTATACTTACCTGATGTTAGCCCCAGAATTTTATTAGCCGTGGAAAGTGGCGCCACAAAGGTACAGGGTGTTAGAGAGGGATGTTACGAGCGAAGTACGTATCTCCTTCGTGTTTCGACGTATCCCACGGTGCTTCCACAAGCGTACGAGCCATAGTTTCCATGTACCGCGTTATCTCCGAATCAAAGGAAGCAGAAACAAGGCGGATCGTATAAAGCGAGGCCCTCGAATCGAAGTACAGACGGCGAAGTTTCCGCGGCTAACCGCGATTCGGTCTCGATTGATTCCAGACTTCCATTCAATCCTGCCCAGGCGAGCATTCTTTTTCCTTACTATTCATTATTCACTGGTTTCAATCTTCGATCCCACCCCTCCGCCGACAGACGCTTTTCCAAGCATGTCGGCTTAATGACTTGCAAACAAACCACCCCCCCCCCCCCCCCCCGCGCCAAACGCGGACCGATAATTAGAGAGAATGCTTCGGGGGTTTGCCTACTTCCGTCCGCCCCTCTCGGCCCGACGGGGGGAATAAAATCAGAAAACAACGCGGGGGTGGCGGTAATAATTTCGCCCGGGCGTTGGTAGCGACGAGCGACGGCTTGAAGAGTAATAAATTCCGCTGCGGACGGCCCGACGATTGCCTTCGTTAGCTCTCGTCGCATTCGTCCTCTTCATCCCGGTTTAAACGGTCGATCGACGAGCAATCGTCCGCCGGCACGATGTAAATCAAACGGCCAGCGATTCCTAGTCGATCTCCCGTGCATTTCCGCGGAGTCGGCGATCGCAAAAGGCCGTGCCCTCCCTTTGTGACCTGTCCTCCGGGGAAATGAGCCCCTCTCCCCCTTCAATTGTATCGTCTCGAGTTTCCGCCCCCAAGTGTCCGCGGGCGAAGGAGGAATAAAGTTATCCTACGAGAGGGCGGGCTTTGCCTGCGACGCATCGGCTTGAATTTTAATCGACGGAAACGAGCTCGTACGGGCGACGCACGTGAAGGGGTCGAGGCGCTGTGCACTTGAAAGAGTAACAGTCTCGGGGTATCGAAAAATCGTGGCTCTTTACGGTGGACATTGAAGTTTCCCTCTCCCGTCGCTGTCGAGCTGTGGCAGGCACTGCGGAGGCATCTTAAAATCAAAGTAGGGACACTAAGGGGAATCAACACGCCACTGTGCCTGTCGCGGATCGAATATCGAGTTGGGAACAGTCGTATCGCGTCCTAGGGGGTGGCGTCGTTATTGTCTGCTCCGACGTCTGAATCGGAAATTCAGAACGACAGCGATCCTCGGGGCGAGCAAACGCCGGGAGAGGAAGATCGAAGTCGCGCCGTATTTTCGCCGTGCAAAATCCACTTTCCACCCCGCGCTGAATTGCTTCTCTGTTTCTCCAATCAGTTCCCATCAATTTCCATCCCGTCATCGAATTACACGCGCTCGAACCCAGCGGCGCGTGCTCAATCCGTTCCCCGCTTTTTCAAGCAACCTAGACTCGCGACGCGCGGAGGTGTGACGCCTCGAGATGGCTGTTACGAGGCAGGTCGCCGGAGACAAGAAGGCCTCGTTCAACCCTCCTTAACCATCGCAGCTAAACGCCCCTGAAAAAGCAGCGGATATAATCGTGCGTGAAATCGACTCGCCAACAGCTTGACGCGGGGCGCCACGGATCCGTTATGCCCTTAATCGCGGGCTGATCTTTCATCCTCGGAGCAGCCAGAAGTTTCCTCGGGCTGAATGGAGCGCGTAGAAGATGACGGGCCTGGTTCTTGGGCAGACGGTGCGGGGCTTAATCGAAATCGATGGCTCGTGCGATTCGGCGGCCCCGTGGGGAGGACCTGTGCAAATAAACCGTGGAACGTTTACAATGTACGAAGAGGGTTGGAAGGAGAAAGGACGGTGGCAGGCCGAGCACGGCGGGCAGGACGTCGGCGTCGGCAGCCGCTTGTCACTCGCTTTAACCGTGCGTCAGTCGATATCATCGCGCGGAGTGGAAATCTCTGCTATTGACAAGCGCATGAATATCGTTAATAATAAATAATGCCCGTCCCTGGCCCCTCTGCCTGCCGCGTATCACCGTTGTCGATTCGATCGAGCAGTCGACGGAGACGGATTAAAAAGCCCACTGCTCGCGTCAACGACGCCTGAAAGGGTTCTTTCGCGCCACTCCAGGCGATTCCGTACGCATCGCTACCTATCGGAGCACGTTTATCGCGCGGGGTGATTCTTCGATGCTCGCGAACGCTTTGCCGGGCGACTTTATGGTGGAAACGAGGGCGAGTGTGTTGGGTGAAGTTTGACTCGGGTCGGGGTCTGGTCGCCCAGTTAGGGCAGGATCGAAGAAGGGACGCGAGAGTCGGCGAGTTCGTTTTGACGGGGATTCGTATAATTTATATTTATTTATTTATTTATTTATTTATTTATTTATTTATTTATTTATTTATTCATTTATTCATTCATTCATTCATTCATTCATTCATTCATTCATTCATTCATTCATTCATTCATTCATTCATTCATTCATTCATTCATTCATTCATTCATTCATTCATTCATTCATTCATTCATTCATTCATTCATTCATTCATTTATTTATTTATATACGGGAAAACCCTTTGGTGCATAGAATAGAAAAGATCAGTAGAAAAATAGTACATAAAAGTAGACACACGAAAACAGAACACATAAAACCAAAATGAAATAGTGCCAAGATAGAGTACAAGCAAAAAGAATAGGATAAAATACAACAGAATAATAGAATAATAGGAATTAGCGGGAACTAATAACCGCCTTATTCGCAGCGCGCTTAAAAGAGTATAATGAATGGCAGAAGAAATCAACTAAAGTTGTTCATGCCATAAGTGGTAGAATGTTTACACAGCATAAACAGTGGTGTATTCCTTAGCGCTCTGGGCGGTACATTAAGTTTAAATAAGCTTAAAAGCTCCGGACAGTTGACGTGGTGATTTATAACTTTAAAGGTCAGTATTAGATCGGATAAAAACCTTCGCTTTTCAAGAGGAATATAGCTCAGAGTAGAAAGGATATGCTCGTAATCATGAGAAAATCTATCAAAAGGGATACGCAGCTTATATGCTGCATATCTCAAATACCTATGCTGGATGCTCTCCAAAGATTTGATGTGACATATACGGTAGGGATTCCAAAGACTAGAACAATATTCCAAATGAGGGATATAAAATAATATAATAATAATATAATAAAATAATATTAAAGTCGGCGGCCGGAGGAATCGCTCTACCCTTGTTAGCCTGATGATAGAGATTTCACGAGAGAGTTCCTGAAGCCGAGCTAACGTTCAAGACTATCGAAGTTCCCGTGCACCTCGAGTTCACTCGGCGATAAAACGGGACAGGTATCGCGGCTTGGGAGCGAGAGAGACGGCCTACCGTTTATCGTTCCGATCGAACGATATAATTGCACGGTTAGTCTGTACGAAAATTAAGGTTTACGACGGTAGCCGGTAATCAGGCGGCAATTAATACCGCTTTCACGAAACCCATTAGTCGTCCTCCTTTTTTCCCCCCTTCATCGGCTAACGTTATGTTTTCATTTTAGCGGAGGAAAAGAGGGCACGCACGAAAGAAAGGCCATCGCTCGCGAAGCAGAGGGGGTGAGTCCTTCGCGGCGACCGATGAATATGTAGATGGATCTTTTCTTCCCCGGCGAAGTTCGACGAAACGCGCTGCACGAACAACCACTGCTTTGCATTTTGCAAAATCCTTTGCATTTTTAAGGTTACCGCGGCTGTTTACTCTACTTCTCCCGTGTTTCCCGTGTTTCCCGTCGAGTCTACTAGCAGCCGCCTCCTTTCCGTCGGCCTTTCGATCTTTCAGCGGGGAAACGCGGCGTTCCATGGTGAATTATGGCGCGGGAGTGCCTCTTGGTTGCGCCGTTACGTTTACATCCGACGCGGAAGACGTTCACCCTGGACTGTGCACGTTCGAAGGGCTGTTAAGCTCCGATGAATATGTAAATTCTATTGTCTTGCTCGCTCGGTTCCCCGCGTTTCTTCGAGTTCCGTGCGGCGCGTCCATTATCTTGATCGCCGTGCTCGAATTGGAACGCGCCCGGGGAAAACTTGGAAGCTCGTCGTTCCGCTTGGTAATAAAATTTCAATATCCAGCGGAAGCGAGGCTAGGAGATAACGATATCCCTTCGTATCGGGGATCTATAGATTCACCGTTGCATCTCCAGCGATTCCTCTGCAAGTCTGTCTTCGTAGCTGCCAGGGAACTTCGCTCTTAATTCCACTCCAGCGAGAGAAGCTTCCATCTCGGAGGCATTTTTCACGCCATCTACGCTCCTCCCGTTCAATCGAGTATTCCATATAAATTTATCCGTGAAATCAGCTGATGCTCGATGTTACAGCTCGCTGGCCGTTCTACATTCCGCTCTACGTGTGCCGAATTATGTCACTTGGAATTAATAGTATTCAGCCCCCGGGGAGGGTTAAATTTTCGCGGCGCGGCCCTCCATTACCTCCGCTCCAGCCAGAAAACTCGATTTCCCACGGAACAAGGTAAAACAGAGTAAAGACTCTTCGCGGAGCGCGAGACGGGAGGGAAACAGGTGGCGCGGGGTTATGTAAAGCGGCGAGGAAAAATCGAAACACGTGTCGCCTCTCTGGCAAACTTTCACCCTGTCCCCGGAGGGGCTGGCGCGGTGTCTCCACTCCCGGGGATGATACGCGAAGGGGGTAACGGAAGCTGGCAAAGGAGCGGCCCCCCCCCCCCCCCCCCGTCACTCCTGCAGAATAGAGTCCCGCGTCCCTTTGACGGTAGGCGCGTGCGCGCCGGCGAAACGCGCCGGGAGAAGTAAATACGCGCGGGGGCGGCGGTATTGTCGTATTAATGGAAAGGATTGCTTGTTCAAGCGTGTTGTAGCGCGGGAAGCGGCGGTTCGACGGGTCTAAATTGAAATTCGATTGTCTGCCAGCGACGGTGTTTGCGGCTCGCGCGCGCGCTCGGCTCGTGCCCGCGCGATTGTCGCCGCGCGGAAAGAGACAAAGAGACAACGACTTGCCGGGGCGTTGTTGACTGGCCGCGAATTCGTAATGAATATCGGCCCGACGACGGGAGAATCGCGTGTGCCTGCGTTGATCGTTCGCACGTACCGAAAGTTTCAACGCACCGGGCGTAAAGAGAGGGCGGTGGGGGTGGCGCCGAAGGAAAACGACGCAACCGAATTTTGCACGCGCGCTGGTATAACGAGCTGCAGGAATTCCTAATGAGGGTAGCAGACAAACGCCGTTCAGTGGCGCGCGTCGAATCCCCGAATCTGTTGTTTCCGGGCGACGGCAACTTGACGCGGTTTCCGGTAATTATATCGCGCGTTGACGAGCTACTTTTCCACCCTCCCTCAGCCCTGTTAATTAATATCTGCCGCATCGCCCACGTTTTTCGCGCGCCCCGTGCGTAAAGCGCACATCTTCGCGGCTCTCGCGTCTTGTCCGGACGGTAGCCCAGCGCCTGTCAGCTCCGGATGCAAATACAAGAATTCAAACACCTCGGGGAAATATTACATCCCTTCATCTCCGCTGTCTATTCTACTGCGAGCTGTCGGTAGACTTCTCTCAGCCGTAGATTCTCGGGAAACTGGAAACTCGGAGCGTGAAAGTTCCCTTCGAGCCCACGAACGGCAGAACTTCTCGCGCTCCTGGATCCCGCAACTTGCCACTCTTGCGATTCGATCAGCTTGATCCCTTTCGCGCCTCTTTATCCCATCGAATCGTTCGAATCATTGTCCTCTGTTCTGCTCTTTATAGGGCCACAGGCGTTCGGACGAGTCCCTCGAAAAGAATCTTCGGCCTGCCTCGTTGATCAAGCTCGGCCTGCCGCGAGCGTGTTGCCGGTGATTATGAGGCGGGATAGGTTGAGCTCGTTACACGAGTTTTCCGTTGGCCCCGGCCAACGTGTCGCTTCCGTTTTCAAAGGGATTTATGTATACGGGCCGGGGCAGACGCGCGCGCGACTCGCAATTAGTCCGACATTCAGCGAGATAGCGTGCACGTGTTCGATAATGCCTGGTCGGATCTAGGCACCGCGCGGAGGCGGCGTCGGCGGTGGCGGTGGCGGTCGGGTATAGACTTTCCCATGCATAAAGACAAACCGTGCGCGCGGGGCGGCCTTGTCACGTTCAGATGTAAACCAGACTCCCGAGTGCAACTACCGCCGGGCGGAACACGCGTCACGGGGAGCCATGCACGTCAGGAACACGAGCACCGGTTCACCGCCGCACCTGGCCCCCGTAATGCACGCCGCGATAGGTGTATACGCGCCCCATTGAACGAGTACACCTATAAGCGTCAGCTCACCGTACCGTGCAACCGTCTATATCTGTCGAAATAAACCGTCCACCGAACGGCAACGATCTTCCGGCTGGTAATCGCCGATTTCGCGAACTTCGCGGTGCGATCGTTCCTCGCAGGGTGGAGTCGGTGTCGGGGGGTGGTTCTGTTGGGGCTGGATCCGGCAAGCTGTTACAGAATTCTTCGTGAGGATTTCAAGGCCGATAGAGTCTGTGATAGAATTCTTTTCACTCGCGTACGAAGTTGAGGAGAAGAATTTATCTGGGGTCTGTTAAAACCGTGGAAAGGGAGTAGGAACGACTGTTTGATTATTGCCGGAGTGAAATGGACGGCGGGGGTGTGGGCAGGAGAATATTGGCGAACATTCTGGTAACACGAACGCCGGGGCACAGTCATTAAAGTGTCAATAATCTTTGATCTGAATGTACACGCCGGGCGTCGTTTGCATACGCGGCCTGATTGCGTCGTTATCGAGCGGAGGCGATATCGAAGTTCAATCTGAAACGCATTCTGGAATAGTACGAGGTATGGTGCGCACCTCGCCGCAACGAGCGGCCCGTGAAATCGGTAAATATTTAACACCGAAAGCAACCGTGCCAATTAAGAGTACGGAATCCGATCGATGCGTATTGAAAGCGACGCCTCCTTAAAATCCTTTATGCGCCTCGAGTCGCTTGTACCTACCGCTCTTGAAACGCTGCATCAGAATCGAGCTCCCTATCGTTTGCGCGACCCCAATATATAACAATGTTTGCTCGAGAAGTCGGATAAAATCCTCGTGCACACAGCGACAAAATGCACAGTACAAAGCCTCGCATTGGAGCTTACGAACAAAGCACGCCGAGGGGGTGCGAAGGGGTGCGTAACGCAGCTGAACGCCCCCACGACACTATTAAAATCATTGGCCCGCCGAACGGATCACGAATTAACATTTGCAAATAACTTTTCACACCTGTATCGTCATTATGTTTATCAAAAACGTCAATTTTACGACGAAGGTATAGGTATGGAGTATAACCACGACCCTCCAACGAAACGGAAATTTTTGGTGTTTGACACAAAATTCTAGGCCACCACATGTAGTCGTTCGTCCTCGACGGTTCCTCGGGGCCATTGTTATTGTCGCTACGCGTCGTAATCCAGAGCGAGGAACCTCTGGCCAAACACTCAGTGACGCACCGACCACGCGAGTGTAATAACCAAATACGAGAGACCGCGGTAAAATGGGCTTTCTTAATTTGTTCTTAAAAAATAGAATACCTACAGTAGCGGACAAAAAAGTTACCACTTTCCTGATTTTTTTATTTTTATTATTTTTAACAGCAACTTAAAGCTGTAGTATGTGTTTAATATACATTTTCTGATAGAGAATTATAAGCTGCATAAAACCCAGTTAAAGTCGAATTTATTTAACTAACAAATTAAAATGTTATATAGGATTAAACAGAAGCTATACATTTTTTACGACCGACAAAAAAGTTACCACTTTCAAATTCCCGCGTATTTGTCTTTCGTTTTTCTGGTTTACGCTCCTTTTTTGCGTTCTTTTGTTTGGAGTAAACGCTTAAGAGGTTAAAATCGATTAAAAATTCCTCATGGAAAGAAAACTGATCCCCAATTGCGAAGTTTAATAGTTCGGTTACGTGATGACGAATGCTATACTTTTCAACAAATTGCTGAGCATATGAAGATGGATAAAAGCACAATTCGTCGCATTTATTTTCGTGAAAAGAATCCGTTGGTTGTGGAGAATCGAGGGCGACCGAGAAAAACTAATGAAAGGTTAATATTACAAATTTTTGTCTTGATTTGGTAACAAAATTTCATTAAAATCGATAAATATTTTTAGAACGGACCGACTCCTAGTTCGAAAATCTATAGAGAACCCAAAGCTAACAGCCCCAGAAATCCGTGATAAAGTGTTGGTTGAAAATGTTGAAATTAGTGTCCGAACGGTTCAACGGAGACTAGCGGAGAAGGGACTAAATGGCCGGATTGCTGCTAAGAAGCCATTTGTATCCAACAAAAACATGCAAAAAAGAATGAATTTTGCGCGTGAACATCTTGCATGGTCCGCTGCTGACTGAGCAAAGGTCTTATTTAGCGATGAGTCAAAATTTAATTTAATACACAGCGATGGAATTAGATTTGTACGGCGTCCGATTAATGAAAGGTTTAGTCCTCGTTATACCATTGGTACGGTTAAGCATGGAGAAGGTTGTATAATGGTGTGGGGGGCATTTAGTCTTTCGGGATTAGGTCCTATTCACCGAATAAACGGTATAATGGATCAGTATCAATATTGTAGTATTATGAAAAATGTGATGAAGCCACACGCTCGCCGGGTCATGCCTGCTGGATGGATATTCCAACAGGATAATGATCCAAAACACACTGCAAAGTCCGTCAAAAAATGGTTTTGCAACAATAAAATAAGGGTAATGAAATGGCCAGCGCAATCGCCAGACCTAAACCCCATTGAAAATTTGTGGGGTGCGATTAAGCGTAAGCTCAATGGGCAGAAGTTTAAAAAACCTGATGAGTTATTTGCGGCTGTCGAGAAAGCTTGGAATGACCTTCCTGTTGCCCTTATTGAAAAATTGACACATTCGATGCCAAAAAGATGTGAGGCCGTCCTAAAAGCAAGAGGTGCCCCGACAAAATATTAGAATTTTTATTACTTTTCAAAAGTGGTAACTTTTTTGTCGGTCATAAAAATGTATAGCTTCTGTATAATGTTATATAAAATTTTGGTCTGTTAATTAATAAATACAACTTTAACTAAGTTTTACGCAGCTTTTAATTCTCTTTCAGAACATGTATGTATATTAAACACATACTACAGTTTTAAATGGCTGTTAAAAATAATAAAAATAAATAAATCTGGAAAGTGGTAACTTTTTTGTCCGCTACTGTATGTTTACAAATTTTGGTGACGTAATAAATGTATGTAATATAACAATGATAATTATGCACATACATGGGGTAAAGTGGTCCCTCTTGCATCATTTCTTTCAAGTTGAATTTTAATATACTTATATATTTTATTATAAATCTATTTCCACACATTTTTATTGAAAGGGAAAAATTTTATTCTACTTCAAACTCTTTTAGGCTCACTTTACCCTGGTCTCCCCTAAAGATTTTTCCTGTCCCCATCAACCAAAGACTTTCTTCCCGCCATCACACACAAATTGATAATTTACATGTTTTGTATCTTTCGTTTATTCTTGGACGAGCAAACGAGGAAATACTAGACAGCCCTTTCAAGGTACACAAACTACAAAAGGCACAGTCCGCAGTATCTACATACATACTCTACGCGGTAAAACCATGGAGAGAGATTACAGTCTTACACTCGACGAGGAGGGCGAGGCATTGGGGACGAAGATCGGTGTCGAGTGGCCGAAGGAAATCCTCGCGACAGTTGTACGAACGTAAATCTCTCTCCGGAGCGTTTTTTGCGCTCACCAGTCTGGGGGATTATTCCGTGCACGCGTGAGGAGGCAGCCACCCCCTCGAGCGCCCCGCGCCACCCCCGCTCTTTCATTATCCGCAGAAAGAAGCGGGGCCCTTCCCCCAACGAATCGAGACCGCCGCAGATGTGCCTCGAAATTAGACGACCTCGTCAAATCGAAAACACCAGACGCGCCCGTTGCTGAGCGTGAGTCTCGTTGCGCGCCTGAAAAGATGAAGCCGGCCGAAAGTAAATTAATATTTACCGACCTAGTGGCTCGTTACCCGTTTATCCGTTTTCACGCTGCCTCGATCCTCTGTGCAGTTGAAATTTCTCAATTCCCATTCTCCACCGCCTTCCGCCCAGCGCCTGCTTGGACTTGGGGGATATTCCGCTGATCTGCAATGAATGGATGACCCACGAGGGGTGGCTTCCGAAGCAGAACTTTGGAATATGATCGCCACGACTGCGATCTAACGCCTCGATAACCCATCCGGGGAGTGTTCCTGATGCTCCTCAGGGTTTCTGGGGTAAAGGGGTAGTTTAGTGCGTGACTCAACCTCGCGGGATTAAAAATGTGCGAGTGGATCGCGGCGATCGGTTTCTTAAAGTGGATCTTCCTATACGCGCCTGGACGCGGCGTCGAGACATTCAAAGCCGATTTTCTCGAAATTGAAGCGCGATATCAAAAAAAGTTACTGTTTCTTTTCGATTTACAATAGATAAATAAGTCGAGAAAAAGGAATAAATTTTTTTGATATCGCGCTTCATTTTCGAGAAAATCGACTTTGAAGTTCTTTAGATTCGGAGAGGCCTGTTACGCGCGGAAGGTCCAGAAGCTCGTCCGTGCTTATTCTTGCGTATGGTACTCTCGCATGCTGGGAGTCGTTGAAGAGACACGGCGTAATTCCAAGTTTCTCTCGCGGGGTAACGACACTTAGGTAATTGCACTTAAATTACGTCGGTTTAGTTCGCGCAGTCACGAAAGAGGGTAGAAACTGGGCGTAACCTGCGAGCCCTTGCTCTCTCGGTCGGTATTCTCCCGTCCCTGGAATAGTCCAACTTTTCTGCCGGTTTCCGTGTCGTTTTTCCCGCGTCCCGTTCGATTTTTCCAACTTCCACGGTGACCCTCCGCGAGTGGGTATTTTTTAACGCTGCTAAACTTTCTTTCCAGCCACCGGCCCGCGGTCCTCGCCATTATATAATTGAACGTTACATTTTTCGCATCGTCCGGCAATTCTACGAATCGAGAACGCGAATAAAGTCGTGAAACAAGGACGTTCTATGGAAGCTCATGCGTTTTATGGGTTAAGTCGTGGAATTTCGCGAGTTTCTCACTGACGATAAGTTCAACCCCTCGCCTAAAGGGTGAGCGTCACTCACCCCACCAATAGAGGCCCCTTTGCCAACCACCAGCCCGCGTGCTCCCCGTTTCGTCCATTTCCAAACTGCGACGAGCACTCGTTGCAGCTAACTTTTTTGAGTCGGAGTTAGTTGGAGTCTTCCATCATCTCGCATCCCACAATCCAGCGCCGCGACCGCATCCAGGCGGCTGCATTCAAAAGCAAAAGTCCCCGCTGCGGAACCTATATCAACAACTTGCGGTAAAAACCTCTGACCAACTCCTTCGAAGGAGTTGGACCGCTGCCCCGTGGAACCGCAGCTACATCAAGTGAATCGAACTAGTAGATCAGATAAACGTATCGAATTTTACTCCAACCAGTTACGCGGAGCACCGGCGCACGCTTTTCCACCTGAGCAACTCGCGCGGTAGCTTTAAGTTACAGCAATTCGCTAAATTTCGCCGCATTTTTCTAGGTGGTACCAGCCACGGCCCCGGTTACCGGAGTCAGCTTTACTCTCCCAGCAATCTGTGGTCATCGTAAACCTCGCCTCGTATCTTCCGCTTATCGGGAACGATAGTTTACCTCGAAGTAACCTCTAGCGAGCGTAGTCTGGCCGCGATATTTCGCGGGTAAAGGACCTTTTGTCGACCACCTCCGCTGTTCCGGGCGGTCCTTTTCGACGCTCGGGACACGGGGAAACGAGGAGGAAAGACGGCCGCAGGTGGGACGGAGAGGCCGACAGGGAGAGGACAGAGAGCCACGGGACGGTTTTTCAATCCCGTGGACCCGGGGAAATGGCGGAAGGACGCGCGGGATTCGGGGCTTTAGGGTGACTTTATGGTAAGCAGCTTCGATTTTCCGTTAAGGTTACGGGCCAAGGCTAGGTTGGCACCGGGCTGGCTTACGGGCGGGAGTCTATTCCGCGGATTTTCAGGGATAACCTGTACCCGATAACGTTCCCCGGACGGCGATAAGCCCGCGTCGTCGGTCCAACGACGAGGATTTTCAACTTTCTTTACGTCGGCACGCGACGGTATTTTGAGGGACAGAGTTTCCACGGGCGAGCGCGCGGGGCTTTGTGGCCACCAGCCCCTGGCAAGGAATGACCGTTCCTGGATGCAATCTTGGAGTCGATTGCGATTCGATCGTAAGCGTGGCTGCTTGATCTCTCAGGATCTTGCACCAGGCAGTGGGGTGAAAATTCACCCTGCAAATTTTAATCTCCTTTTCAGATACCTTAAGGGGGAACACCACTGTGACGGCCGGAAATGTAAGCCATTTTTAAGAATTTTTTTTCAGGAATAAATTACAGTTTTCATAGAAAATTTTTATTATCTATCTTTAGTACGCTGTCTTAAGAGACTATACAAACAAAATAAATAGAAAAAAATGCATAAATTTTAATATATTAATTAATCTTCTAGATCTTCCCACGCGAGCTGATCGAATGTGTAACTATGGAACAGCATGTCCGAAATTAAATTTCATTTTTTTTTATAAACTATATGAGAGTAGTTTCCGTTGTGCGTACGGATTCTTTGATTGAAAACCAATTTTTTTAAATACGCTCGAAAAACTGTCCATTTTATTCGTGGATTTTCGAAAATTTTCTTCTAAAGCGCATCATTTTTACAAAAATAATTTGATTAAGAAATCGGTACGCACAACGAAAACTACACTCATATAGTTTATAAAAAAAAAATGAAATTTGATTTCGGATCTGCTGTCCAATAATTACACATTCGACCAGCTCGCATGGGGGGGGGGGGGGGGGGGGTCTAGAAGATTAATTAATATATTAAAATTTATGGATGTTCTTCTATTTATTTTTTTTTTATAGTCTCTTAAGACAGCGTACTAAAGGTAGGTAATAAAAATTTTCTATGAAAACTGTAAATTATTCCTGAAAAAAATTCTTAAAAATGGCTTACTTTTCCGGCCGTCACAGTGGTGTTCCCCCTGAAGGGGACCTTCCGGTCTAAAAGTCGATTGTTTTTTTATTTCATTTTTCGAATGTTCAACCTTTTAGGAATACGTGTTTAAAAGGATTTGTTGAAATTCGTAAAATTCCAGAAGTTTTAGGCATTTGAGTAGCGACAAATGCATGGGCAACAACCGGGCACTCGGCGCTCACGTAAACCTTTAAACGCGTTTTTCTCGAAACAGTGTTCTCAAAACGGTGGGACCTGTATCTCCAAAAGTTATTATCCGATTCGACTGAACCTTTTTTTATTTTGAAGAATATACTTCTGGCTAGGGGGGGAACTAGAAAAATTACAAAAAATTGAAAATTTATAATTTTCAAAGGCGTTGAAAGGACGAAAAGTACAGGGAAAAGTGATTTCAAACTTCAAGTGTCGTTATTTTCTAAAAAAAAAGTCATTTTTTTAATTTTTTCTAGTTCCCCCTAGCCAGAAGTATAATCTTCAAAATAAAATAAGTTTCAGTCGAATCGGATAATAACTTTTGGAGATACAGGTCCCACCGATTTGGATCAATTTCTTGACGCCTTGACTTTAACGACTCCCCAGGGCCGTCTGCAATGATTAATTATAAAACAAAAAATATATTTCTATAACTTAAGACATCCTTAATACAATGCAAAAAGTCCCATTAAATTATATATAGTAGTTTTCCTTTAATTAATTCCTAAAAATCACCTATTTTTTGGGCTCTAGATCGGAAGGTCCCCTTAAGGGGACTAGGCAGTCGTTTTTCGTGAGAAATAGACTCTGTCCTTTATTTATTTGTAAACAAATGAAGGCACATCCAGATATATGCTTTTACCCAATGTTTATTACTACCTTACAGATTGAAAAAAAAGTAATAAGAAATATATATGTGCTTTAAAAATGGCGCTGCCGACGGGTAAACATTTTAACGTTTTTCTGTCGTTTTGCTTTAATATCGGTGTTAAAATGTGACGTAATCCGATTTCAAAGGCGAGATTCTTGTTTGTTGGATTCATAGTTTCCGCGCAAACCTATAAAAACAACAATTAAACCAAAATCATGCGATTGGTGGCTGAAAAACGGCGATTTTTCCGAGAAAAATTCGTTCTTATTTGTGCGCTGCAAAAATCCGGTGACTCCTCAATTTTTTTATAAAAATCTCGAATTTTTACGGATCATATCAGAGGTTTGGGGCGAAATGGCACATGTTTTACACATCCTGTAATTTTTTTCAAGTCGATCTGAACCTCCATTCGTTCGCAATCAGGAAAAAACCAAGAGAAAAAAAGATTCGAGAAAATCGCGTTTAAAGTTTCTGGGCAAAGGCGACACAATAAGTTACCGCTTGATCTTTTTAGCTGCGAAAATCAACAATTTTGCGAATTTTAATATAACCCAAACGGCATTTTATTCAGAAAAGATAGTACTTTCGGAAAATGCAATAAAAAAATCAATTTTTAGACTGCCTAGTCCCCTTAAGGGTATCAGGGCTTCATTTTTCAGAATGTTTTAAACGCAATCAAAGTAAGATATTCTTATACCCTTAGATATTCTTGTTTATAATAATTTTGCAAAATTTATTTATTGCAAAGATGTGTAGCGCGCTATCTTTGCCAAAATACGTTGGATACGAATCATTTTATCAATCATATTGTACTACGTAAACAATTCCTGTTGGTTACCAAAGATAAGGTCCCCACTGCCTAGTGATTAGATATCCTCAACAAAGTGACAAGCAGCCCCAAGTGCCGCTACAAAGTAGAAACACTAATTGAGATTGTAGTAGCAGGGCAAACAGCGCTATCAGCAGAAGCAATAATAGTAATCATCAAACACCTCCTACGTCGACTTTTCAACCCCTGAAATTAACTTGAAACGAGACGGTGGCAGGCGGAGCGCGTCCCGCATTATTTGAACACCACTCGGGCGTCGGACGCGTTGCGTAAATAAATATCTCCGCCGGGGAGAGAGAGAGAGAGAGAGAGCGCGCGGAACCCATGGACCATGAATCCGTCGTCGCAGTGCTATCAATTATTGCGTTAAATACGCATCTGAGATCAATTCGAAGCTCCCGGAGCGAAGTTCTGGGTTGCGCGATGGCGTCTGGGTGGGAGCGAGCCGAGAGGGAATAGGAAATTCAAGGCGTCGAGGACAAACACGGGCGCTGACGTTGTGTAAACATGCTGTGACTACCCTCGTACGCGAAACGTCGGGGCTGACGTCGGCGACGACGACGGAACACGAGCGTTCCGTGAAACTGGATATTCCGCTGGTCTTACGACGGGAATTAAATACGTCGGATTGGTCCACCGTCCCCGGGGCTCGTTTTTGTTTTCGAAGCTCGATGTCGAAGACGCGATGCTGACGTGATTGCGAGGCGCCATTCCTCGCGCGATGGACTCGTCAAGCTTCCACAGTGTGTTCCGTGTAATTCTGTGAGAGGTCTTCGCTGTTTCCGGAATTAGAAAAGGAAGAGGACAGGCGTGTCTTTTAAAAGTTCTTTATGAATTGGAATATTGTATTTTTCAATGCGCTCTCCTGCGCGAGATGGAAAGGTCGTCAATGCTCCTAGTAGGGGTACGAGAATAGGCATTCGAATCTTTATGCATCGCGGCGAGATTAAGCCGCGTGCTTGCTTTCAGCTATTCGACGCTGAAAGAGCCGTGGAGACAGTGTGCCTGTTAAAAGCATGAATACAGAAACGATTTTCGCGATCTCTCTGCGCGAGTACTGTTGCACGAACGGGCCTGAATTGCCCCGACCTAAGCTCTGCTGGTGATTCTGAGACGTAAGGTAGATGACACGTGCAACGACAGTGACGTTCAATTCCGTGGAGCGATCTACCTCGAAATGACCTCGTGCTATTCGGAGCGTGAAACAGGCTAAGCAGGGTAGAGATATTGGCTGTGCTTCAGTACTAAAAGGGGTTGCTTCCTGTATCACGATTTGTTACTCAGCCTCGGACCTTCAGGAAATGAGAATTCCGCTCTCCCTTCGATATTGAGACCATTCTGACGCTTTATTCCCGCTCATTCTCTCGAAAAACCAAAGGAACATAGTACCCTTTAATTTTCTAAATGGCTCCCTGTTTGTACCGAAACGCAGTTAAAACACAGATACACAATTTAGGGCGCCAGTTATTTTGTTAATTTTGATTTTGAAAGGAGAAATTATCAAAGAATTACGTTTTCAAATTTTTATTGTAGGATTTATCTTATTTCAAATGTCCCGACGGCCTTCCAAATCTTACATATATTCTACTTTATCGAATTAAAAAAATTAAATACGATTCCGTAACACGCCAAAGTGAAGAATACAGTTTTACTGCTTTATTATGCTGCGTTTATAACCGACTTGATACACGGTGATTTACATAACCGTTGCAGATAACGACAATTCTACGAAGCAGTAAAAGTAAAATGGAATAGCGGGGGTTGCTATTGCATTCCTTAATCTTCATTGTTTGCGAGATTTCTACTATAGTTTAAGCAATTAATTTTCCGCAAGGAACTAAACACGCATCCTACAAAACTGACTTTCCCATTCATACACTCCTATCGCATTTAATCTTGGAATTCGCTGGTGAGAAAAAATCCAGCACGAAGACTATAGCCGAGTGACGTGAAAGGGGAACATGAAGCGGCCAGTCTCACCTAGAATCTGCTCATCCACGCGAGTGCAGAGTTCACCGATTTCACAAGCAAAAGCAGCAGAAAGGCCACGAAAAGGTCAACTGAAATACTAGAATTAGACACTCACCTTCGCGCGCGAGATAATCCATCGAGTATCTCTGAATTTCCTTTAGAAATCACTTTCCAAGCGACTTGGACTTTGCTCGCTCGAAATCCGACATTAATCCTCTGTGCATTTCAATTCGTTCTTAATTCCACGCGCGCTCCGCTGGCGTTCATTCTTCTCCGTGGCACCGCCTGGATTGCCCGGGGTGTATCCTCGCGAAATTGAACGTCGCCGCGTGTTCCTGCCACGCAGGACACGCAGGATACGCGGGAGTAAGTAACGCGGCTCGCCTCCGGAGTACGTAAATCTCCGCGCTGGTACCGGAACTCGCTTAGCGGCAGATTTAGTACGAGGCGTCGACTCCGCCTAGAAACCGCGGAGGTTCGAGTTAAATGGTTTATGCAAGACCGAACGAAGCGGTAATGAAGTTCTCCCGCCAAGCCGTGTACAAGGATAATCTACGGTGGTCCCGATTTATCGTCCGTTTATAATGCGTTTAACGCGCCGCTCCGTGCGCCCGAGGCTCTTGAGCGCGAGATCCGTGCACGGGCCTGATTTCGTGGTTCAACGAGTGCCTAACATATTTAAACGATGCTCCCAAGGCCCTTCGTCGGGCGGTCAGGCTCGTGGTCACGGGGATCGCGAGAAAGATAAAGGGGAATTGAAAATGGGCCACGAAAAAGCGTCGCTTAGATCTTACACGAGGGAGGACCTCGAGTTCGCAGGGGGTTATGGTTCATTTTGGGTATTGCTGTCGACAGGGAGGGAATAAAAATCGGGTTTCATTGAAGCTTCCCCAGCCTTGAACCAACTCCGTTTCCTTCCTCCGCAAGAAGCTCCCGATTCATCGCACCATTCCCCGCGCGAGCTACCGAGACCAGCGGCGCTGATCGAAAATCGATGGGAGCCAGCCTTTCTCCTCCATTAATCAGCATTGAGCGCGAAAGCGAGAGTGCCGATATATATCGGCGGGACGGAAGGAGTCGCGGAGGAGTCGTGGCCACGTGGCTGCGATAAGGAGAAATAAAATTGTCGTCAGGATCGTTCCGGGAACCCTCCGAGCGCCCTTGGAAAGCGGGGGTGGAGGCGAACGTGGAAGTGTGCCATCCCCTTATGCGGAAGGCGTCCTGCAGCGGTTGCACGTGCGGCTGCTTTCTGGCGGAGAGGACATCGACGACGGCACGAGGGGAGGAAAACAGGGGGAAAGGACTTGTGAGGAACGAGCGACTGGGAAGGCGACCAGAGAAACAAGAAAGTCCGCGGATAGCGCAGGGAAGAAAAATGGCAACGCGGTAAACGATGCTGCCCCGTGACAGCTCTTTAGACTCTTTACACCGTTTGCTCGTGAACTCGGTATCTACGTGTAAAGCGCGCTTTCAGCTAGCATCTCTGCTAATTACTCCGCGCGGAACACGAGTACACTCTTAATACGTCCGTTCGTGGGCCCATTCGTCCCTTCCGGTCCGCCACCGCGGCGATAGATGGCCCCGCTAATTAGAGCCGCGCGATGATCCGTCGTTTCGTTCGTCCCCGCTCCGCGGACGCTGGAATTTCGCTGGAAGGATTCGCTGTCACCCGCTGACGGATCAATTGTGCCGCCAGACGTACGAATTTTTTCCGCTCGGTGGGTAATGGCCACGGCGCGGCCACTCGGCTGGTTAAGGGACTTTTTAATCGGGTGATCTAATAAGCGTCCGTTGAACGCGCGTCGGTTTTAATTAAGCCCCCGTGGAATTCCTGCGCGTGGGGTCGAGCGTCTCGTTTAGACGTGGTTCGACCATCGATCTTTCAGTATCCGCGGGAAGAAAAACCGATGCACGTTGGGAAAAAACGCCCGGCTACCAGCGGCGAACGAGCGGGTCCGAGTTACGGTCGTGTGTCGTCGGCAAAACACACGGGGTTTTAATTAAAATCGTGGAGCGAGCGGGGGTGGGGCCCGCTTTTTCCGTCGTTAACATCGTGAGAACGAAAATTGAAGACACACCAGGAGCCCGCGGGGGCGAGAGAGGAGCGACGGGAGTGGAGGGCGAGCACCGAGCGAACGGTCAGAACAAAAGGTCCATTAATTGGCCGAATCGGTGACACGCGAGATACAATTTACACGGTTCGTCTGCCCGCGAGAGAGGGAACAACGGAGACGCGTGTTCCGCGCGAATCAATTTTGCGCGCTCCCGTAATTGGCGGCGGTTTCGCGCGGGCACGTGGCTGGTGATTATACACGGGAATCGAAGGAAGCCGAAACGGGATCAAACGGTTTGCTTTGGGGTGGGTGGCCGTGGCTGGAGGAGCTAGGGAAACTCAAAGGATGTGGTTGGTTAAATAAGCTAGCATGAAGGTGCAGTCAAGGGGGAGGAAGAGTCAATTGTGTAATCAGGGTTGTTTTGGGCGGTGGGAGTTGCAATGGTGCTTTCGCTTCTAGGCAAGACTTATCTTTTGCAGCATTTGTTTCTTAGTAATTCTGTTCTATTGGAGTTTGTGCGTAAGCTTCGAAGTCTCTCGGGAACGATAGTACTTTAAGTACTTTATTAGAGTAAAGGTGGGTAAAAGTTCGCAGCGGGTAAGAGTTCGCACCATGCGAATTTCATGGTTTGAGTTGTGGCAGTTGCCATTGGTGATTGGCAGTCAATTGTCAATCAAGGTAGAGTCACTAATGTCGAATTTCGTGGCTGTGTTTCGGTTTGTTATCTTACAACGCGGTAAGTACTGAATTCGTTAGTTCTGATGTAATATTCTCATGTTTGGGAATCAATATTATTCCTATAAATTGATCAGTAAATATTTTAATTAATATGCCGCCTGAAACAGCTGAAATTCTTCTATTAAAAAGTGCTAATAGAAGTTTTCAATTCTCCTCGCAGATAACAGGATTGATTAAACAATGTAATAGTAGCTGTGGGGGCAAAAGTTCGCACAATGCAGTGGGGCAAGAGTTGGAATGCGAACTTTTGTCCCAAAATAATTTGACGGGTGTTATATGTTCATTAAACTTATTTTATTTCTAGAGTTTGCTAAATTAGTAACGAACACCGGTTAAACCGACTATAAAAAATAAATTTGAAATTAATTATCAATTACAACATGGAAATAAATTTTAAAGTTTTTGATAGTTGAGCCACGCTGATATCAGCTTTTGATTTTTTTTTATTAATTTTTAATCCGCAATATTTGTCCAACATACGTTTTTTATTAAGTTTTTGATTAAAAAATATGACTTTATTTTATTATCTTATTCATTTATTGTTAGAACTTATAAGGGGGCAACCGGCCGAAAACCAATTAGTGAGATGCTTCAGATCGCTCGAGATAAACATAGAAGCAGGACTTTCAAAAAGAAAAATCGCTGCAGAATTGGGAATAACCGAAGCGTTCTTTTACCCCACATAGCGGGTAAAAGTTCGCATTTGACACTTTTTGGAAATATTTATTTTATATAAGTTGTGACAGGTAAATTTACACGAAGTCACTGCCTCTATCGAATAATAAGGGATAGTAGTTATTTCTCACAAAACGATATGACTATCAGTGTAATACCAAGGATTTTAGAGAAGTCTAAACTTTAAGTGCGCACTCTTGCCCCACATTACTCTACACGTCTACAGGAGTGTCCAAAAGAATTAGAAACTTAGTTTTGGTGGTAGGAAAGAGGGAGCCAATTGATTTCACTGCGTCCATAGCGCAATGAATGGCATCCCCGTTTATCTCGAACTAGCCAACCATTGCTCCGCGTCTTCATCTTTCCCTTGGAATTCTCAGATGGTCGACAGTTCCTCCGCCAAATCTCGGAGTGTTTGAACGCCATCGAGGTCGATCCTCGTTGACGTCGAGGCTTCGCGCAGCCTTTGAGTACCGGCGGTTACGCCAGAACCCCGGAGAAGTCGCCGGGAACGGTTTTCCAGGATCCCGAAGTCTATAGATCGACTGCGATGCAGGTAGCTGGCCTCTGACAGTGGCCCCGAAGGGAGGAAATTCGGGAAACAGTCGCCGAGGGCCCTCCTCCTCGGTACACGGAATTCTACTCGTGGTTGATCCCACGCCCGTCGTGGAAACAACGTTCCACGCGAGTCACCGGGGCGTCTGGAGCGGGAACGCGCGGACTCCTCTGCTAATAGAAATGGGAATTCGTGGTAAAAGGGTGGTCGTAGCCGGCTCAAAGCCCGCGCAGATGCAAAATAAACAGGTCTGGTCCCGTCTTCACAGGAAGCTAGCAAACATATCGATGATTGATTAACACACAGGCGAGGCGCGCGGTGGTTATTGGCCTCCTTGCATATGCAATGGGGCTCCGATCCAGGCGTATCATGTTAATTGCGTTTGCCCTGGCCTCTTCCGGCCGCGACGCTACAGTTTGATTGGGGGAGTCTGAAAATCGCATTAGCACCGTGCACACGCTGCCTTTTACACGATCCTATCGGATCATAGATGTGCGAGGCTCGCTGTCTAACAAATTGAAAACACTTCGTGTACAGAAAAAGGGACTTCTGTTGATGAATTAGTTCAGCTTGAATCATAGTAGTTCATTCTACACGAGGGATTCGCGATCCATAGACGCGTTCCAATAACCCTTCGATAGTATGCAGGGAAACATGGTTCGTTAGCAGATGATTAGAATGTAGTGATTGCAGGAGATTGATGCCCCGAAGCTCCTGATGGATACGTCAATAAGGCCAGTTACCAATAACTGGTTATCGATTTGGAGTACAGTATAATCGACGAGGCCACCAAACCGAAACTTAGCTCCCTCAAGATCTATCTCGAAACATTCCTACAGTCCCATCAACGTTACTTAACCCTTCAGTGGGGCCTGGCAGGCCCAAGTGAACAGTTGAACAGTCAATCTAAACTACTGCTCTACAATATGGAATCCTCGACACCAGATCCATGTAACTTCGCTTGAACGGATACAGCACAAGTTTCTGCGATTTGTCGCTTTCAAACTATATGAGCCGATCCCGAAAACATGTCACGTTTATGACTCCGTTCTAAGTAAACTTGCTCTGCCCACCCTCGAGGAGCGCAGAGCTGTATCCGATTTACTATTTGCTTTTAAAATATTAAACAATCACATTGATACCCCGGACCTATTAGAACTTTTTAAACTCAATGCTCCACCCAGAATGTTTAGACAATTTCCACTTTTCTCTTTAGAAATGCACGCTACGAGTTGCGGTAAGCACGATACCATTGATCGTCTTTGTGGTTTGGCCAATAGGGTCAGCCACAAGATTGACTTCTTCTCACACAACTCTGCCATCTCCTTCAAAAGACAGGCTACAGGCGCGTTGCGCGCTTTCGGTCCGTACCCCATGACTTCAGTTTAACCACTTATCGCCGATAACCTCGCTTAATCGTCTTGTACTTTTACTTGCGTTTTGTAACCAAAGGGTGTCCACCCGTTTAATAAATAATAATAATAATAATAATAACATTGAGTGCAATAGCTGACGCGCAGTCTAAAATTTGTTTTCCCAAAATATCCACGCATGTGTGCGATGGTGTAATTTTAATTCACACGTGCACTGTAGGTGTAAAGTGACACCGCAGGAATAATATATTCATATTATATTAATCATTTGTAAATTCCGTTAACGACCAACAACAGCCGCGCAACGAATGGGGAAGTCGCGGCACCCGTTCACTGAAACGAGCATATTGCGCGCGGAACTCGAACCGTATCAGGGTTCGACGGTTTGGGTCGAGGAATCGAGAGCGTGCGACAAGCGGGCATAATTTAAATCGAATGACTAGCAACGTGGACGTTACAATGCCGGTGTTCACGGTACCGGCGGAACGGACGTTCCCCGCTCGCTCAATGCGGGCCCCAGAAACAAAAGAATGGTTTTATAATTACATCTGCGCGCAGGGAGAACAGGGCGGGGAGGAGAATAGTAAATGCTTCTATTCATTTAAAGCCCTTTGAGAGAGTCGACTTTTCGAGCGAACTGACGGAAGCCACTAGAGGCCCGCGACTCTTCAATCAACAAAACCCCTTTTGTGTCTTCCCCGTGCCGGAACAATCGCCAGCCGAAGTTCTCAAGTTTATACACCCAGCCGGTTTTAATCGGATCGCAATTGCGCCGCGACGAATTCCTCGTGACCGTGCACGGGGAACGATACGACTTATTGTCGCCGCGCGGACACAATCACATTTCCGATTCGATCGAACTTTCCTTCTTCTCTTCCTTCCTAAAAAAATAAAAAAATAAGAACCATATCGACGTCCCGTCATATCGATCGTTGCATTCCTCCGACGGCATTCCAGCGACGGATCGAGCGAAAGGAAGGAGCACGGAATCCGCTATTCCTGTCGTAGACGGCGCGGTAGAATATTCTCGAAAGATTGAGGAAATTCTGCGGATAAAACGATGCGCAGGATCCACCCGGAATATACTCGTACCTTCGACGTTAATTGGAGTCGCCCGGTACTCGCCCCTTTTTTTTGCAATGTTTCGCGTTGCTTTCTCAAAGCAGCGCACGATCAGAGCGGCGAGACGCGGGGCAACAAGGCCTACATTTACGATCGGCCTTTACATGCGCAGCGACACGTGTTTCCGGTTACAAATGGTAACTCTTTGCCTTGGAAACGAGCGCGATTCGTACCTTGATCACGAGTATGTGGAACTTGGCGTGCTGCCGATGCCCGGGATCAAAGGACGCGTATGAATATGTCCGCGGAAGAGGGGCGACTGGACCAGCGATTTTTATGGGCCCCCGTTGTTTATTTGCCAGCGACAGGGACTGCATAAAACACGGCCTATTAGCATGCTTTTATTACGCGACGGGTGCAGGGGAATTAATAACAGACCATTCTGCTGTTAGTAAACGACGATGCGGCGGGGTAATTAAAAATTATTGTCAGGCCGTGCCGTTATATTTCCACGGCGGGTCAGAAATGTCGGGAATGCCGCGGAAAAATCGCGCAGTTGTAGCTTTTTCACTCGGGCGCTCGTATAGCTCGCTGATGGGGTAGCGATGGGGCTGATACGCCGCGCTCCAGGGCACTGGCGATATTCAATTTTTCTATCCACTTCCCAACGCCTCGTTCCATTTTCCCGCGATCGACTGGCACTCTCGCGAGGCTATCCGCCGCGCATCGATCCCGTTCAGCCTCTCCGAGCCGTTACTCGCTTACTGTCACCGGCCAAGGTCCCGTCTCGCTCCCATCGCTACCCGCGGAGAGTGTTTTCGCGTGTCACTCCGCGGCACGCGTCACGGCCGCGCATTTTGCATCGTTAAAAGACAATCCAAGTTCATGGAGCTCCCGCCGCGCCTAGTGGACACCGGAATGATCAATCCCGCGGATAAACTCGGCGCGAGGCCGCTCTAGGTAGTTTCCGCGCGAGGGAGCCGCGCGATTGTTTCCAGTAACGAGCGTTCCGAAGACGCCGTTTCCTCCAGGGTGCGGGGGAAATGAACACGTCGGGACCAGCGCCGTTTGAACGCTCGGCCGGGAATAACATTCGCTGGCGTGTTCGCCTTTCCTTTATTAAAGGGACGGGGCTGGACGCGGCTTTGAAACGTGATCAAACGTGACTGCGGCGGCGGAAAACGAAAGGAGCGACGTGACGGATGACGAAGATCAACGAGGCCCCCGTTGACGAGAGGAGCGAGCCGCAGACGCTGGGATTAGTCGCCCGGAACGCTTCCCACCGCGGCCAGGAATTCGCGGCCGATAAATCGGCCGCGGGAGCCTGCTCGCGGTCTGCTCCATATTTCGCCGAGCAATTAATTCGCGCCTAATTGACGGGGCAATTAGCGGCGGCGCGTGGGCGTAGTATTCTTGCCTGCTCCGCGCTTATCACTGGATCGACCGGGGATTATGGGGTGCACGGGGTGTCTGTGGTCGGGTGCTTGTAAATTGGAGCAAGACGCGATTCAGTGGCAGCAAATGAATCGGTTTCTTGTTGTAGTGGCGCTTTAATTAGTCGAACTGCATCGCGATTCTTTGTGACGTATTCTGAGTCAAAAACGTACTACGTAGTGTTTGAATAGGTGGAAGTCTACTCCGCGATATCTATTCACCGTTTCATCAGGGATATTAAAAACCAATTACGATTTCACTACCGATTACGTACGCAAGTACTAGAAAACTTGCGTCAGGGGCAGGTAAATGGAGGAGTAGAATAATTGTCTTTAGAAAATTCAGAAAGAAAGGGGGAAGTATGCGGCGGCAGAATATTTCGGTCGCAGGCTAGGCACGGGGCCCGATAAGAAGGGGGAAAAAGTGGAGTGGTCGGTGCGGTTGCGAGAACCCCGTCGATCGAAACGCGCAGTAGGTCGCGGCGCATCGAGCCGTGACGGGAAATTAGTTAAGTGGGCATTATTAATGAGTTTTGTCGGGCCACTGAAAGCTACAGATTGTACGACACGCATATTAACGAGTCGGCGCCAAACGGTTTTTACGTAACGCTGCGATCGTGTCGCGATCGCTTTCCATGCGAAACGAGAAACGCCGCGCGCAAGAAAGCGACACGGCGCGACTCCGCACCGCGACTGTCTCTGGCCACTTTTATTATACCCCCTCCCGATTATCTTGGATAAAAACCTCGTATCTGTCAATACAGAGTGTCGCAACGATCGAGGTATCGGGCAAATTAGCGATTCGCGCCGGGGAACCGGGCGATCGACATCGTTCGCCGTGACACGCGAGAAATCAATCGTCTCGGGCAGGAATTCCGCGATTGGATTGTGCCGTGGCGCGGGGAGGTGAAAATTAGAAAGGGAAGGAAAATCTGCGTGCAAATTAATTCGCATAATTGATTCCTAAATCCTAAATTGAATCATTCATTAGGTAGAGTAAAGGTGGGTAAAAGTTCGCAGCGGGTAAGAGTTCGCACCATGTGAATTTCATGGTTTGAGTTGTGGCAGTTGCCAATGGTGATTGACAGTCAATTGTCAATCAAGGTAGAGTCACTAATGTCGAATTTCGTGGCTGTGTTTCGGTTTGTTATCTTACAATGCGGTAAGTACTGAATTCGTTAGTTCTGATGTAATATTCTCATGTTTGGGAATCAATATTATTCCTATAAATTGATCAGTGAATATTTTAATTAATATGTCGTCTGAAAGAGCTGAAATTCTTCTATTAAAAAGTGCTAATAGAAGTTTTTAATTCTCCTCGCAGATAACAGGATTGATTAAACAATGTAAAAGTAGCTGTGGGGGCAAAAGTTCGCACAATGCAGTGGGGCAAGAGTTGGAATGCGAACTTTTGTCCCAAAATAATTTGACGGGTGTTATATGTTCATTAAACTTATTTTATTTCTAGAGTTTGCTAAATTAGTAACGAACACCGATTAAACCGACTATAAAAAATAAATTTGAAATTAATTATCTATTACAACATGGAAATAAATTTTGAGTTTATGATAGTTGAGCCACGCTGATATCAGCTTTTGATTTTTTTTTATTAATTTTTAATCCGCAATATTTGTCCAAAATACGTTTTTTATTAAGTTTATGATTAAAAAATATGACTTTATTTTATTGTCTTATTCATTTATTGTTAGAACTTATAAGGGGGCAACCGGCCGAAAACCAATTAGTGAGATGCTTCAGATCGCTGGAGATAAACATAGAAGCAGGACTTTTAAAAAGAAAAATCGCTGCAGAATGGGGAATAACCGAAGCGTTCTTTTACCCCACAACATGCGAACTTTTACCCCACATAGCGGGTAAAAGTTCGCATTTGACACTTTTTGGAAATATTTATTTTATATAAGTTGTGACAGTTAAATTTACATGAAGTCACTGCCTATCGAATAATAAGGGATAGTAGTTATTTCTCACAAAACGATATGACTATCAGTGTAATACCAAGGATTTTAGAGAAGTCTATACTTTAAGTGCGCACTCTTGCCCCACATTACTCTACACGTTCCTGGCCAATAGTCAGAGTCTCCTGAAGGTGTTTGTGTCGCGAGTCCCCAGCAGAAGCTTCCCGCAAAGTCTGTTGTACCCTTCCGGCAACAAGCCACGTTGTCACGTCGCTGTATAAACACCAGAAACAACCTTCGCGATTCACTTTTACCACCCTCTTCCCTTTCGCGCCCAATTACAAAGTCGTTTCGCGCTTCTGTCTATTCCGGCCGGCTTTATCCCCGACAGCATCACTCACAGTGTCGTCTGCCCTCCTGGCCTCGACTTTACTCGCTTCTTCTAACAGCATCGGCGGTCTGGCGTCGCGTCGAGTGGTGCCGAGCGCCCCGGCGGATAGCCAAAGGGAAGGAAGCGCGAGAAAGAAAGTTCGCGGTATGGATAATTAACACGAGCCACTTGCCTTAATGCTCTATGTTTGCCCGAACGGACGAGGAGGTTGAAAGGGAGGCGGCGGAACGGGGACGAGAACGAGCCGCCAGAGGGAAATTAGGGATGCCTTGTAAGGATATTTATAAAAGGGTTAATTAAGCGTGGCCGTCTCGCCGTCTTGGATGTGGCCCGCGGCCAGAATCGCTGCCTCACTTCGTGGATCACCGTGATCCCTTCTCCTTCTCACCTGACCGCGCCGTAAAACGCGCGTTTTAATACGATTCCCGGGGCTTCTTTGCAAGCGGGGCTGCCGGGGTCGAATTAATTCACGCGAATGGCAAGTTGGGCAGCAGCGGAGTCCTGCTGCGGGGAAACCCGAGAGGGCAGGCCGGTAATTTTGGTAATCGAGCCTCGACGACGCGGGTATCGGCGATGACGCGCGCACGTGGGGTGCACCGTCGGGCCCGATCATTTCGATTATTTTTATCGTGGCCGTTGGATCGAGGCAGGAGTGATTTCACGTAAAATTTCAAAGCGATCGTGCCTGTTTTTAAAGAGAATTTTAAACTTCCTGGTTTCAAGTGCATGATCAAAGGGAGCATTAATGCATTCACGGAAAGACACCGCGCAGTTTATTCGCTTTATGGAACACGTTAAAGCCGACCAAAGACATTAGCATTTCCATCAGAATCATTATTTTCTGTCTTTGTAGCAGCCACTTTTGCGGACTCCATTTTTCATGCCGCCCCACGAAGACGGGGGAAACATCTTTCCGTTGCGCTTCCTGAATTCGAGACGGTGCTCATTAAAGAGCAAGTATAAGACGCGAGGTACGGAGCTGCTACTTAGAGGACGAGAAGAATCTCGTGAATTTTGAACAGAAATATGTTACCAGAAGCGAACTGCTCGGCATCGACCGAAGCCAACCGAGGCAACCGAATTTCCACGGAACCACCCCGACGGTTTTCGACCGAGACGGTACTCCGTCCTTTCCGAGCGACCTTGCCGCCGGAATTACGCAAACGGAACTAGGGTCCGTGGGCAATACTGTACGTCAGCCTCGAGCGAGTAATGTGGATTATCCGCGACGATCGATCAGCCCTCTAATAGCTCGGCCACGGGGTAGGAGGCGGTGAGATAATGCAAAATTGATGAGTCCCTCCGAGTGTTTGTAATCCCGAGAAATATATTGAAATTGCCGACGAGCCGGCAACGACGGCTGAAAATCATTCGCCTGGCCCCGCAATAATTCTGCATGATTTGCTTGGCTAGAATAGACAGAGAGGGAGAAAGAGAGAGAGAGAGAGGGGAGATCATACGATCCCTCGACTCCGTGAATTACGAATTCCTCGATGCCCGTAGACCTTCGTATTCACCGTCGTGATCGTGTCTCCTTCGATTCTCTGTCCAGTGCTCGTTAATCCTCCACGTTCGTTAGCCGACGTCGGCCAAACAGCCGAGTATTGCTGGTTGCCACGCTGAAAACC
This sequence comes from Andrena fulva, assembly GCA_946251845.1. Taxonomy (NCBI): domain Eukaryota; kingdom Metazoa; phylum Arthropoda; class Insecta; order Hymenoptera; family Andrenidae; genus Andrena; species Andrena fulva. The sequence goes on along the minus strand of OX276333.1, from coordinate 21,537,561 downwards.
CTCTCGCCCCCGTCGAATCTGCATAATTAACGAAGGTTTTTTTGCTCCCCGCCTTGGCGATTGTAATTTCTCCGTAGAACCTGTTTATCTCGGTGAAATGTTGCCGGTACGTGCTCGTGATTCCTCGCCCGGGCCGCCGAGTTATTTGCATGCGGCATAAACCATGAAGCGGGCGCAAATGAGCGCGAGCTTCTGATTAGAGGCCGATGCGTGAGCGCCGTTTCACGGCCACCGGTCCGCGACTTTCCCCCGCGATCGTTCCGTCAGGCGTCGCGTTGCACGGTAATTAGAGGGATTTACGGTGGAAACTGTGCCGCGGCGGGGTAGCGTAGTGGCCGTTCCGGCCGCAAGGAAGCTGCGTTCGCGGTCGTTCCGAGAATGGGGCCTCGCAGTCGTTGCAACGACGAGGATATTTCCACTCGATCTTCTCGCATTCGGAGCGCGGAGTGTCCCGGTAAAGTAACTCCCGATGATGAAGCGAGAGGTGCGGTTAACAGCATTCACGTCCCTTCATTCATATTCACTCCGCTTGCACTTTCCATTCCCCCCCACATTGTATTCTATAGATTTCCACCTTGTACACACTGTCATTACGTATTTTACGCTTAACACGCGCTCGCAAGCGGAGCGCCGCGGTGGTCTCGCTTATTCAAATGGCTCGTTCCATTTGCAAGCGGATTACCCGCTGCGGAGATTGCAGGGCGTTTAGGTCACAGAGTACCGTAACTGCGGTCGTTCCACTCGCGAGGAGGCGCGATTGTAATCCTTTCAATTACAAGAAACTACCCCGCGCCGCCTGTCCGCCGGATCGGAGCCGAGGAAACTTCAACAGGAACAATTGGAAAAAGCCACGCCGCGAATAACCCCCGCCGAAGTGAACCCCGAAACGGCGCTCCTCAAAGGAGTCGTAGTCGGCAACGGTGAAACGCGAGATAGGTAGCCCCTCTGATCCTGGTTTCCCTTTCACGGCCGTCGGTCTATTTCACCGAGTGGGCTCGCCCGCTCTCGCGGAGGTTGCCATCGAATCCCCCAGGATTCACGTATCTGTCTGGGAATTCGCTGGATGTTAACCAGTCGGTGCATATTAATTCCGAGGGATGAAATATCTCGACCTTTTGAAGGAGCCAGCGAAAAGGGGCAGGATGATATCGCGTCTGTGGAAGCGGAGAGACGAAGCAGGGGGGGGGGGGGGGTGGTGGCGGCGGGGCGAGAAGGATGGCGCAGGTCGGTTGTATGTGCAGAGTTTCTGGCTTCCTCCTTCGTTCTTTCGACGATCCGAGGGATTTCTTCGCGGGAATCCTTGAGATCAGCCAGCCAGTCGATGGCGAGGGTTTCCGGGATGGAGGTACCTGCCGGGAGACCAGGGGCGGCTCGAGGGGCGAGGGGGGCAGAGAGGGAGGCGAGTTATTAACGATTATCGAGGTCTCGGGTCTTCCACTTCGACTCCTGCACCCCCGCCCCCTTATCGGCAGGCATGCGATTAAATACGACTCGCTATATTAGCCGCGACTTGGCGGGGGTGGGCCGCCGATATTGAAATGCGCCGCTCGTAACGCTCGCGCGAGGAAAATGCGCCGGGGGACGCGCGGGGGCGGGGCCGCGATTTACCTGCGTGCACGCATGTGTACTCGTGCCGTTCGTTTCGGGTACACGCACGGGCTACGGCGCAATCGAGGGCCTCCCGATTCGATTTCGTTAATGGTCCCAGCCCCGGCTGGATACACCGACGTGCGTCGTAATTTTTAATGAGCCGAACGGCCGGCTTAGAGCGGCCAGCCGGCATGTAAATGCCGGTGGAATGGAGGTTTGATGATGCGCCTGGATCACTATCGTCGTAATCGACCGGAGCGGGTGCGTTTGGACGGCAGGTAGCGTACGAATTCGAGGCTCCGCCGCTGGAATCCGTACCGAGGGCTTTACGCTCGTTCTCCGGCGTATTAAATAGGTGCCGTTTCTTCGGCAATTGCGGTTAGTCAGCGGCGTCGCGGGGATCGTCGCAAGGGCCTGATTATAAATTAGTCACTCCATGAAACAGTCGGTGATCACGGGATGCTCGTGTCGGTCGGTCCGCAGCTTGGCAGTATCCACGGCGCGAGGGATTCTTAATACTCCCTTTCTTCTCGCGAGCAGTCCAATAACGTTGCAACCGAATCACCGTCCCCGACGACCGTGCGTTTTCGGATCGGGGACCGCGCAATCTGCTTCTGCGATTCGCGAACTGGTCCCCGCCGGTTGGTATTCCGCCTGCAACGAGACACCGCGTTTACGAGGCAATAAAGGCCCTCCGCCGCGGACACGCGGACACGTCCCACGGCGTGTATTTAGAGAGGTTCTTACGCGAAAAGCTCGCGGGTCTCGCCGCGTAACGTACCCTACGTCTTATTTATTGCCTCTCGCCTCCTGCGAAGGGAAGAGGAGCTACTACCAGGAGGAGCGAGGGGGAGCGCGCGACGGAGGGGTCAAAGACGACGGGACCTTCGACTCCGTCTTCGGCTTACACTTTCATAAGCTCGGGGCTCGTCTCTCTCGCGCATACGTAATCAGCCGATGGAAAGAAGCTGCTATGCCGAGATAAAGTCGCAGGCCGGTGGGTGGAGGGAAAGATGGTGCGGGACAAGGCGAGGGAGGACGAACGGGAGGGCGAGGAATGCGGTGGGGAAGGGCGAAGGGCGAGGTGGAGGCGAGCTTAGTCAAATGCACGCTTCAGGGGCTCTGCATAACTTGTCGACTGCAGTCCTCCACTCTTTTGTTTCGCCTACTTGCCCGATCCCCGCCGCCCCCCCCCGTTCACCACGTCTCTCTCGCTCTCCCGGCGAGTCACGCCGATGCCTCTTTCTCGCCCTCTCCGCGTCCTCGAGCTACCCCGGTAATATGATTGGCCCGTCCCGAGAGTATCGGGGCTTACTTAAAGGAACCGTCTTAAGATCGCGAGACGCGATTTATCCGTTTCCACGGATATTCCTGTCGGCGCATTCCGAATGAGAACGCCCCGCGACGCCAGCAAATCCATCCGAGCCTCGAAGGAGAACGGCGGTGGAACGCGATCGCGCGAACCTCGCGCAACTATGCCTTGAATGTGGGATGAAGTCGAGCCTCCGGAACTGCAGAAGGTACTCGGGAGGCTGTTGGGCGGGATGTTTCATACGGGATGACCTTTCGAAGGCGGCGGTGGATAATGAAAATTGAAAGGAAAGGGAGGCTGGCGAGGAGGCGCGGATTAAATTGGATTCTCAACGTACGACTCGCGGTGCAATGATGTATGCAGATGGAACGGATGTACAAAGACGGGGAGAGCGACGGGGATGGCGCGCTCGAAATTGCATTATGCATGCGGCGCCAAGTACACCCGGTAATTACTCCTATTAATAGAATCAATCTCGCCGCGCATGCCGGGGTGACGTTTATTAGTGACACGTGCTCGCCGCGGAAGCGGCTTTGCGCTGGCGTTATCTAGCGCGACGAAGCGGATACTAGCGCCAGCTACCTGTTGGCGAACGCGAGAAGGCGGAATTTTTGCTTGGCAGCTCGACAGATTCGAGCCCGATGCTCTTTCGATCGTCTTTTTCGTTCGTAGAAGCTGAAAATCATTATTTCCTCTCGTTGCAGTGTTATGCGTACATATGGGCGTTCGGGACAAAACTCATAACTTCTGAACTAATCAGTTTTCGTCCTAAGTACCCTAATACTTTTTTTTAAAGAGAATATAAAAATGCATCGATTGGTGTATAAAAAAATATACAGTTCCATTAAAAAAATTAAGCCGATCTTGATTTTTCAGTGAATAAAAAGTTTTTTATTAATATTTCCTTTTGCAATTTGTTGCCAACTGAATACTGACTAACTTTTGTTCGAAACATTTTTTTATCAAATTATTTGTAACACGTGTATCGCGTTTGACTGCTATTTTAAAACTGAAGACAGCATCCAGGATGGAATAGTCATGGTAGATATCGTATAAACAATTGGAAAAAGCATATCGGATGTGTAGATTCACATAAGGGTCTTATGCACGAGGAGACCTAGAGACTACGCTAAGGGCCGGAGCGGTGAACGTCTTAATAATGATTTTGGCTATTTTTTCTGTTTCGTGCAAATTCGTGCAGTTGAAATTGACGTTAATATAAAGTTTAATGATCCCTAAATTTAATATACAAAAAATCAGGGAGGTATTTTTTGGTGTTTTTTTTTAAAGTCCCATCGAAGTTGATAAACATTTAACATAAAGAATTAGTACAAATTGTTAGTATTGTAAAAAACTGACTCGGCAGTTTTGAAGGTATGACAGTATTAACCACAACTTATAAAAAGCAAATGAAAAGCATAAACATTCTGCCAACGGCACGTGTTTGAAAAAATGCACCGAAATTTGTAATGAATTTCTAGTATCACTTTTGACAACAAATTAGTAAATTCAGCGGAAGTTATGGATAACATTGAAACCTACGTTCCTTTATTAACATTATAAGATACAAGAATTTGTGGATCAAACACTTCGGATTCTTGACTTTTGTCCATTACGCGTAACACTGTGCGTTGGTGCGACAGGGGAAGCTTGAAGCAATCTAGCAACAAAGAGTTCTATAGATCATTCGGCTCATTTTTGTGACACATAGCCGACGGAGTGTTGAAGCGACGGGAATCGGAGCGCACAATGGCTTCGCGGTCGAAAGGATCGAGAGGCGCCTCTTCCCGATTTTGCTCCCCCGTCACGGGGTAAACATTTAAATTCATTACCGCTGGAAATCAGGCGGAATGATTCACGGGACCGTCGAACGTGGCCGATGATCACGTAGCGCGCGCGTGAAAAGAACGCGCGTCCCCCGCGCTATTGACGCAAGCATTAAAAAGCGGAAAGCGACGCGGTAGATCGGGCGTTCTCCAACCGCGCGGCCGTGTCGCCGTGCGCGCTTTTCACGGCAGGCAATCAAACAAAATCCGTCCGCGTAACTTACAATTAATTGAATACAAACACGCGAAGTAATTGGACCGGAGGGGGTATCACTTATTTGCATGCGGGATTACGCGCTCCTGATTTCCTGAACGTTGACGCCGATAATTGTCACGGAACCGTGCTCCCGTGCCGGCGAGTACATTTTTATATACACTCCCAATTAGGCACAGTAATTCATTAAGGCCAACGTTCGCGCGACCTACTTGGCAACACTCAATCGACGTCAAGAAAACCTGCGGAAGCAGTAAGAATTGATCAACGGTTAAGGGGTAACACCACTCTAGAGGCAGAAAAAAATACCTAAATTTGACAATTTATTTTGGGAGTATGACAAACGGAATAGAATTTCTTTTCGGAAGGTTTATTTAACACATATTGAAGTACGAAAAACAATTTTTTTATTGTCAGTTTCATACAAAATGGCGGCGATAGAGCCCGTCGTTGAAACCACTTCTTTCAAACTGGGAGGACGGATTTCTCGGAGACTATTGCATGGATCGATTTGAAATTTTTACAGTAGCTTCACAACAATATTCTCTTTGGAAGTACGTAACCGTTTTTTGATTGAATGTAAACTCTTTTTTTATAAACAATTTAATGCTCATGTTTAGGGCAAAAAATCAATTCATTTCTTAAAAAGTGCACCACTTCCACAAAAATTGATTAAAAAAAAAATCCTACGTACTTCCAAAGCCAAATGTATATAGATTATAATTTTTTTTTATTTTTTATTCCCGGACTCATACATGCCGAGAAATCCGTCCTCCCGTGGCGGTGTTTTCAAAAAAGCTGTTTTCGACGACAGGCTCTGTCGCCGCCATTTTGTATGAAAATGACAATAAAAAAATTGTTTTTCGTACTTCAATATGTGTTAAATAAACCCTCTGAAAAGAAATTCTATTCTGTTTGTCATACTCCCAAAATAAATTGTCAAATTTAGGTATTTTTTTCTGCCTCTAGAGTGGTGTTACCCCTTAAGCTAAGTTCCTACTAGAGACGTAGAGCAGCGAGCGAAGTAGATCCAGACGTTTAGTCAGACAAAGCTTAGTACTCGTTTATTCTCCTAGTACTGCTATCAAAGTTGCTGAACCACGTCGGTAACTTAATACCCACCTTACCCTACCCATGAGTCGTTAACTTATTGCACAGTCACCGATACCGACGTGTAAAGATCGCCCGGCACCTGTCCGCGCGGCTCCGTCCCAGCGTCAAGTAGTATCGTCCGTCATAGACGAGGCGACGCAGAATTACAGGCCGGATCGGTTGCGCGCGGTCGGGAGCAGAAAACGTCGCCGTCCCTCTAATTAGAGGCTTTCACGGGACGGCGTTTGATTGATGAAAGAAGTTGTCTCTCCCGCGAGACGTCGTCGATTTCCCCTTGGTGCCTCGGTCCTCGCGTAATCCCCGGGTACAAAATCGTTTTAATGAAACAGCGTTTTCCAGGCTCGCTTCCAATCCATCATCATTATCATTCTTTCGCCCAGATACGCTCGCCTCCGTTGCGTATCCGCGTCGCCGCGGCGTGTCCCCCGTCTGCCGCGAGACGCGGCATTATCGCGGCGGCGATCGCGGGCTCGTTCGCCACGGCAAACGTGTACCGATTTCCCGCCGATAAACTGAATGACGGTGAAACTGGTAAGGTGTAGCCGGGGGGGAAAGGTGGGGCGAACGAGGGACACGGTAGTGCTAGCGAGGGGGACGATTTAGCGCCGCCATCAGGCCTGCCTTTAACCGATCCGGGCGAAACGGAATTACGAGGCGCGCGTAGCCGGGGCCCCCGTGGATCATGCGACGCTTGAAATTTCATCCTTCGATAAATCCGGACGATCTCGCCGTACGACGCTCGATAGCGCCCGTAACGCGGTTGTATTTCGAAACGCCGCATAAATGAATGCCCGATGGATCGGTGGGGAAGGATGAAAGCGCGCGGACGTGTGTACCTCGCGGCGGACTCTCGCCACCATTCAACGGCCACGGGATTCCCCCGATTTCCTGGCGCTTGCGATCGGCTGTTATTTCGAGTATTAGTATTCAAAGGAGGCGGGCTCTCCTCGTGTGTATCACGATGCGCGTCGCACGTTCGCCGCTTTCGAGGAGGCACGAACGTGGGAACGACGGAACTCGAGATCATGGGAGAAACGAAACGATGATGCGGTGCCCGCGCCGCGGGTGTTTAGAGGGGTGGAGACATCTCGTCGCGAGGTGTTTTCCTGGCGTTTAGACTGGGGTGCGTCTCACCAGTAGGGGAGACCGGGGCAAGTTGATACGTTTTTCAGTTTTCATTGTTTTTCTTTTTTGTTTGAATCAATTACTTAATAACAAATATGCTAAAATATACTTTGGTCCTTCCTCTTTAATATATAGTAAGCGAAAACTTGAGAAAGTACATACAAAATGAATGAAAAAATGTTATTTGGACGAAGGCAATGTGTATCAATTTACCCCACTGCGGGGCAAGTTGATACATCTTTAAAATATCTGTTTAATGAGTAAATACCTTTCCAACAGTCAAAAGTTCCAAGATCAAACAGATTTTTAAACAAACATACCTAGAAAAACATTTTTATTTTCATTTTTTTTTATGTCTGGAATTCTTCTTTTTGTTACTATATCTTAATAAACTCATTGTGTCATGATTGTATATTTTTGTGCATGGCCTTAATAATATTGAGTCTTTTTCTATTTCGGCACACGCTTTTTCCAAAACATCCTACGATATTTCGCCACGATTTGTCTTTTTGATATAATTTCAAACCAATTTCCAAGACATATAAATAAAAAATTCAATTAAAAGTAGTCGGGGAAAATTAATATACTGTATCAACATGCCCCAGAGAAATCGTATCAACTTACCCCACAGGAAGTCATTATGTATAAACATGTCCATAAAAAAATGTAGAGCATATAAACATAATTACAAAACGTAATTACCTTACCTTCAAAAGACTCAATATGATGCCAAATTACTTCGGGTTATAAAATTCTTTATATCGTCTCAAGACGGATTGGAAAGTGAACACAACTATTTACTTTTTCTTTATATAAACGAAAACAGTTAAAAAACGATTGCTAACGTCAAGGTACACCCACGTACGCTGGATCCTAGGGAAGAATTTATCAACAATTTTCACATATCCCATTGAAATGAAGCTACATATATACGGTGTCGAGATAATTCGTCTGTATCAACCTGCCTCTGTATCAACTAGCCCCGGTCTCCCCTATAGTCACCGTTATAGTCTCTTTATAGTCGCCTCATAGTCTTTTTATAGTCACTTTACAGTCGCCATGTCTGTTCTTCATTATAATCCTCCTGTAGGAATTTCATAGTCTCCTTATAGTCTCTTTATTGTCAGCTTATAGTCGTCTTATAGTCACCTTACAGTCCGCATATCTATTTTTTATTATACTCCCCCTGCGGGAATTGCATGGTCTCCTTATAGTCCCTTTATAGTCTCCTTACAGTCACTTTCAAATCATGTTATAGTTGTTTTACATGTATTCTTTGGTTCCTATTGCCAGCATAAAGAAAAGGATATCCCTTCCTACTATTCTCCTATCCAACAGAATATTCAATTTCCCTTCTCGAACATCGTTCCGGGACTCACAAATCAACGTCACACGATGATTATTGCTTTACTCTCCATAAAGTCTCTGAACTATCACGAAGCAATGCGACTCGCAGCTCGAACCAAGTCCCCGTGACCCAGCACGCTTGATTCACGCCGCGACACGGATGCACCGCGACAATCTCCCGCCGCGATTCCGCCGACCAAGTGGCGATTATAATTCACGCGGTGCTGCCCCCGTCGCCAGGAAATCGGAGCGCGTTGCAGCGTACCGCGCTGACCGCAGGGATCGGCGATCGGCGTGGACGATAACGATGTCGTTACGCCGCTGCAACGCTGGCCAACGATACGGCCGACGAGTCGATAAACGCCGCGGCTAGACGCACCGTCCGGCGCCGACGGAACGACTCGTCCTCGTGACTGTTGATTAGCGCGAACCCGGTTGAAGTCGCCGACCACTGTGACACTTGGGATCGCGAGCAGCAACGCCACCTTTCTAACGGCAAAATCGATCCTTGATTAACGACTTTCGCAATGATTCCACGTCGGAATTAATAACCGTGGGCAGCGGGCTCGTCCGGAGCGAAATGAGAAATTCGTTTCGCAACGAGCATCGCTCCCCGCGTACCGAGAGTAATTTACACGGTCGATAAATCAAACCGTTCGGAAATCTATGCAAATATCGTCGCCAGTTGATATGTGGCCTTGTTACCGAAACGACCCACCCCACCGGCGCGGAAGAAAAATCACTGGCGCGGCGTTTATTGCTGAAATATCGTTTCAGCTATTACGCCTAATTATCGGTCGTACCAATAATAACGGTGATTTACAATCTGCTTGAAGCGTTATAGTGTTTACGAGCCATTAGTTGGGAAGATTTACGGTGAACGGTTGCCCACTCCCGCCCTTCGAGTTCACTCGCTTCAAATCAGTTCCCTTCGATTTATCTGGATTAATTAAGGAAATAAAGCGCGAAACACAGACTCGCGCTTGGAAACATCGGCGAGCTCTTAAATCATTGGTTAACCCCTCAGCTACCGACCCCTGAAATGACAAACTGACTGTGAGGCCCGGGCCCTCGGAACGAAAACGACACTTTGCTACCTGAGGCCTCGACACTGAAACATCACGGTACAGACAGCCTCTAGAGTATCTGGCACTGACGCGGGAGCCGCATTACAAAAAGGGTCCGTACCAGATACTGAGGCGGGCCACCAGTGGAAAACGTTAGGGTCCGTACGAGATACGGAGGCGGGCCACCAGTGGAAAACGGAGGGTCCGTACGAGATACGGAGGTGGGCGACCAGTGGAAAACTTAGGGTCCGTACCAGATACTGAGGTGGTAGCCGAGGGGTTAACGATGTCGAAGCTTCTTTGTCAGGCACCGTTCACTTTCGCCCGAACCGCCTAGTAACCCTAACCCTTACCCGGTTAACCAAGGAAGGTTTCTGTAACCCATACTAACCGCGAGGGAACGGTTCTTAAATTCTAGAAGAAACCGAAGTAACCGGGTTAACCCGCTACGAGCCGGTTACTAGTGAAATAAGACAGTCACTTAAGGCAAGTCAGTGATATGTGAATCTACAGGCAATACAGGGTGATTCTGAAGCTACGCCCGACAATGGATGCGGCCTGGTACCCCGTACCGAGGACAAGCCCCCGCAGTGCCTCACCGAATTTTATGGCTTTCGACCCTCGAAGGGGTTGGAGTGCCTATTAAGAAGTGAGAAATCTTCGACTTCCGCATTTCTCATCAGATCTTTGCGAAAACGACGCCAAATGATTCCTTATGTTTCGCCGATGAAACTGACACCAAGAACGACGTAATTCGGGAAATAATGAAGGAAATTCCATGCAAAATTCATTTCCATAATCTGAAGCTAATTTCGTTAATAATAGTCCGATTTACATGACATTTGGTATGATTATCAACGAGAAAACATTTCGAGAAAAATGTGGGTTAGTCCATTGTTGCTCTCACTGCCTCAACTATGGTTTTCACCGTATTACTGTAACCGCATTAACCCGGTTAACCCGGTTACTCGGGTTACAGATGAATTCTGTTACCCGGTTAGGCGGGTTAGTCGCCGATACGGCGTACCGAACCGGGTACGGGTAAGGGTTCGGTTCCCTGCTTTCGCCTGCTCGAGGAATCTCCGACCACTGGAAGCTTTGCATGGAGCGCCGCTCCGAGTCCTCCTCCCAACAATCCTCCCACCGCAGCTTGCAACAATCTCCAGCGTGTCCCTACATCCTCCAATATGTCGCAACTTTCTCGAGGATCGCGCTATGGCGGAAAGTTTTATTCATATCGCGCGCAACGTCGAAACGTTTTTCCAAGGGTTACCATTGAGACAACTTCTCCCGCTGCGGTAAACAATGGGGCGTGTAAATGGCAGCCAGAGCGCGGCAATATCGACGCGGGAAAACGGGGGAAACGATATTGAAATTCGCGCTGAACGCCGCGCGGGAAATTACCGTCGCACAAAGGCGAGGATCCGCGGCGCGGAATAAAAATCTCATTTCCGCGGCGGCTGTGCTCCGCGGCCTTTCATCCCGTCCGATTGCCGGGCGAGTTCGAAATTAAAACGGCAACTTTTCACGCTGTTCGCCAAGCCATCGGGCCTCTTCCTCGGCGCCTCCATTTTTACTTTCGTCCACGTGGGCGTGAATTTCGCTGCGCGACTTTTCCACTCGAGCCTCGAAATCGCGGCGGAATTGCTGTGCAAGTCGAACCGGTGGGGGGGGGGGGGGGGAGCTTCTTGTTCCCGGGAAGCTCATTTCCACGGGCATCCTCGCGGAAACCTATTATCATTCGCGTTTCTCTTAAAGCAGGGATCGTTTAGCTTTACGGGCGAGGCAAGTGGGATTTTTATGCTCAGCCGCCTGCCGTCTAGGAGGCTCTCTCTTTTCGAAGCTCGCAGCGGGCGAGACGAGGGCGCGGCTTTCCGGGTATTGCAGGGTATAACGTTATAATATGGAGCATCGTTGAACGAGCCTCTGTGAAAGCGCGCGATGATTATCGGCGACGAGTACTCGCCAGCCAGTGCACCGTCGAGTGACAGCGTTTGAAAAGCGTCGATCCGCGATAAAGCTCGAAATTAATCGTGCCCGAAAGAACGAACCACTCGATTTTCTATCCTATCATTTACATATGAGGCAAAGCTTGCTTGAAGCCGACTGCAAACACCAAGCTCATTTAAAGTGGTCACTTTCGAAAGCACTCAGCCGACGGCCCCTCGAAACCACATCGCGAGTTCAGTCTCGGTGGATCGAGGCTTGATAAAACGCTATCGATTGAAAACTCCGGGGAGTGGACCGGCTCGAACCGCCGCATTTTGTTCGTTGTAATTGTTAATTCGCTCCCTGTCACGGGCTCCATTCAGCGCTTTCGAAAATCATTTGCGACGAGTAACGAACATTTGCACCACATTCTCCACCATATTGCAGGGGTGCGTAACAAATCTCTCGTGTACTTGAAGCAGAGTATCGACGGTTACCAATACTCGGTAATCGTCAAAGAATAAAATTTGGAAACATGGGTTTACTGGTTCATTCGTCGCAGAATGTGCAGAAGCAAGCATCTCGCTTGATTTGATTTACAATGACCAAAAGATTCTCTCTGTCTTCTCTCGCACCCTCTCTTGAATTACCTAAGAAAATTAACCACCTCGAAGGATCCGCGGTAAAATTCCATCTCCGTTCCCGTTGGCTCGTCGCGACGTTCCCGCGGCAGCGGCGGACGTAAACGAGCGATCGTGTCGGAGCTGTCGCCTCGATTCGGCCGCGGCGATCGTGTTCGAAGCGGCTCGCCGCGGTGGATCGTCGGCGCACGAGTAATCAGCGAAACACTTCGTATTCTTCCTGCTTCTAATATTCCGTGGACGTGCGCCGACTCCTCTTAGGGACCACCAGGCTCGTCGCGGTACCGGTTCTCTGGCCGGGTTATTACCAGCCAGCTTCCCGCTAACCGATGCTCGTGTACGCTCCGTCGGCACGAAATTCTTGGATGAACACGCCGCGCCGACACGTATACAGGGTGCCTCTTAACGCGTTTCGATCGCTGGGGGTGGGACTGAAAAGCGACGGCGAGCATCGGTAAGGATTACGTAACGGGGACGAGTTGTTAGATAATGTAGGGTAGACCAGGGCGAATCGGATCACAGGGCGAATCGGATCAAAATAAGAATTTAGTCCATATTTCTTATATCGCGATAAAAATGATCATTCCGATCGTTCGTAATACCTCGTCCCTCTCCCCCGCACCTACTGCAATAGCTCGTCAATTGATTTAAGTCATTGTTTAGAGCCGGCATACGTTTTCAGTGAGATGGTTGCGTGCAAACGTCACAATTTTGGTCGAATCTAACCTTCGTAATCTGCAATTTCGTATTTAAAATAAAAGCAAGCTTGAAAATTCAATTGTGCTTATTGTTATTAGTTTACACGGTGTCCAAGTTTAGTATTTGATGTATTTTAGACTATTATATCATAATATGTTTATGTAATCTACAATCTTTGAAATATTCATATATGGGGCTAATCGGATCACGTTATTTGGGGCGAATCGGATCACTCTTTTTTTTTATTTGAGTATTTTTATGATTATAAATATGATAATTGTTTATATATAGATGGTTCGTAGGTACATAAAAAAAAGAGTAATCAGGGATCATGGTGTCCAAAAAAAATTAAGAAAGCTGTGATAAAAATTAAATCTAAAAAAATGACGAAAAAATAAATAAATTAGTGGTTTTAAGAAGATGGCATTGTATTTACTGCGGTGAAAAATTAATTCGTCCATTTTCAGAAGATTGTCTGAGAAGAGTGGTGCCACGAGAATTGTGCTGATAGAGGCGGCAAAAAACGGCAATATCCTTCCGATCTGTGTGCTAAGTAGTAGCACTTGACTTCACTGTTATTAAATTAGATTTGTTTAAGTTGATTCTAAAGATTTTGTTATGAAAATTTCAGTTTTTTCAGAAATTTCTGGGTGGACCGATTCGCCCCGAAATGTGGGGCGAATCGGATATTTCTCACTTTTTCGTTTTTTGTTTATAAATGAAAGATTTTTAGGTTTAATTTCAATTTATATATGTATATGCATCTTCAAGACAAAGGTTTACTGGTCACGAATATATAATAAAAATTTAGTTTTTTAATGTTCGACTATTATTTTTTTACCGTCAAACTCAAAGTGATCCGATTCGCCCTGGTCTACCCTACAAGAGAATACATGGGAACTTCTTTATTACGGTGTCATTCCTGTAATCACGCCGCAAAATTCGGCAACGTTCAGGATTTTTTCTCTCAGTGAATAGAATGAATAACAATGTCAAACTTTTTTTCATTTATTAAGCTACTTATAATGTATAAGGAACAATTTTTTAAATACACTTTTAATTATTTATTTATTTATTTATTTATTTATTTATTTATTTATTTATTTAAATACTTATACGGGGAATACCCATGGTTTACAAGAGACAAAGCAGAGAAATTAACTAAAGAGTCTATACAATAAATAAGCCAAGAATACACGGCTAACAAAGCCAACTAAACTGAACTAAAAGATAAACAAGAACTAAGAACACAAAACTAAATACTAAATACTAAATACCACAATAAAACCTCAATGTAAGTTAGTTACGGACCTATAAAGAATCGTCTTTACCGAAGTCAAGGAGCATTGGAAGGGGTCTATGCCATTGAAATTCTGATTCGCAATAATCATCGCCCTATTAATAGGGTCAACAGCATAATGTCGATATTTCGGTATGTTTTTTATGTTTTTCCAATGTTATTTGGAGGTAAAAATCGCGATTACAGGAATCACCTCTTATCTTAGAGTTACATAGAGTTGCATCGCTAAACAGAAGCCGCAGTGGCAGATATAATTTAGATATTTTGGCAGAATTTATCGTTCTTCTTCAGTGCCCGATTAACTGCCTCGGAAAAAAATTCCTCTCCCCCGAATTGTTTTAATCCCCGTAGCCCTCGCGTTACGTACACCCCGTATACACGCGAGCCAACAAGTAAATCGGCAACACAAGGGGTCCGGCCTTCTTTTTTCCCCCGTCGAGCACGAACGTTCGTGCAAATGAAACGTCAAGCAAGCTTTCATCAGGCAAATTGGAGCGCGGCGTGCGCACAGGTCGGGGGCTGGTAAACTTGCCCTGTTTTCGGTCGAGCCCCGTTTATTTGCATCCTCGGCGGGTTCTCGCGAATTTACGTTAGATCAATATTATACCACTAGCATTGCTCGATAATGCAAATTTTACCGTCATTATCGTCCCGCTTGTGTCTTCATTGCGCGCCGCGATTTCCGCGATTGCTTGCCAATGAATATTTCATTGGCCGGGCGGGTTTTAATGCCCGAGCGGATGCCGTTTTCGGCCGCCGCGGCGAGAGCGCAAAACGAGCGCCGCGAAGTGTAACAACGACCGCCGATGGAACAATGGCGCTCGGCGCGGGCGGAAAATCCGCGATCCCGTTCAATTGACGCGCATCCTTAACATCGTTTCCCAGATACCCGCCGCTCGGAGCGTGTTTCCCAGCGGCGCGCGTCCACTCGATACCTGGCCACACGCGGAGCCGCGCTCTGTCGCGCCGCGAATCGTGAACATTCAATTTCCGACGGATTTCTATTTGCTCGTTCCCTCCAGCGTTTGACACGTCCAGCAGTCACGAGCAGGCGAGTGTTCTCGCGAGCTGGCCAGCACGGTGTATTTTGCAGAGGGAATTAAGTCGCTCGTAGGAGCCGCGCGCCATTTACGGCCGGGCCGCTCGGCAATGTAAATATTTCCTATTCAAACAACCGATGATTTTTCTCTGCCTCTTGGTCTTCCTTCCCCCCTCTTTCGCCGCCCGTTCAATAGCTGGCAGCGAAATTTTCTCTGAAAGCAATCGCCGGCTCAGCCGTGGGCGGCGGTCATTTCGATTTTATGATCGACGAGAGGGAATTTGTGTATGGGCTTGCATAGTTTCATTTGTAGAACAGTGGGCCAGTAAATGAGAGGCTTCCGGCTTGAGAAACCTCTCCGCGGTGATACGTGGATGGGTCAGCTGTTCTTATTTTTAGAATGCCGGTAGAAAGTTACGAAGCCTCTTCGATGGGGCAACTTGATGATCTACGTTCGATTCTCATATGATTTCTATACCTGAGACTACTCTCCAGGTAGGAAACTAATATTCCTGACCCCTACAAGTCTCTGATATCCCAAAGATATTTAATAACTACCCTCCCATTAGCACTACCATCACAGATTCTCCAACCCTTGCAACCTCCACACCCTAAAACAATTTTGGAACCCTTTCACTTCTTCCGCCGGCTGAATCAAGGAATTTTTTCATTCTACCCGCGGCGAGTGAGGAAATTTATTTACATCGCGAGACGTTTCCAGGATTACGTCCATTCGTGGCAGGCTCGTCCGACGCTGTTGACACACGTCGAACGTACAAACCGTCGGTCATTGTGACCGTTCAATTTTCAACCGATTTCTATTTACCCGGCGCGTGTGTACCCTCTGGTCAGTCGAGCAGCCGCTGGCCCATTGTCCAGCCCAGAGGTCTTTTCACCCCGGGGGTGGAGGTGGCGCGCGCGCGAGCCGGCGTCTGGCCGTCATAAATCGCGGACGACGAGCGGTCAGGAATCCACGGTGTCGTCGTCGCCGGGTTCGCCGCGGGAGAGAAAATCGCCTTTTGTCCCACGAGGGACGTTAATAATTACTCATGCAAACGAGCCGTACGAAGACGAGCCGGGGCCGGAGCGGGTACGCGCCACCGCGCCGGAAGTGCCCTCGGCCCCGTCGCCCCCGCTCGACTTTTTTCGCGAAATTTACGGTCGGAAATATCTTCGGGGACATCAATATTTCAGGCCCCCGTGAGCTCGTGGGATGCGTCTGCACGGAACGGAGCTTCCAGCGGTCTCGTTGCTCGTTTTAAACTCGGAGGCGAATTAGTCATCGAGGCGACTCTGCACGTGTCCCTCGATTCCACGGTCCGCAGGAATTCGGTGGGTTCGTGTTACCGGGAGACGCGGGAACTGGGTGCGTTTCAGGGAGTGCGATCTTGTACACCGCGAGACCTGAATATACCTCTCATAGTCCAGTGAAATTAGGATCTGTCTTCGGGGGTCAATTTCACCCCCTTAGAGTGAATTTGGGCAGCAAACAAAATTGCGTTGTAGTCAGGAGGACATCCCCTACACATTTACAATGTTTCATAATTTTTTGAATTTCCAGGTCCAGGATCCTCCCTTGTCAAAAATATGAGGGTTGAAACTTGGTAACCCGACGTACACGAAAATGATTACTCCTACAAAAAAACTCATAGCACCTTCTTTGTAGAGAATTTCCTAAGCTATACATTTCTGGGAGCTGGGATTTATTCCGTAGATTGGGCAGATTTCCGTCTAATTTCACTGGACTATCAGGCAGACGAAATATTAATCGAGGCTGCGAGTCGCTTTCCCCCGAAATCAGCCGCTATCTTGTCCTACCAGGGAACACGCTGATAAGCCTCGAAACTCCGACGGCCCGGTAAGGATATCGGAACGTCGAACTGGGGGGAAACACGAGCAGCGTATTGCCATTGAGGAGACGGTGTAACAGTAAAACGCGTCGCTTTATAATCACGGAATCGCGCAATTACGATCGAGGCTGTTTCTCGAACGGCATCCAAACGTCTTCCTTCTGATAGAGGCTACGGAATTGGTCCAGCTCTTTTTCTCTCCGGCACGTGTTTCCTCGGATCGTGGTTCCACCTTTTCTCTGGCTTAGTCGCCGTTCCCTACGGTCGTCCCCGCGATGGGAACGAGTTTATGAGATCTTCGAGAAGCAACAGGGCCCTCGTTGAGGGGGTGCGATAGCATCGCGATGCTTAATCGACCGGCTTCGATAAGGCTCTCGGGGAGGGCCGCTGTCGGCAACCTATTTATTCTAATTAGCGTGCGCGGGGGAGGGAATGGGCACGGGAAACGGGGGCGAACCAGCGCGAATATTGTGTCAGCCACGGAACGATCCCTGAAACCTGGTTACACAGGCGTTAGCTGGTAGACTGGTACATCGGCGCGGAATTTTCAGGGGGCACGCGATATTTAAACGGAGCACGCCCTCGGGCCTAATTGCCCCGTGGCGCGAAACTATGACGTTCACCTCGGATTGCTAGTGAGTAGTCGCGTTTCGGGGGGTTGCTGTGCATGGACACTTGGGGGAAGTCGATTCTACGAGATTCAAAGAGAAGCAACTATTTGGTGCTTTCGGAGGAAACGAAACAATTCATGCTCTTTGATATAGGTTCGCACTAGGGCTCTAACGAATATTCGAATAATCTAAGTATTCGAATACCACAGAATTCGAATAATTTCTTCGAATATTCGAACTTCGAACCTTCGAATATTCGAATATTCGGATCTTTCGAAGTTATGATTGCACCGAATACCAATCTGAACATGAGATATTTATTCACAGTTTATCGTGAAATTCTTTTCATATTGGCCTTTACAATTATTTGTTTCTCAATCGATAAATTTTTAACTTTATTAATCTTTGGTAAATTTATACATTTTGAAAAGAAAACAACCATCAGTTATTAGTATTATTTTTATAATAATGAGTGGACAACCCCGACGGAATCGGCCAAGGGCCCTCTCCTCTAGGCCCACCCGTGTCCCATCATAAGCGGATGACAAACAGTATAAGCAGACTTTTTTGTAGGAAGCTAAAACCCCATAAACGATTTTGAGGAACTATAATATTTTTATTTTTCCTTCGTTACTATAACGTTATTTTTCTAAATTTATAGAGTATTATTCGCTTTACAGACACCATCTTACTAATTAATAGCAATTTTATTCTTTCGCAAAGAAACGAGACCGCGGTATGTCTATTGTGCGACAGCCTCGCACGAAATTATTGTTTTCAGAAACGAAATATTAAGGATTCGAAATGTGACGGGGTTTATGATGCGGGCGTGATTTCTTCGCTATTTTTGAGCTTAAGAATTTAATTTGGCACCATAACCGGAAAAGACTCCGTCACTTTAGTGACGGCTTATGATTCAACATTTAAATATTTTAAATACCCTAGGTCCCTAAATTTAAATAGAATTTATACTTTTCGTTGCAAAATTCATAGAACCAATGATTAATAAAATTCCAAATTTATCGTTTGAAAAACAAATAATTGTAAAGGCCAATATGAAAAGAATTTCACGATAAACTGTGAACAAATATTTCATGTTCAGATTCCTATTCGGTACAATCAGAAATTCGATTGAGCAGAATATTCGAAGAAATTATTCGTATTCGAAATTATTCGAATTATTCGAATAGTCGAATAATTACAGCTCTAGTTCGCACCTTCCCCCAGTATAATAGCAATAATATAAGTTTGATACTAAATTCAAACATGTACCTATTACCTATTTTTCACCGATTTTCCAAAACTTTTATTGATTTTAATTTTCCCTTTCAAACCTGCACGACGGGCCGCTTACCCCACTAAACGCCTACAAATCCAGAAATGAACAGAGCAATCACCACCCCGGCCGAGGCACTTCGCAACATCGCGCCCCCCTTCTTTTTTCCCCCGCGGCGCGAGGTTGACGATCGCTCGTGAATTATGTATCACCGAGGGCAGATTACCGCGGCGACGACAAATGATTATATACGCGCGGATAAATTCCCTGATCGATCGCCGTTCCGCCGTGAAAATACGTTTCCCCTGTCCGCGCGGCCGCCGCCATCGCCGTTATCCTTAAACGCCGCTGTCGAAATATTTTTCGGCCGCAAGATTTTTATCTGCCTGCGGGCCGGTCGTCCCCGCGCGTAACTTACGCGTGTATTATGCCGCGAGATAAGGGTTGCAGCGAAATGAGGGGGCTAATAATCATGCGGGTTTTATTGTTGCCGACGGTCAGAGGCGAGGACGCGGCGCGTAAACTTGCGACCGCTGACCCGTGTCGCCGGAAACGCAAAAACGCGCCCGGAGCGGATCGCTGGGTATTTATCCGACGCGTTTATCTGGCAAACGATAGTGGAAGGGAAACGGAGTTTAAGAAGAATCGAGCCGAGAACGAGGGAACATCCTCGCGGACGGTTATCATCGTTAACCCGTCATAAGCGGCCAATAATTTCTATTCGTTGCCGGGGCCCGTGCTCGATCCGTTGCTTTCCTAATGGGCCCGTCGTGTTTCCCAACCGGCGAGGATATCTCATCCACGAGCCGGTAAAAGTTCGAATATCAATGACCCGAGGAAAACGCGGCGTAATAAACGATCGGCGGCTAACGATACAAACACGAGCAAGCTGGAAACGTGTCCGGCCGAGGCGAGGAGGGAAAGTGGCGAAGATTATCGTTGGCAATCACAGGCGATTGTTGTTGCTCGAGCGGAGTCCAGGCCGCGCCTGGATTACGTCCGATACGTCCGTCAATGGGCGACCAATTAACTTTCCTTTTTTTCCTCTCCCTCCGCGATGTATCCAATCGAGGAGGGTCGAGAGGGTGGACGCAGCTGCCTGCCGTTGAAAAGGGTAGCGGTCCGCTTCCACGATGGGATATTAGGCTCGGGATTAACTGTCGAAGCCGACAAACCGCTCGACTTTTCCTCTTGTATTTCCCCGCGGGAGGCTGCGCTCGCGCCTCGCTGCCTGGCAGATTACTTTTCCAGCGTGTTAGGTGGAAATTGAATGCCGCCTCTTATTGCGCCCCTTCCTCTACCTGTCGATATAGAAGAAGAAGAGTGTCGAGGTCGGCCGACAATGGGATTAGGGAAAGTTTAGTCTGCTCCGTGAAGAGCCGGCGGTCCATGAGAGATCGACAAAGTAGACGATACTTGTTGCGAGTACACACTTGTTATTCCAGCGACTGAAGGGTGGAAGGAAGTTGGCCAGCCAACAAATCCACTGAACAGTCCCATTGTACAGGCACGCGAAATAAGCTATCCGCGGAAAGGGCGACCGTGTGTGTCGCGGCGGATAGAGAAGCCCGGAGATACAGCAATACAGAAGTGGAGCCCTTTCAAGGGGAAGAATGAAGATCGCTGAGGAGCCAAGATTCCTCCGCCGTGCATGCACACGAGCCACCCGTGGCATTTCCCTTTTATCGAGGTCGAATCGAGGGATACCGGGGCTGGGATGTCGGTGCATTTTTCCACGCGGTACATTTCAAACCATCCAGCATCCGGAGAAGCTTTGCCAGGCTTCCATCTTTTATTTCCACCAGATCCGAGGGTTATTGGTATGTCTTCTCCTCCAATCCTGCTTACCCATCGAATTTCCAATCCCGAGCCTGCCGCTGGCCCACCGTTTACGTCAGGCTCGTTGTTTCGACTGGTTCCGAATGACCCCTCGGCTTGCACGGCCCCCTCTGTATTAGCCGAGCAATCAGTGTGGTCCTCGAGCGATACATAATTCATAAGAGCCGTAGCCAGAAGAAACTGTACGGGCACGGATCTCTCTCTCGTTATCTAAGCCAAGCCGGACTGTTAACGATGTAATAGACACATCGTGTCGGATCAGGTCGGATTAGCCGGGTTACACGGTCACGACGGGAAACACGGTGCCCCTTCAATCTTGCCCAGCGGACCGACGCGAAATCAGTTTGTAGCCGTTTTAGACGCCGTCTGAATTCTATCTGCGATCTGTTGTGACAGTTGAGCGATAGCGTAATAAGTTTTATCGGATCTCGCGGCCGCCCCGGTCTCGTTTCCCGCGCGTACGTGCGTTCATCTCGGCCGGGAACGGTAGCCGCCGGTGGGAAAGGGACGATTCGGGGCGGAGGGCCCCGGGATCAAATTATACACACGTATACACCTGGCCGTACGGGAGGCTCATTTGCATAGGATTTGAAGGAAGACTTTTATACGCGCGCGCTTTCTCATTCTCTCTCTCTCTCGTCGCATACAGTTGGTCGCAAAAGTATCCGTCTGCCCTCCGATTGTGCGTGTCGCGTTTAATTGTTCTCGATGCAGGTTCGATCTCGAATTAATTAAGAAGGTTGCCTTCATTCTTAACGCCCACCTCACGCTTATTGTTCTTTTCTCTGATTTATTCGTTCTGGGACACCCTGTATACAAAACAGAATTACAAATAAATTACAGGAAACAAAGCAAAATATAGTGCTTGGATGAAATCATAATTTTTTTTGGAAGATGGGGCGCTCCCTTTGCGGGGGGCATTCTGGGTAGGGGCACAGGCGGCAACTGCTCATCGGCCGCCCGCTAAATCTGCCACTGTGAACATAGTTCAAAGTACACTTCCTTGGGTCACCGAATTCTCAAACGATGCTCCCAACTTCTTCCATCTTCGTAAAGTTAAATACTTTTGCCGCCAACTGTAGAACGCTCGTCCGTCCGTCTGCCGATAGAAACGTATGGCATTTTTATGCAAATCCCCGGGCATCTTCCGGGCGAGGGGGGCTTTCGAGAGAGCCAGTTCGACCGGTCGAAGTTCGGGCCACGGCGCACAGGTGTGCGGAGCTTTGTTTTACGAGCGTCGGGGCCGCGCGGTGTGCGCCCCGCTAATATTTGTCGTGCTGGCGTCTCTCGGCGTTAAAAGTGGCCACGGTTGACCGACCAGTTTATAGGCGGTATTTAAATATCCGCGTCCGCGTAGCCGTACACGCGGAAAGACGTCGTTAAAAGAACACCGTGCTCGACACACTTCAGCCGTCTCGTTAAGAACCAATGACCCTGCTCCGGGGCCGCTAATACTCGCTCTTTCAGCGTCGATATCGTCTGGATCGCGTTCCTTCCACGTGGTAATTGCCTTGTGCAACGCACGCGCCGGCATAAACAATGAGGCGACCGTAAATTACGCTCAACGCGCGAGTATAAACAATAAGCTGGCGGCGAATATCCTTCTCGCGCTGGTATGAATAATAAACTGTTTCTTATTGGGATTCCAGTTGCAGGGGAATGAATAATTCTGGGACCTAGCTGTGCGATTCTTTCAGATCAAGTTATCAATGTAAAATAAACATTCACAATTTAGCAATTAGAACCTTAGTAGAACCGTAACAGTGGTGCGCTCAGGATTTAATCTTGGGGCGAGCCGAGTGGAACGAATAAAAATATTTGACGTGATAAAATTTGTAGTTGGAACAGAGCGATTTTCTACGGCTGCTATTGCTCTTGCGATGCAACGCACCCCACGTGACCACGATGAATGCAATTTCATTTAATGCAAATTCATTAGGTGGTTTTATAAAAGTTTATTTAAAGATTAAAATCTAGCTTTCTTTTCTTTTCACAAAGCCCCTTCTTTGGGAGGTGCCAGAGCTCCTTGGCCCCCCGCTCTGGGTGCGCCACACAGTGGTCCGACGCATAGAGGAGAATGTGGAAAAAACTCATAACTTCACCATTTCTCAATATTTTTAATTATTTTTGTTTCATATTCTGCCTCAATGTACTTTTGTCCAATAGAAAAGTTGTAGAGAATCAAAATATGCGGTTTTTTAATTTTTTTTAATTTTTTTAATTTATTTTTAACTTACAATATTCGTTTTTTGAACGGATTTTGTACTTGTACAATGTTTAGACAAATTTGTCGAAACAAAGTACGTAAAATGATCGTTTTAATTCTTCAATAAACATTTTGCATACGGTACAGACGGTGATAGACGGTGAAAATTTTTAATGGGAATTGTACCTCAAAATATGTACTTTCAAACCTTTCAAGTGTCGTTGCGGAGGTAGACGGAGGTACCTGAAAAAAATGGTGATTTCTAAAACACCTCGGTATTCTTTGAGATATTGTTATATTCTGAAAACAGTTTCAATTCTGCCTCTTTTTGTCCTACACTATGTAAAAATGAGTAATAAAACTACTCCGGAAAAAACAGGTCCACTTAGTGATATGTAGAAATTTTGGCCATACTTCTTTAGTGCGAGTTTTTCCGAACTTGTAATCGGTTTTAGAGGCTAAGTGACAGGAAATGACCAATACATAACCGATAAAAAATCATACCTAAAAGAACAATACAAAATTGTGACATGATTTTTTTAGGTTTTTTCCGCCTTTAAACCACTGTGCGCCACTGCTCCATAATAACCTTTGAATCTCTGAAAAAATCATTCTTATGTAGAAAGCAACTGCAGTTACAATTATAAATATTCCCCCACCTAGAATTCACTGGAAAAAAAGAAGGGACAGAATCTAATTCGACAGCTCCGTCGCGGGTTGCTCGGGTCGAGTCAGCGACAAAACTCTCGCGTCGAGTCGCATTCCTTGCCCTCTTGGGGCTAAGTAGTTTTGTCTACGCCTGAGACACCGCGTCTGACCCAGAGAGGACCTGCCAAGCGCGCTAACCTGATGGGGAATAAATTCACGAAAAGACGAATGCGGCTGGCGGGCCGGAATGAAACGGAGGTGTCACGCTCTCCTCCTCTCTGATCCTCCCTCTCTGTCGCGTTCCCTGCGTCGCGGCAATAAATCCCCGAGGCCCCGCGTGCACCGTCGGACGTGTTCCTGATTCCATTCCGTCCACGGGCGGATAGCAGCAGCCTGTGGCCGGTGTACGCAGATAGGTAGGATAGGTGCGGGGCGAGAAAATAAATTAAAGTCTTGCCGTTTAAAATAGCCCCGTCGGCCGGTGCCCACCCCGCCCCCCGAATATGCAAATATATGTTGATTCGAGAGATTTTTAGGCGCATGACATAATGATGATGACGACGATGCCGGCCACGGAGATAGAATATTAAGGGATCCCCCTTCTTCGGTCGCTCGCCGAGTGCCCTATAATTTCTCGTGAACGCGTAGGGGCCCCCCGAAGACGCTCATTCTCGCGTGGGGATCGACTTAAACGACGGCGAACGGTGATTACGTACAATTTCATTTCGTAGACGATTCCTGGCTGATGCGGACTAATCGTATACTATCGCTGGTTCCTTCGATCCTTCTACCGATTCGACGTGCCTGTCGATTCTCCACGGTATCGTTTCGTTTCTAGGAACGCCCCAGCGTGTCTTCGAACCGCTGGGAGCGTTTGGCGTTCGTACTTTCACTTGGGAAACCCGGATCGAAGGGATCCCGGCTCCCTTCTGTGTACAGTACTGGGCCCTTACTTCCACGGATGAATATTCTAAATCAAATTACATTCTTCTGCGAGTTTCACTGGACAGTCGACTTCCCGCCCTTAACTTCGAAACCCCCCTGTAGACCCACGCGTAATCGTAGAGATGCCCTCGGAGAGACACATGGTTAAATGCTCGGTATGACGTATCGGGGGCCGCAAATAAATTCTCATGGCCGGAGTTAGACAATTCGGGTGGAGATAAATCGGCCTGGCCGCAGAATAGTTAAACACGCGGGCGAGGCACGGCGCGCGAGCGCGATCGGCCCATAAATCGCAATCGTCGGTCGCCAGGGCGTTACACGAACGTTAATTATCGCGCGGGCGATTGAATTGACACGATAAAAACTAGCCGCCCGCTTCGAGCCCGCAGGCTACCGAAGGGTTGGAATCACGACGTGTGGCCCATCTAGGCGGCTCGTGAAATATATCTTTCCTAAAACTCTCGCAATCATTTCTCGCCGGCCGTATATTATCGTCTACGGAAGAATCCCATCTCTCCCGCCGTCTTATCTTAACTTCCATCGATCGTCGTTGGTCACCGAGCCCGAATAATACCCGCCGATAGCGGAATTAGGCAACGGGAGAATCGAAGCAGTCGGAGACCGACCGTGGACGGAAGTTTATGCGCTTTATATCATCCAGTAAATTCCGCTCTATGGCATATTGAATTTCGATTTTTATACGGCTCCTTAAACGGTTCCATTACTTTGGCCAATAGCGCATCGCGCCCGGTAGTCGCGGCGGGTATGCGCCGCTCGCGAGGTTTATGCATATTCGAACGGTGCACTCTGCATATAAATGCGATCTCGGGGCGGCCGAAAGACGGCGTTTAGAGGCAACCGGAGGAGATCGCGTCACGTTCATCGGGACATTTTTTCGCGCCGGATCGCCCTCTTTCGCCCGCTTGCAGGGTGATGCTTAATAGGATCACCCCGCCTGACGATTAACCCCGAAACATCGGGATGTATCATCGAAATTATACGGCGATCCATCAAAGGATAATGTCTACAACCCAAAATCAGGGGGAGGGAATTACATACACCTAATGGGGTTCGGGATTTATTTTCCAAGTTTCGAGACGAGGAAGAATATGTAAGCCAATCTGTAAATCTGACCCGATGGAATAATTTGTAAAATGTCCGTTTTAGCTTCTCTCCGGTTTCTACGGAACCACCCTGTATATACATATTTAGGCGTACACAGTGTGTTGCCCCTCGTATTTATGCGTACGCGTGTGTCGCCCCGACGAAACGCTTCCAAGGATTATAAAGCTCGCGAAATATTTTCGGGCCACGGCCGTCATAACTCAGCCTCGGTCGCTCGTTTTATTCCCCCTCGGCCTCTCCGCGGCGGCCTCACTCCTTTTTCGCTCTCTCTGCGCCCCGTCGGAGCAGAACCACCGGCTTCCGTTCGTACAATGGACCGTTCGCGAAATATGGACGCACATTTGTCGCGCGTTATGCTTATGCGCCCGGTGGACGTGTCTATTAGCGCCGCTGGGAAACGCTGAAGCCGAACGGCTCCGTGCCTCTTCGACAATCCGCTTGCACGGAAATCGAGAGGTCGTTGGAGATGTTTTAAGATGGACGATAGGGTAAATAAATAGTCTTGAAATTCACAGAATTACGCTTTATTCTTAAATCCACATGTATAATACATATTAATATGTGAACGGGGTGAGAGAAATAAAGATAGCCGAAGGGGATGGTAGAGGTGGCTTCGTTAAATATTAAATTTCGTTTTGCAATTTTGCGCACCGTCGGGGAGTTGATTACGTGCAAGGTAGCCACAGCGGTTGGTGAAATTTGAAATTCAAGTTAAATAAAAAGCAAAGCTTAAGCTTAAGGTATACATAGAACGACACCACGGGTATTCTCGTTTTTCCCTTCAATTACATAAGTGGACGTTAAAAAGCGATGAGCGCGGCCGGGTCGGCGAGGAATTAAGTAAATGCCTGTTATTCGAGGGGGCTAAGCGACAAGGTAATTTTAATCCTCGCCCCGCGTATATGGGAGTTTAATGGCGGCGGTGCCGCGAACAATTGCAGCTTGCGGCGTGATTAATTAGATTAAAGTATAGGCCTGATCCCGTCGATAATATTCCAGATAAAGATCGAAGCTCGATGAATGGCAAAAGGATGGGCCTTGGGAACCTGGGCCCGTCCGCACCGTGGCCCCATCGTACCACGAGAGACGAGCAACACTCCTCTCCGGGGCCGGGGCCTTTTTGCTCCTCTTTGCCACGTTCCTCCCTTCGCCGTGAATGTCATAAAAGCCCCGCGTACGTGAAACTATTTCTGTTTGGTGACAACCAAGTATCCGTTCTGGTGCACGCCGAAGATATACTGTCCTTTTAGCTCTCGTCGGCCTCCCGATCGGCGAAAAGAAAGGACGAGACGGGCACACCATGGTCCAGCCACCATGAATATTCCCTTCCACGAACAGCGATATGGAAAGTATGTATTTCCTCAACGTCTTTACCCCCGGTGTCTCTTAATCACCTGCCTCGATTAGCATTTCTATGAACAGGCCTGTCGTTCGAGGAATTCCTTTTCATCAGTGTCTCGGCCCGGTTGAAGATTGACACGTAACCCCGGGGGGAAAAATCGTGAAACAAGAAAGCGCGGTTGACGCGGCCAAGCCGGAGAGGTACGAGGTGGCTTTACGATATCCTTGGAACTGGCCTCTGCGAGGCTCTCCTCCCGGTTCCGTATTTCGCGCTTATGCTTGCATTTCATTGACAGTAATAGACTGTTGGTCGCCAGGGTTGCGCGCCAGCTAGCCGAACGGTAAATCACCGCGGATTATATTTCCCCCCCCTCGGTGGGGGCCAGCAGCGGAACGTCAAAATACATCGCGAGGATTTACCACCCCGCGATGCTACCCGCACAAAATCTTCACCGTCGCTTCGGCATTCATGTATTCCCCGTCGTAAACGACAATGACATCCTTCCGCGCGGGGATGCGCCCGCGGAACCGTTATTTCCATTCTTCCCGAATTAGAAAACGGCTTTACTGCCGTTGGCCCCCTTACCGTAACTCATGGGAAACGTTCGCTGCTGTTGGTCGTGGCGCGGCTCCAATTTGATTATTAATTTCGATCTCGGGGCGGTCGCGACGCCGCCACGCTTCGGAGAATACTTTCTCCCGTTTACGCGGAGATAGGGAAACGGGGGTTGTTCTAGTCGTGAATGTTTTGGTAGGAATTTAGCAAGACCCTTTATTCTTCTACCTCTATAAATATAAGATCGGACATACCTCAAAATGAAATGTAAGAACCCAGTTTTAAAAGCATTGTTCCATTGTTCCAGGCGCTGTTCTACTATCTTCCCCGACTTGGACCGAGCTCTAGTAGTGTCGTAACTGCATACGAGCTGGGATTCCCCTCCAGAATGTCCAGGACGATGAAACGGCGTACGGCCGACTATCATTGGAGTTGATCTGGTCGTAAAGACTCCTCTGGTATTACTTTCCGTACGGGACCATAACGCAACGTGTGCGTGTAATGCGGTAATCCAGGAACAGAGGAGTATAAATGTTGCAAGGCCAATTAAAAGACGGAAATTGATTGCCGGCCGTGGCATTCCGCGACGGTAATCGCGGCTGTGTCAAAGGGCAACGTTAAACCCATGCAGCGTCGATTAATAAAACAAATGTCGCAATTAACGGGGGAATATTATGAGTGTGTTACTCATTCAACCGTTACCCGTTAAGTGGAACATAGAGGGAACGATAGAGAGGTGTGCGGCATCGGTGGAATACTTTTTATGAATATGAAACTACACACATGCATGCTTGTCAAAGTTATTAGATACCCATGTACGCTTTAAATAAAAATCTGAATAACAATATTACCAATTGTGTTTTATTGTGAATATGAATTGCCTTACATCCTCCATCCCATGTTTGTCACATAATGGACATAAGCCACAAGTCACACGTACACATCACCACACACCACACTTCAAAACATCGCACATCTCACATAAAACATCACACATCACACATAAAACATCACACATCACACATCACACAATACAACATAACGACGTTACACTTTAAACTACTGCTGCACAACTCTAAGCGTATGAGCAATATATCAGGAGAACATGAAGCGAAAGGAGCTATCCAACATTTCAGCGTTGAACGCCTTACGAAACCTCTGCGCCTCTGCGTTAAATAGTTCTGCGCCTTCGATACTCTCTCCGCTGGCGATACCTTGTGCCACCTCTTTCGACATCATGTTATCCTGTTACGAAGCTCATTTTAGAGCGTCCTGAAAATTTTGGCTCGATTTTGGAGCGATGTATCAGGATAACATGGAGCGAAAGGAGGTGTCCTACATTTACGCATCAAAGTTCTTTCGAAACCTCTGCGCCTCTGCGTTAAATAGTTATGCGCCTTCGATTCTCTCTCCGCTGACGATACCTTGTGCCACCTCTTTCGACATCATGTTATCCTGTTACGAAGCTCATTTTAAAGCGTTCTGAAATTTTGGCTTGATTTTGGAGCGATGTATCAGGATAACATGAAGCGAAAGGAGGTGTCGTACATTTACGCAACAAAGCTCTTTCGAAGCCTCTGCGCCTCTGCGTTAAATAGTTCTGCGCCTTCGATTAGCTTTCCGGAGACGTTACTTAGTGCCACCTCTTTCGACATCATGTTATCCTGATACGAAGCTCATTTTAGAGCGTTCTGAAATTTTGGACTGATTTTCAAGCGACGTATCAGGATAACATGATGCGAAAGGTGGTATCCTACATTTCGACATCGAAGGCGTTGCATTAAAGTAGCGAACAAGAGTTGAGCCTTTCGTAGGCCTTATTCTCAAGGAAATACCGCAGATACTTAAAATTAGAGGTTTGGAATTTGGATTGGAATATGTAAAAGGTATTTCTGAATAATAATGCAGTTTGTTTCAAGTTTTTCCACTTTTTTTAAATATAATTAATAATAACCTTTACAGTGTTACAATAAAGTATAAAATATATAATTTCACTTTGTTTGTTATATAAAATCACTATTTTCTTGTGTTGATTGTTGATGTTTCCGTCCGTTGGCTCCCATAAAGTTCCTGTCCACGTCGAAATATTCCCAAGTTTCACCTGTAACAAGAAAAATATTTTTACTAAGGTAAAAGTACTATTACCTGGACACGTCCCAATACCTGGACACCAATGACATTTATATTTTTACTAAGCTTCATAGAAAATTTAGAACAATATTGTTGGGAATATATGTTATTTTGCAACTTGATCTCTTATATAAAAAATTGAGAAAGTCCTAGATGTAAAGTTTAATATATAAAACAGTCTTTAAATATCGGAGGTGCATGCACTTGAATTCTGCGTAGATTTCTTAAGTAATTCTTAAGAAAAATACAATTAGTTGTTAAGGTGATAATAATCGTTATATAACGTTTCTCTGAGAAAAAAACGTATGTACAGAATCTTAAGAAGTTTCTTGTTACATACAAAACAAAACATTGATCGGTTAATGTTGATTTTAATTAAAAATATACGTGTTCATGTATCGGTACATAGTAATCTTGTCCCCTGCACGCTGTCCCAATAACTGACCAGCCGTCCAGTTGGTCGGTCTGTCAGCATTTTGAACGCTTATGGGAAATCCCAATACCTGACCTCATTGTCCAACCGGTAAACTGTCTGTGTTTTCTCAAATTCTTGTACATCAAAACTGTAAGTACAAGTATACTGTACATAAATTAACAGTTCTTTATTTTCAAGTCATATTTTTAATCAATTGCATGCCACATTTTCAACATAACCTAAAATTTCATAAATGAATAATTCGCGCGCAAATCATTCACACAAACACTAGTGGCGCCCTCTGCGCCGAGCTTTGCGTCATCTTCCCCATTGACCAGGTATTGGGACACCAAAAATGGGACGCTGGGACAAATCAGAATTCTATTGTCCATGTATTGGTACACATAACTACTTTGTGTTTTTACTCAATTTAATTAAAATAACGCACTGAAAACAAGTTTTTAGTAGCTCACTTGATAGAAACAAGTAACACTTATCTAAATATTGACACTTTTGTTAAAAAGAACATTTATTTTTAGTCCATTTTTAAGATATACTACTTTGATATCCTTATGTGTCCAATTATTGGTACTTTTACCTTAACCTGCCTTGTCTATTATTGAAAATAGGACAAATGTTACAACATAATTTCATGTACGAAAATCTATTAGTGAATGGAATTGTGAAACGTGTTTCTGGAAATTAGCCATAACACATCGAAAGAAGAGGTTGAATATCAGATTAAACAGCTAAAAGATAAAAAAGCCTCTGGGTATGATATGATAACCGGGAAAGTCATCAAGGAATTACCCGACAAAGCTACCGTCAAGGACCCAGTTCCTGATCAGAACCTAATTCCTGATGAGTTTAGTATATAAATACCAAATAATAAGTTTATCACGATACAAATTTATTCTAAAAAATGACTAAATAATTATGAAGTATTTTTAAATTTATACGCAAACATTTGATAGCTGATAGTAAAATATTTTAGGTTGATCAGAAACTGCTCCCTTTGCATCTTAAGTGATCAGGAACTGGGTCCTTGACGGTATACGATACTAAAGGATATTTCAGAAGTAAAAATCGACAATGCAATAATACGCTGTTCGTAAAGCACCATGCATGCTTTCGTTGCGAGCGGTTTTTTGGGACGGGCGAAAATCTGCGTTGAAACGGGATCGTCGTGCGACGACGTCGATCGGGGTCCATTCACGGCCGCATAAAAGCTGTTTCCTCTCGTTGTAACCGGAGAGCAACAAACTCTCCTCTTCCTGCCCGGTGCGGGCCGATATTTTTTAACGCGCCGCCGCACTGAGCCGAGCCGAAACCGTGCCGGGGTACCCCCTACGCGCGTAATCACGTAATTACGCGCATTAAAAGGAGCCTCCTCGTAGGTACCAATTTAATTTCCGAATTTCCAGCGGCGAATTACCTCGACTGCCGCGTGTTGCAGCAGGCGGGGGCAGGGGAACGGACAGGGGGAGAAATGGAGGCCGTCGCAATTCAGGACCATTAGCGAAATTGCTCGGCGCGGAGCGCGTTTGCCGGGGCCCCTTTTCTTCGTCGATCGGCCGAAAAACGGCGTAAAGCTCGCGGGACCGCGGAGCGGACACGCCGGGAACATGGACCCGGGCCTCGGTGCTTACCGCGAAACCTTCGCGTAATCTTCGATGAAACACGAGCCACGGGGCACGTAACAGTACGTCGAGGAGAGCCGTTTAAACATTCGACGCGGCGTGGCAGTCGGAGTTTCGACAATTTATAAGGGACTTCGGCGAGAGTCCCGCTCGACGAGCAATATTCAGCGAAATTACACGGCGATTCATCGCTGCTCTACGCCGGGACGTCGCTAACGAACACGAAACGCCGCTCGATCGCGATTACGGGTACTTAGCGGGGACGATTTACGTCGCGCTTATGATTTCGTATTGCGTTACGGGGATGGATCGCGGAGGACGGACAGGAGGGATAAGGGATTTTAGCGGGGTGGAAATCTATCGGCTGTTTACCGCCGCAGCTCCATTTCTCTCCCTCCCTCTCAACTCGAGAGTTACCGATTACCGTATCGATTACGCGCAGAATGGTCCCTCGCGGGGCAAGAACCGCGGACGCCAGCCTTCGACAGATCGCGATCTCGCGGTTACGCAAGTTGACGGGGCAGGCTGGTGGAAGCGGCCGGTAGCGGTCGTATTTCACCGCGAACGACGGAAATAAATTTCCATATCTGGCCCTCGGTGCCTGGCGTCGCTCGTTTCCTTACGAGCTTAATAAAGACAAATACACCCGCGCCTCGTAGCGTCCACGCGGAACCCGTGTCCGGGTACAGCGTGTCGTGCAACGTCGAGCAGAAAATCGTTTACAGCGGCGCGATTACGCACACTACGCGCCGGCTCTAGCCAAGATACGCGGATGTACCATTATCGGGTGCGCGTGGGAGGCGCTTACGTATGTACATCCACGTTACCTCGGTACCGAGGAGTGTCGTGCCAGGGCTGGGCATCGATCTTGCCTATCCGATAAATACGTCGAGGCTCGCCGCCTCCCCTCCTCGCCCTCTCCACGTCCCTGCTTCTCGTCCCTGCAACCGCGGCCCAGACACTCTCGCGCTCTCTGGCCATTCGCAATTTTACGAGCTGTTTCAAGAGCCGTGACGCTGCAATCTCACGGCCAACAATGCCCGTCCCCCCTCGTTTTTTTCAGCCCCCTCGCCTGTCCGCCGCTGTCGCGCCACGGATCGCAGCTGTACAACCCCGAATGACGCGTGTAAAATAAATTTAAATTAACTGGCCACCGTGCCGGCACACGGGCTCCTCCCTTGTCGCGCCACTAACTTTGAAGTTGACGGTCCTTTCGCGCTGACGGCACGGTCAGCGTGAAAGCACAACGGGGACTGGAATATTTTCAGCCGCGAGGGTTTATTGTCCGTGGGATCCGGGGATGCGTCGTTTGTTCGCTGGGTAACGAGTAATTGACCGACTCCGGATTGGCCATTCTTTCGGCGGAGGGAAGGTAGATTCGCGGCTGGGCCTTTGTTTCGATTCTGCTCGGCGCGAGAAGCTGATGGGCCGGGAGTGGACGCGTGACGTGCGCGAGAACGAAGGGAATGCGGTTTCTATGTATTTCTATGAGAATGGCCAGCAATTCGTTGCATTAGTTTACGTCGACGGCTAAGCGCTTCTTAAACGGTTCATGCATTATGGATCCGGGGGAATCTGAATTCCCGCGAGCGAGCAATCAGAAAAGACTAGCGCGGCGGCCGCCGTTCCCCTCTTTCGGCCGCGTCACCGTCGATGATAACGTTAAATTTATTCAGTGGAAAACTCGAGCGCCGAAAAGCCGCCGCCTCGTCGACAGCTTTTACCGGCTCCGTTCTCTTTTCAAACTTCCAGCCATCGGCGGGCGGCGCAGGGGGAGGAACGGGGGACGACGCTTGGCCATTAGCCGCGTTTACGAACGCCCCCGCGTCGACGTCCTTTTTATGAAATGCCGGTCTCAAGCTCCACGGGGCTATTCGCGTTTCCGTGGACGGGAAAAGGGACCCCCCCCCGACAATTCAGCGAAGTGCGCGGCCACGGAGGGACGCGATTCCTAACGTCGTTCTCTCGTTATCGCGAAAGAATGTACGCTTACTCTGTGCCTGACTGATCTATCACCTGGTTTGTTGCTTCCGCGGGCAAGCAGTGCGCTGAGTTGACGGAGGGATGGGATGATGGACGATCAAAGCTTCACCTGCACCCCTTGCAGGAGGCAGAGGCGACGCAACTTGTGGCATCAGTGATTTCGAGGATTCTTTTATGATATCTTTTATATGTATGTAACTAAATGTATATGCACAGAATTTATGAATAAATCCGAAGTTTATGAACACTACATTGAAGCCTCGCGTATCTTTTAATATCCTTGAAATACCTCCATCCTTTCTCTTCCTCGTCACGTCACTGGGAACATTCCCCACTCATTCGCGGGTAATGCCAGCAATTCCTTCTTCAAGCCTTCTGTCTTCAACGGGGACTTGATTGTGGGCGGGCGGAAAGTCTAGCTGGAACAGACGAGAAGATTTAGTCATCTAGTCAGATCCATTTGATTCTGTAGCTCTTCTGTTGAAATGTGGACGAGGGAAAGTATTATATCACAGGTCAAAATGTCCCTGCGTCCGCTTGACAGTGAGAGCTCAAGTGCCCTGTCACCACATTCACCCCCCCGTTTCGTCGCAAGCTCGTTATATTCCACCCAGCGAGGATGTACGATTGTACAACCCCCCGCGGCCGCGAGAAAAAGGGGAAATTAGGTGCAGCCTCACCTTCTCCGAGGGCAGGGAAAAAGTCCGCGGCCGTCGTCGGCAGCAGGAAGGTAACAGCTGTAAAGAGTCAACACGCCGTCCAAATATACGACAGCGCGCAGACACAAGGTGTCAGAGCAGCGCGAGGTGGCGCGACTGTCACGTACAGGCTGCGACCGGGCTTCATCCACCACCCCGTCGAGATGCAATTTCCGCTATTTTTACCCGAAAAGCTTCTCGGGCTATCCCCGCGGCACGTTCCTCAAATAAAGTCCGCCACCCTCGCCTGCTACGTGGCCGTGCTCGCTCCCGCGCGAGCCTTGATACGCGTGCACGTACTCCTCTCTCTCTCTCTCTGCTATCCGTACTTACGCGCTGCTCCTCCCCTCGCTCCCTCCGAGAAGAGAAGCTGTACCCTCTCGATGTAGCACCGTCGAGACGCCAGCTCGGTGAATCCTTTCGTGAGCCAACCCCCTCAGCGATCCACTGATCTCTCGCTGAAGCCACGTATCCCAGCGTCTCGCGATTCATACTTAACCGTGAGTAAATCCCCCGGTCGTCGAAACGCTTGGAAATTGGCGGAGGATTAACGGGGAGTTTAAGTTTGATGGAAACTCGAAAGATCTAAAAGCAAGGGAGATCCGTGGACCAAGAAGACCAGCTTTCATAAGGAATCTTCCTACTATTCCTCCTGTTCGCCGCTATTTAAAACAGCAAAGATATTTGAACGCGGACCGCATCGCGATCGAGCCAGCTTCCGGTGTCCGTTTAGCTCCCCGCAATGATCTCGTATATTCTCCCAGCGTGGGGCGTTTATCACGTCCCTTTTGACGGTGTTCTTCCCGCGTCGACGTTTGTTTTGAACCGAGGCGGGACGACCGGAGGAGACGTACGAGGCGGCCTCGTGTCTCCGCGCTCCGGTTGCGGTGTTTCGCGAACGGGAGCTCGTAATGCCTGCCGGGATGGCGTTCAACGTCCCCGACGTCCGGCAACCAGGATTCCGACGGCGGGTGCGCGTTTCGAGGCGATTAAATTCATTCTACGGCGAGAGTGGCGCGGCTCCCCTAAGCCGCGGGATCACGCGAGGGCTCAATTTCAGCGGCGACAAGCCGCGGCCCTTAATCCCGCGATCAGGATAATCGTCGCGAAGGATGCCAGGGGGCCAGAGAGTTACGGTACCGCGAGGCCAGGTCAGGGTTTCCATCGACTCAGACTACTTTTTCCAACGTCCCGATGATTCACTGGCCACGGTCGAAAGTTGAACCGTCTAGCTGGTACGTTTCTTTCCAACTGTCGTTCTCTCGATGGGAGGGGCAGTAAAGTTGCTCGAGAGGGGAGAAACACTGGGCACGTTTCTTCCGAGCCAACTTCGCTGAGCGAGAGGGAATTGCTCGTTTTATGGACGCTTTTTAGCTGCGCCGCTCGAAGGGATGATGGAACTTGGAGTGTACTTTGAATCATCCTCGAGAGTGTCATTTCTGTTATTCCTGCCGCGGTTGCTGGGAGGACTTCTGGGTGCGAAGTGATCCCTGTTTAATGTAATGTGCCAATCGCACTATACGCCTAATGCCGAATGCCTACAAATTTTTTTCAGTGATAAATACTACTTATTTGTAACGATACCACTGCAGCCTTCGGTAACTAAATAACTTGTGTTTCCCTACGATATCCTGTTAGCTGCTACTCGAGCTCTGCCACTCGTCCACCACTATTCCCCGCGAGACTTACGGTATACACCCCGAATCGTAAATAAGCATCGCGCATTCCGCGTCTCGAGCAAGGAGTCTGTACCTTGTATCTATTAGCAAAGGAGGCAGCGTGATGAATGGGTGGAATTAGAGGACGAGCAGGACGGGTTATCGCGGCGCGTCGACGCGAGCAATTATCGCCGGGTTGCCGGCCTGACAAATTTCATCTTTCGCGGTTGCGAGGGGCGTCCGGCTATGTCCCTGTTCGAGCACGGCCCGATGAGAAATCGCGCGCGTGGGATAGGAGAGAAAAGGGGCGGAGGAATGGGATATAAGGTGGACGGAAGGTGAAGAAGAAAAGAGGACGGCTGGGTCCGCCGCGATTGTATCGGCCGGTGTGAATGTCCTGTCTGGTAGTTAAGACGGCCGTGGCGCGCGGAGGGGTGTCGGGGGCAGGAGAGGCCGCTGTGCCCCCGGAGAGAAGTTTTATTGCGACAAGTGCGCTGCTCTCTTCTACGGCCCCCCCCCCCTCCTAATACCAGCCGACTTCCGGTCGGCACCAGAGAGAATCGCCCGGAGAACGAGCGGTGGATGAAATGCAATTTACTCTTAAGTCGCGTCCGTCGAAACTCGAGAGCCGATCCCCCTCGGTGCACCACTTGCTGCGAGTGTGCTTCTTTCGCTGTCGGCCCCGGCCCCCTTCGGTAATCACGTGTTTACGGATCCCACGCTTCGGGCTGTCGTCTTACAAGGGATATCGAGGCACCTGACTTAACCTGCGTGCCGATTTAAGAGCAGCACAAGGATCGCTGCACTCGCCTCGTGCAGAAATAAACTAGATCTCGGGTGAACTAGGCGCATACCAGAGTTGCCAGGCAATTCCCTACGCGTAGGGAAGAGGTTACGTCACATAGACCTATACATATACCTACACAGATACGCCTTGTGCGCTGCATGCGGTGAACTGTGGTACGTCACCAACACAAATATACCGTTATTGCTGTAGGCGTTCTCCTTTTACTACTCCATACTATAGTCCAGTGAAATTAGACGGAAATCTGCCCAATCTTCGGAATAAATCCCAGCAAGCTAAATTTTGGTATGGGCCTTTATTTGGTCGTTTTAAACAATATGTCAAAAGTCCCCATCGATCCGAGTGCCGCCAAAAATTTTACAGAGGGTTGAAAAAAAAATAACAGTTTTTCGCGAATATCTCGTTTATAACCTAGGAAATTCTCTACAAAAAAGCTTGTATGAGTTTTTTTCGTAGGAGTAACCATTTTCATGTGTGCCGGGTTACCATGTTTCAACCCCCATACTTTTGACAAGGGAAGATCCCGAACCCGGAAATTCAGAAAATTATGAAACTCTGTAAATATGTAGCGGAAGTCCTGCTGAGTACGACGCAATTTCCTTTGCTGCCCAAATTCACTCCAAGAGGGTGCAATTGACCCCTGAAATTTTTTTTATTTTGTATTATTACTCGCGAACTGTAGGAGATAGAAAAAAAGTGTTCAGGAAAAAGTTACTTCTCTTAATTAGGACTAACATTTGGTAAATTATAGTTCTTACAGTTCTTACGGTGCGTGAGTTATAACACAAAATCTAAAAAAAAACGGATTTTCAGGGGTCAATTTCACCCTCTTAGAGTGAATTTGGGCAGCAACAAAAATTGAGTAATACATACCTATACATATATCCTCTACTTATCCCCAAAGATTAAAGTTTAAATTTGTTCACTCGAAGGGGGTGAAATTGACCCCTGACAATCCGGCTATTTTCCGATTTTGTGTTATAACTCACGAACCGTAAGAACTATAATTTACCAAATGTTAGTCCTAATTAAGAGAAGTAACTTTTTCCTGAACACTTTTTTTCTATCTCCTACAGTTCGCGAGTAATAATACAAAGTAAAAAAATTTTCAGGGGTCAATTGCACCCTCTTGGAGTGAATTTGGGAAGCAAACGAAATTGCGTTGTACTCAGCAGGACTTCCGCTACATATTTACAGAGTTTCATAATTTTCTGAATTTCCGGGTTCGGGATCTTCCCTTGTCAAAAGTATGGGGGTTGAAATTTGGTAACCCGGCACACATGAAAATGGTTACTCCTCTGAAAAAAACTCATACAACCTTTTTTGTAGAGAGTTTCCTAGGTTATAAATTGTGTGAGACCTATTTTTGTCGCAAAACTACTAGATAACGAGATATTCGCGAAAAACTGTTATTTTTTTTTCAACCCTCTGTAAAATTTTTAGCGGCACTCGGATCGATGGGGACTTTTGACATATTGTTAAAAACGACGAAATAA
This sequence comes from Andrena fulva, assembly GCA_946251845.1. Taxonomy (NCBI): domain Eukaryota; kingdom Metazoa; phylum Arthropoda; class Insecta; order Hymenoptera; family Andrenidae; genus Andrena; species Andrena fulva. The sequence goes on along the minus strand of OX276333.1, from coordinate 21,499,137 downwards.
AGGCCCATACCAAAATTTAGCTTGCTGGGATTTATTCCGAAGACAAATCCTAATTTCACTGGACTACTATGTCACATCGTGGCAACTCTGGTACCTACGTACTAAAAATCAAAGTACCCTGACATATCCTAATTCCCCGCGACAGAATGGACCTCCCCGAAGTGTCTGGCCGGATCGTAACCCCGATCGATGCCCCCGTGTGTTCAATCTACACGTGTAAAGATAACGCGCCGGTTGCCACGGTTAAACTCGATCGCGGCGTGTCCTGCCAGGCGGGGGCGAGCGGGGAATCATGAGCGCTCGGTGATAGCCGCGCGATGATAACGACCCAGGGAATACAGCCTGCCGCTAATCTCGCCAGCCGACGTAACCGTATCCGTCTAACAACCCCCTTCTGTCTCTATTCGCCAGCGTGACTCGAAAGGACGAGGGCATATAATTATTCCTGGGGGGCATCGGGGCACCATCATCTTCTCGACGGATCTGGGACGATGCCGAAAGGGAGTGGGTTTCGCGATCGTTTCGGGATCGAGCTCGGGTGAACGTCATCCTTGGGAGACTTTGAGACTTTTCAAAGCCACGTGCATCGGGGGCACGCGTCCCTCCTCCTGCCCCCGCTCGCATGGTCCTTTAATGGCGGTTCTTATCGGTCGGTCAGACGGCCCGGGAGAAGGATAATCCCGGGGAGCGCGATACACCCGGGACGAAATCTCGGCGGGAAGGAAGGAAGGAGCGTGCGCGCGTAATTAGGCACGGGGGGTAATTTAATTTTTAATCGGGCAGCGGTATCTCGACGAAGAGGAACGCGCACGTCGCGGGTAATTACAGGAGCGGCGGCCAATCGTGTAACCTTCATCCGCCGGGAACAAATTGCATCACCGGCGATTACGCAATCCCGTTCTGTCGAGTCGACGTATCGAACTTGCGGGACGATCGGGCTTGCCCCGACGATCGCTCTTCCCCTGATCGAGTTAAGTTACGAGTTTATCCGGGGAACGGGGATCGAAACTGTTCAGAGACGATTAAACTGTACGAGCTTTTCAGATGGATGTCTGATATGTTGTAGGGAGTCCATATTAGAATGAAATAGCTTCACTAATGTTGGTTCTCTGTAACTGTTAATCAACGTAACGGTCCCTCAAGGATTCACCACTAATTCCCATAGAGAACCGTGAAACTAGTGATGGGTTCGAACGTACCGCGAGCATTTTTGTTTGAACGAAAGGAGCCGAGCATATCGCCGAGTATACTCCTCGCGGACAAATAGACGAATGAATAATAATTCACTCGCGATGCGGCGGAGTAGAGGCATCCTCCAAGTCCACTCCCCCATCGTTGGTCAGCTGCCACTATCGACCGCCGCTACTATCGAGCATTGTTTATCTTCTTAAAGAGTCCGGAACAGGAGCCGCGCGCATTCAGCGGAAGATCTCTACGGCGGTCTGTTCATCTTGATCCTCGATTCGCTTCGGGGGCTCCGGTAATCGACGATCGAACGAGTGAGAGATCACGAGAAGATGGGGGTACGTAAAGAGAGAGAGACGGCGGCGGCTATAGCGGCGATTAAGCAGCGTCAGCATCGGCAACTGCAGCAGCAAACGGCAGCAACGAGCGCGGAGGAAAGCACCAGGAACAACAGCAGCGACCACGTTGCGGCTGTAACGTGGCTGGCACTGCCGCCGCGAGATATCGATCGAACCTTCGCCTTTCACCGGCCATTGTCCAGCACGTTGTGCCAGCGCTGGAAATCTAACTGCCGATAATTGCCTTCGAACCCGTCAAGTCATACGCCGTAATAGCATAATAACCGGGGCTAAGCGATCAGATTAAGGGAATGACTGCCCCCTCCGGGCACCGAGCTAGGGCGAACCCTTCTGAGCTTCTCTATCAGCTGCTGGAGCCTCTCTCTCTCTCTCTCTCTCTTTTGCAAACCAAAAAATTATCGAACCATCGCGGTCAGATCTCTCGATATGTCCAATAGTTTCCAAGATCAGACTACTCGCGATTGATACCCTCCTGCTATCACCATTAATCCTCTCCTGTCATCAGCTTCCATCCAACCATCCCCGTTACACCTTACCCCTCCAACCCCTCGCGCCGCCCCACTACATCCTGTAGCATATGCGAGAGCTCCTTCTCCGGCGATACGTTTAAGGGCAAAGGGAAAGTGCATGCACGTAAGAGGAGCCACGTGAGCGTCCGAGCGCGCAGAAAAGCGGCGGGTTACGGACAATGGACGTAAATTCGTGTCCACGGGCGAGCACTCTCCACGTGGTGCCGCCCACGTTTACGAGGCAGAACTCGGCCGACGACGCGTCGTAAACGCGTGCACGCCGAGCGCGGGCCGCGGAGCATTATTACATTGTGACTGAGAGAAGTGGGGGGACTGCGAGTCGATCGTAAATATCGTTCGAACGGTTCTCCGTCGGGGCCCGGAGGGCGAGAACGGGCGCCCGCGATTGGCCAGGCGCGGCGCGATGTTAATCGTTCCCCCCCCCCCCCCCCCCCCCCCCCCGATGCGAACGGGTGGGCGAAGAGGAGCGGAATTAGAGATACCGGTGCTCTCTATCTGCGACTAGGATCTCCTCTCGTGTCTTCCCGAGGATCGGCTTCGTTTCGCTTCCTTTCTGGGCCCGTTTCGTCGTTTCCTAGCGTTAACTCTTAATAAACCGGCTACCCGGGTTCCAATCGCCTTGAATCAAGGCGCCCCGTGTAATGCCGCGTTTCTTTTCGCCTCTCCGCGGCTAGAGAAATCGATGGGGCGAGGAGATAACGCGCCAACGAAATGCCCGTAGACCCGTGACCGGGAACACACGGGGATATTTTAAGGTGGCTATCTCTATTGGCGCTTGAACGATCGTAAACAGTGCTCGCCAGCTTGTCTTTTAGTGCCACGAGTGTCGGGGAAAGGAGCCGCGGGATCGACTGTCTGGTATCGGGCAGATCGATGGGCGAAAGTCCCGGGGACGGGTTCTCCAGTTTTCTACGTGTGCGGCACTCCACGACGAGCTGCTAATTGTGGGGCTTGGGTGTGTTAGCTCGTCGCGATTGTTTCTAATATTTTACGAGCGAAAAAAACAGAGCCTCGGGCGACGGGACTCGAACCAAAGATCGTCGGGAATCCTCGGCTTCACTAGCCAGCCGCGTTACCAATTTCCCCAACGCAGATTCTCCGATGCCACTCTCTTCCGAACTCTACAAATACCGACACCAAAACTACACGCAGCGGGTATCTTGGACAACTTTTGCAGCCCCAATTTCCCTCGGAGACTCTACCTCGCGAAGTTACCTATTCAGCTACGCCAACTTCACGTCGCAATGTACCTCGAGAGCCCCCGAAGAAAGACACCCACGGGGAATTCTTTATACCTCCGAAGATTCTCATGCTGGGCGAGCGCCGAGCGTTCCTGGAAACAGGAGGCCCAGATTTGCATTGTCTATAGATAGACATTACGGTACGTTCATACGTTCATCCAGCCGCGAACGTCCGTTTCCAGCAGCCACGGTGAACGTGATCGGAAAGATTCGATCGTATGATAATGATTTCGTGTGTCGATCACTCTCTCTCTCTCTCTCTCCTCCCGCGAGGGACACGCTGAGATCCATCTCTCGAGCCGCGGCGAGCTTCCTCTCGACCTGACAGACAGCTGACTAGCGTACCTATCCACCGATTCCGCGCGTTTAACATACGGCGGTCGTAATACCGCGACTGTCATCGTGTCTGACGCACGTCATCGCATCGGCCGTGGGCAAGAAGCCCACGGGCACTCGTAAATTCTATGGGCTCCGGGACGTCGAGCTACGCGATCCCACCCACAATGTTCCCCCTCCGAGCTTTTATGCCCCCGCGATAATACTTAATAAGGAATCCATGTAGTACTCTCGCGATTCCGGAGAATGCGGAGAACCTGAACATTTCTGCGCGTCGAGGGTGCACCTCCAGTAGTTTGTCCCTTTCCCCGTGCAATCTCCATTTAATGTCGCCGTAATGGTGGAGACGTAAATCCTGTCGTTAACGAGGAAATCGCGGATCGACGATGAGAAAGTTGGCGAGGTTCAAGGTCCCCCGTGGTCTTCCTCGGTCTCCCTCGGCTCTCCTTTCTCTGTCCCCCCTTTAGCGGCTGCCTTCTGGTTTTAATCTCCGACGGGGTCCAGGGGGCGCTCGTTTCCTACGAATTCTTCGTGTATCTCCGTCCAATAAGAAGTAAATCGGCGGGCATCCATTTTCTTTGAGGATCGCTGCGATCGGAATGCCTCTGTGACGGTGGCGCGCCGCGCGGACGGGGACCTCCGCGGCTAATTCCCGCTCGAGGTAGCAAAAATACGGGGGATCTCGCGGCAGCGATACAGGAAGACGATAATCTGACCATCTGGACGGAGCATAGCGAGTGGTACTTTGCTTTCAGCTACGGCTGCCTCGAGTAATGTACGAGGGGGTCGAGCGGGATTGTAACGCACTTCTAAACGTCTAATTGGAATGTTTTTCGCTACAGAGTAGCTTCGTGGGATACCTATAGCTCGGAAGTCGTCACAGAAAATCCTGGGGTATTCTCAGCGCACTCAGGTCCTCAGGATTCTAAGCATGTTTAGGGTGTTGTACTCTGCAGACTTGGGAAGATTGATCTCGCAGGAGTGCAGGAATTAAGGGAAACTAACCAACAACTCTAGAAACATCTAAGCCACCAGGACCTTAAAGAATATGCACGAGATATTAGAAACTTCTAATAGGCATAAATCGACTCCATGGATTCACAGAAAGAAACAAAACCTCCCCAAAAAAAATTTCCAACCGACGCAAATTGAATAGACTTCGGTTTAAAGCTCCGAGCAGCTTCATGCTCCAACAGATGCGCGGCAAGAACACTGGGCACAAGTCCAGGACAGTCGCTGGCTGCAGGTATAGTATACAGGGGAGGATAGGCAGGCCCCACCGCGGCCTGCATGGAATAGCCGGTAGAACGAGGATGGCAGACGGAGGGGACAGAGTAGCACTGATAATTAATAACCCACTTCTTCGCCGAGGTTGGCTGGCCTTTGTGCTCGCAGGACTCGTTCCCTTTGCCGCGAACCCGGTTCTCTTTCCGAGCGTGCCGTGCATACCGCCGCCTGTAACCTTCGCTTGCCACGCTGCACCCGTGCGCCAGTGGGCCCCGATGACGATTCATTAGCCGAGCAAAACACTAATTGGTCCGCTTCCCCGAACCTCGGCGGGGTCAGCAAGAAATCGCGGCGAGCTTTCGGGGTGGGGCACGTCGTGACCTAGTGCAATGAAGCAGCGGCTGGCTGTGTGCCTCGGGTTGAACGGGCAACGGTACTCTTTGTGCTCTAATTGCACCGAAAAACACGGATTACGACACGCAAACTGGATGGCTCAGGAGCTCACCTAGGGTCCCAGGCTAATAGCAGTGAAAGCAGTGGTATGGGAAGTTTTTACACCGGCCAATATGTTCCTGTCTTTCTCACTGGGTTGCTTTCGGCCGCTCTGTGGATATTAGACTGGGGTAAGAAGATGGTGTTTTTCGTTCTTAAGACAGTTAAGGATAGGCAGGAGAAGAAGTGCAGAGAGGACTATACCACTGACATCATGCAAGCCTACTTATCAAAGACATCCCCGACGGAAGCCACTCTGAGTTAAGAAGAGCCCCTTAACCCCAGCAACCGCAGGTGCGTGCTCAGAGACCATTCTCCCAGCAATCTTCCCTCCAAACTCGATCATCCTCTTATGCAATAAAATCCCCACGAGGTGAGTGCGATATTTAACGAATCCTCTTTCTCAGTTGGAAAAGGAGCGAAGCTCGTTCCGTCTGCGAATCGACCACAACTGGGAGCAACTGGGAGGCCCCAGGCCCCGGTCCGAGGGCCCTTCCAGCAGCGGAATCGGCACGCACGCGTACGGTAGCCGATTGCATCGCGATGCCTGCTTCGTCTCCGCGAGCAGAACCAGCTCGGAGGCTGGTTGATGAACGCTGGGGTACCCTGGAGGTCGAGGAACAAGAGGGAACGCTGGACGGAGAAGGGGGGCACGTCGAGGGGGAAGAAGAGTCGTGGAGGCAGCGGTGGCGGCCGGCGGTCTCCGAAGACCGCCCACTAAATCACCGGACCGAATTCCATTTGGCTTTCGGGCTTCTCTCCGCAGAGTCAACAACGTATTTACCCGTCGATTTGGCTCTTTTGCGGTTCGGCCCCGCTTCGGTCCCCGGGCTCCCTCTGTTCGTCATCGCGGCTCCGCGGCCCCCTCGCTGGGGCCTCTTCCTCTCTCTCTGCCTCTCCTAATTCTTCTTCCTCCTCCGCGTCCTCCGCATCCTCGTCCCTCTCGTCGTCTCTTCGCCGCTGTCGCTCTCACTCCGCGGCCCGTTTCAGCTCGCCACATGAGGCCGGCGTGCTGCACGTTCCACGGATGTCTCCAGCTCCGGATTATGAATATTGATAATGGCGGCGGGACCGAAGAAAGACCGTCCGTCCAATGTAAATATCTTGGCGACCTCTCCTCGAGCCCTCGCCACCCGTGCTTCGCTTGCCTTCCACCCGCTCCTCTCTTCCTCCCAGCGGTTCCTGGTCCCTTCGGCTCCTCTCTGACCTCTGCACCCGCCGAGTTTGCCCGTTTCTGCGAGCTACCGTGGCTGCAGTTCCGCCCGTGGAATTCCTCCGAGCGGAGGATCGACAGGCGGGTCTGCCTTCGTTATTCCTCGGTGAACCAGGGTATTTACATTCCGCTGCAGCCTCAGACGGAGGGGGCTCCGAGCGGTAGCTGTTGCATCGATGGGAATAATCGCGGTGTTATTGCTAGTTGCTCGAGTGCCCGTGACAGCAAGTGTTCTTATCCATCAATCATAGCTTGACTTATACGTTAATCGATTACAACCTATTGTTGCATGAGAAACATGCTCTGTATTGTATCTTTACTATAAAGCAGATGTGCCTTCAAGAGCGAAGAGCAACTCGCGGTTGCTCGTGCGAGCAAATCCCTGGACAGGCCTGATTTATATGTTTGTGTGTTTGTCTGTCGCCTAAAAACTTTCGAACGGTAAACTACGGCGTCACGGAATATACCTCGTGTTAGCGCTTTATGCCTGGCTAATGTGACTATTTTCATAAAAGGAAATTAAAAAAAATTATAAAATCAGAATCTAAACTCCAGGCGAAGCCGAGTAGTAAAGCTAGCACTTAAATAAACTTTAAAGATAGTTCACTAAAGACATCTTAAAGTTCACTAACATCTGTCCTCATTTCTTTCCCCTAAAATTCTTAGGTACTCCCGAAGCAAAGTGTAAAGTCCAAACTCTAGAAGGCCCTCAGACCTCGATTCCTGCGCTCCGCGCTGGAACATCGCCCACGCCCAGCACGAAACGAGCGCCGTCCGTCGAGGATAGTCCGCGAGGAGTGGCCTTGTCGCGCACGGGAAGGTGGCCACCGTACATTTGGAAGGCATTAACGCGTCACTCCGAAAATCCGACAGCGCCGACGAAACGCCGCTCATTAAAATTCCATCGGGCGTCCCCGGAGGAGCGGACCGGCGTCTCATCGGCATTATGAGTTCCGCGTGTGTGTCACCGCGCCGCGGCGCGGGCTACATCTGTCTCGCGGAGCGGAACAAAGAGCGCCAGCGGCCGTGTCCTCGGGGCGTAAATAGGAAGACGGTGACAGGAAGCTTGTCCAAACAGAGGTCGGTACTTATCGGCGCGTAACGCGGGTGTCGAAATAATTAGACGCGGAGGAAAAGTGTTCCGGCAGTGCGGCGAAGACGAAGCGGTTAACGGTCCCGTCCGCCGCTTTAATACTCGCGGCTCCGCGTTAATTAATGCCCGGGCTTTCTTTAATTAAAAGCCTTCCTCCGCAACTCCGCGAGAGGCTCGGCGATACCCTAAACACGCTCGTCCACGTCGACCAGCAATTACGACTCCAACTAATCCCTCCCCTCGCGGCGTCAAAAACTTGCCGAACAATCCCGCGGAATACACTCAGAATTTTAATCAGCGATTCAGGCGCACCAGAAACGCGGAGGGAAAGAACGCAATATCCCGGGAGCGTGGCCGCGGCGATGCCTCACCGAGAAATCCTCCCCGCGAACCTCGTCGACGTTCATAAGCTACCCGTTTATTATCCGTGCAGCAGGAACGGGACATCCAGCGGAGTCGTTCCACCTGGATTTATCGGCAATATCCGCGGTGTTCCGAAGGAACCACCGAACTCTGGGAGCCGCGACACCTAACCCCCGCGAACCTGTCCTACTGCCTGCCCAGGCTTCCCCTTTCGACCAAGGTGGGTACAAAGGATGAGCCAGGGTGACGTCGGCACCGTTTAATTTCGACGCAGTCCGACCGTTAAAGAGAAGCTTCGAGGACGCGGCGGCATATTTCTGCGCGGAATTGCGGGCTTAAGGCCTCGGGGACTGGCCCTCCCCGTCGCTCCGCGCATATCAAACACCTTCGGCTTCCTCCTGCTTATTTGGTAGCCATCTTTCCAGCCTCCGCGTCTTTGGCCCGCACGCTGCTTCGAGGAGGGTAGCTGGCCTCCTCTCCCCTTTGTCTCGGCCCCTCCGAGGAGGATTACCCGATATTACGTGGGTTTGACGGCTCGCCTCAAGTGGAGGCTCGTAAAATAAACGGGCGAGCTGCCGGTAAGCAGAAGCTCGTATCATCGAGCAGATGGCCCCTGGGGGTGGCTGCGACCACGACGAAGGATACCGAGGATCTCTGGGCCTCGCGAGAGGCGCGAACTCGCCCCCCCCCCCCCCCCCCCCGTTTCCCTCGGCATTATAAGATTATTAAGACGCGCGCGCCAGGGGCGGTATTCCTCGAGGGAGGGCGCGCGATCCTCCCTCAGGGGCTTCCACGCGTATCATTGTTTCTCTGGCGTGCTGACTGGTTAACGGCTGGGAAATATTGCGACGGCGGACCGGGCGTAAAAATATTTTAACGTAATGGAGGTGTCTGGATAGGGGCGGCCGCGTTCCTGGGGACGCTTCCGCGGCCGTAATATCGCGGGCAATAATAAGCGGGGAAATTCTGGGAAATTCTGGGAGCTGGAGGCGGGAATGGCGAGGGGTCCTCGCGGTGACCGGTGCTGGGTGGGAGCGTCGCTATCTCTGATTCACCTCTAGGTGTCATCCGCTTTGTAGGAGGACTCTTAACTAGGATATTTCACGTCTAAATATTTAATACGAAATATAGTGACAGTCGAAGAAATCCTATTCACTCCTGTCAATCAGTAGAGTCCTCTGCAACTCTTCACAGTTTAAACTTCCTTTCGACCAGCTGCAGTAGTTCAACGAACAATGGGGCACCGATGCAGGGTGGTTGATTAGCGATCGATCCGCGTGCAGGTGAAACATCACTCCGCTCCATTTCCGTCCCTCCAGTAATCGCGAGCAAAGCATTTGTAATTACTCCGGGCCGAACATTAGGCCCACGGGGGCAGAAAGCGATGATGAAGTGGCAGATAAACGGGTCGGGTGGGAAAGAAAATATTCACGGGAATAGGCCGCGGACGCGTACAGGCGGCCTGGAATGTTGCCTCGCTCTGTTTCGCTCCCTAAACGGAACGACGGGGCGCGGAACTGGAGCGCGTCGTGTCCACGAGGCAAGGCTATTGGGAAGAGCCGGTCGGCGAAGTACAAAAGGGGCTTTGATGAGAGGATTAATTCTCGTTCAGGAACCGAGCGGGGGCCACCTCCTCGTCGAGAGGCCGGCGGAAAAATAATTACAACCGGAAGAGGAGGGCGTGGCCCGCAGAAGCTGGGAGACACTTGTGCCCAGCGATGCACTCAAGAAGCTTCTAAATTCTAACGTGTTGCGCAAGTCTCGTAACGTTTAACGCTTCGAGTATTCTTCCAAAGCAGAGGCTCTCGACAATCTTAGTATCATCTTGTACCGGAGGGATTTCGAAGATGTTGAAGTCAGAGATTTCATTGACCTCTACTACTCGCGCTCCAGTAATGCACCCTCGGGTGGCTTCATTACAGGCGATCACGAACTCCGTGGCGGTCCGCCCGCGAGTAAATTCCCGCAGCGTCTTCCTGGCACGCGACGACCAAGGAAATTCAAAGATGGATCGCCCCCGCGGTCGACTATCATGGCTAAAGCGGGATTAAGCGCGCGAACTTTTACGGAAATTCATTTCGCGAGGGGGTTTTAATATCCCGCGAAACTTTTTAATGAAAGATGGAGTGCCGCGGACAAAAGCGTGAATTAATTCATAGTCCCTGCTGCTTCGAATGCCTCGGCATTCGATGCCACCGCGAGATAAGGGGGGAACCGTGAGACGAGCGCCTTCTTCGGGTGTATCTACGGCTGATCAGGAGGCAGGCCGGGTTAGACAACTTCCTCGAAGGGCAACGCGTTCCTGCGCGCTTCGAGGTCGTAAAATTTAGGCGTAATCGTAAAAACCCGTGGTATCCTGGTCGCTGATTTATGCATCCGGCGACGGGGCACGGTTGATCTGGCGGGGGAGTGTCATTCCGATATTGGAATCGGGAGGAAGGGGCCTTTGGGAGCTAATTTTGGGGGTCACGGTGATCCCGGGGACGAAGGGTTAGAGATTGCTGTTCGGTAATCAATTCTGGTATCAAGTTAGGCTCCTCTTTAATCTTCGAGCCTTGCCGGGAATGTCGTAATGGATGGGTGTCCCAGAAGTTATACAGCAATGAATAAATGAGCAGCCTGATCGACATTTAATGGAGAGAGTGACTTACGATTGCACTCTGTTTTCCCTCCAAACATCATCAAACACGCGCCCTCTTCTTCGGACCCCTCAGGTCCGCGATAAAGAACCCAAGAGTCTCAGCAGAGAACGGGATCAGTGGTCCAACGAGCAGAGAAACGCAACCACCGCGAAGGGTTAATCTCCTCGGTCTGATAATCATTCTCGCCGAGCGATCTAAGGTCCAGTCATCTCTGCGGACGGGCGCGGAGCTAGTCGCGGTGCCGCGGAGCGATAGAGAGAGGAACAACGGGGTACAGCTCGGAATACGTGGACCAGTCACATTTGTCACCGCGCTGAGACGTTGTGGCGAGCTGATATAAATAGGCGCACCGCTGACAAACGACCGGTTCTTACGGGAAAATAAGCAAACACGGCATCAACCACGCGGGGATAGGGTGCAGTAGGTGTCCGCCGGGTTGCCTCGGGTCACCTCCGTGGGACAGCGGAGTCCCTCGGAAACGAAACGCGGCTCCCCTGGGAACGAGCAGCTCTCGGGGATCTGCAAAGGGTGCGAGAAATCTAATGAAATACACTCGGGGTCCACTCAACTGCTGTGCACGGGCCCAAAATCGATAGTCCACCTTTGGAGTGCTTACATCTACCATAGTACGCTTGGAACACTTTCGCAAACCACCTACAGCCTTTTAATTATTCAGAATGCTGTACGAACTACCTGATTTCGGTACAGTAAATCGAAGGGAGCGCACCCTTCGCACTAAAGGGTCGTACGTATCGTTTCCAATTCTTGCCGACTTGGCGACCTCACTAGATTCCTTCCACCCACCATTTCGCGCGTATTTTTACCGGTCTGGCGACGCGGCGAGGAGCGAAACGAGTCACGATGGAGTAGAGGGAGGAAGGGAATGCCACCGACGCGAGATATATCTGTACGGACGTGTCTATATTTACATGGCGAGCGACGCGATCGAGACGAGAGCCAGCGGCGCGCATCATCGGCCGATGAAAAATCCCCCGTTTCCTGATGAAAGGCGATATTTATGCGTGCCCCCCGCGCGACCATCCCGATCCTGTTACGCGAGACGCCGTCCCCTGTCGTCGGCCTGGCAATTTTATGATCGCACGAACCTGCACGGCATTCGGGACGGATCGATACAGACGCGCATACCTTTACGATGATTTTGTGGGCCACGGGAGATCGAGGCTGGGCATTTTGCGGTAAAACGACCGGAAGAATCTCGACTCGCCCTCGGGGTACTGCTAAAAGGCTCTCCGGAGGTTCTGACTCCGTGAACTCTCCGCTCTCCTTCTGTTCTTAGAAATTCTGCGGTGTGCCCAGCAAAAGTGTGATCACCGATCCTCCGCGAGATGAAAGCAAATATTTCCTCTGAGATCCAAAAGAGATCCACCCCCCCCCCCCCCCCCGTCTCGAGCTAAAGAGTCGCGTTTATCTTGGAGCGCCTACTCCGCGCTCCATCGTCAATGGCAACGTCCAACGGTATGCAAATGGGGCAACGATCGGCGCCCGTTGGATTCAGGGAGGCGAGCAGAACGAGCCAGTGATTGGAAAGGGCTTTTATATTACTTGGAATGTAACCAATTCCACGGCCAAACGAAGACGAAGGGTAGCGGCGGTCGGCGCAAATGAAGCCGGCGAAATTTAATTCCGGCGTCGCCGGCTCGGTGCGCCATTGTTGAACCGCTGCCAGCGCGTAGATCAGGGAAATGTGACGTCCGCCTCGGCTCGCCGTGACCTACATGCATTCCGACTTTATTGAGGCATTTCGTTCGGCCGCTCTCGAAACTGGACGATCCTCTTTCGCCCGTTGTTCGAGCGCCCGGCTGCGCATCTCGCCGCGCGGTTTTAATTCCGTAGCTGCGACGAGGACACGCCGGGAAAAAGGTCGATGCACCTCGATCTTAGATCACCGCGCTCCTCCTTTTTCGAGCGCTCGAATTATTTCACTGGTGCCTCGTGTACGTCATAAAGAGAGACATACTGCTCGAGTTACAGAGAGCCAGCCTCTCGTGTTCGTTTTTCCAACGAGTCGCGGGTATCGTAACATTAAGCGGAGAAATAGTGTTGTTTAGTGTATCGAGTGTTCCAAGACGGGGACGCTGCAGGCTGCAGCTATTTTACGCGTGGGTAATTCAGGTCTGTCAAGCTATGCGAAATTCAAGAGGGTCACATCAGGATCTTTGGCACAGCATGGTAACAGTACTTGAAGCGATGCAGCGACTCAACGATCGGTAGGTAGGTAGGTAGGTACCATTACCACGTAAGACGTAAGCTGCACTGGCAAGAGTTATCTAATAACGGATCGCTTTCACCAATGATTTCCAGGGTGGAGGCAGCAGTGGACCATAAACAGCCGCGATTTTCCGCCCCTTGCCGAGCCACTTCCCAGCTTCGCCCAATTAAATTCGCCGGCTTGAAGGGGCACGCCGCGGACTCGTCGCGCGGAAATCGGCCGTAAGAAGAGGCAGCCGAGGGAGGAAGCGGAGAAAGAGGCGCTGGGGGAGGGAAAAAAAATGGAGACGCGCAAGGAGAAAAACGGAAGTGAAACGTTACATCTGGCTTAACCGGCGCGGACGGTAGCTCGGGTTCTATATTTAACGGATTCCTGTCGACGCACGATTTCTATACCGCGGCGATAAATGCCCCGGCCCCGGCGACAGATTTACTCCGGCGAAGGGTATTTCCTGATTCCGTCGCAGCCGCGTGCCTCCTCCCTTTCTTTCGTTGCTGCCAGATCGACCGGCAAGATTGCTGCCACGAGGGCACGAGGGGGTTGCCGGGCTTGCTCCTTGGAGAGATCTTAATTGGACCGCTCGCCGTCGGAGCCGGGCTGCCGCTGGGATGCCATCGTGATCGAAAGTACCGGCAATCTCGCCGATAATCGAGTTGCTTTCGATAATGAAAATCGGCTAGATTGCACTCGACCGTCTGCGTTGTTGAGCGGCGTATCGCGGAAGCGGGGACTGGGTAATAGGCTTATTTTTAGCATTGTGAACCGCGGGGCTTAGCTGACGCATTAACGCTGCTTTGTTGCAATCTTCTTCCAAAGAATTAAGTGCACAGTAACGAGTCGCAAGTGTTCGCTATAAGTTATAAAACCCAGGGAGCTCAAATTCCTTGATTTAAAGATCGCTTGCCGCATCCCTGGGTACTCGACATTGAAGAGAGGGGAAGAATGCCCACAAAACAGCGGCATTTATCTAACGACGCAGCCCGGGATGGTTTACTCGCTAAGGATACATGGCGCAGCTTCCTAGGTTGGCGCACGAGATATTCTCTAGCTCGGGGTCCGCTCGGCACGTGGATGCGTTTTGTTTTGGTACAAATAGGAACACGGCGCCTTGGCACCCGGAGCGGATTGGCTTGTCAAGTTGCCAGGGTCCCGCGAATACGGGATGCCCCCGGGTTTAGTCACCCGCATTCCTGGAAGCCGCGTTCGCGCGCGCACCCCGCGCGCCCGATGAATTATTGCGCCGATTTAGAAAGGCTCCGCCAGGGCCCGCGAGTACGGCGCGCCACTTCCTCGCCACCTTCATCGCGCGGATGGATGCGCGCTTCCCGCGGACGAATGCCCCGGCGCGCTGAGGTCCGCCTCAAAGGGCTGACTCTCTGCGCGAAAGTCCGGAGGAGTTACTTTGCGCCGCGGCACGCCGAATTCCGCGCCACTGAAATTCCTACCGGGGAAATTTCAAACCCCCCTCTGGAGCCAGCTTCCCTCTTCCCTCTTTGCCCTTTTGCATTTCAGCCCGACCACTTCCTCGCCCCGGCTTCTTCCGCGAGCAGTTCCACCGGCGATCGAACGAGCGGCGAGGATTATGATCCGCGCGAGTCTGGAGGGCGTAATTATTTCTGGCCGACTCGATTGTGCGCGAACAATCGTCTTTGATCGCCGCGATCATGCAAATCTGACGGGTAACGGGGCGCGTAAGCGTCACGCTCGGACGTCCCGCGTCGGGCCTCATTGAATATTCGACATCTCGATCCGGCGAATCATTGCGATGATTTCGAATTGTCTACCGCGGTTAGCCTTAACGTTTCAACTAAGCGATACACGTTTCGATTACCATGTGTAATACGACAGCGTGACTGGAAACAGACGTCAATGCCGGGCGGAGAAAAATGCGCGAGTCATTCCCGCGGCGAGATCGCCTCGCTCCGATGGAAGCCGAGTCGACGGCTAAAGAATCCAAGCAATAATGGCTTGTAAATAACGGACCTCTCGGGTCCTGGTCGTTGGAGAGCCGGGGGACAAAGTTTTTTAATCAGACTCCGCAATTGGAGCAACTTGGAGTCCCGGAACCAATATGACTGGGCCACGAATAAAATGTATCTTGGAAGCTACTTCGCTGACCTATACTTATCGCGATGATCCCGAGTTATAACACTAAAGATTTATTCCAACCTTGGCACACGTTATCGCGACCCAGGAGCACAGGGAAGTACGCTCGCGAGCGAATTTATGACCCACCGAAAAATTCAATTTGCACCGAAAACAGTCCGTAAGAGGCACGATAATCGCGAACACACTTTCCACCGATTAGAATCTCCTCGGGGCGAATTAAGTCCCACCCCCATCGCGCGCGCGTGGGCTTGAAAGCTTATCGCCGCGGCAATCCGCCTCGGTCCAAACTCCATCAAAACTTTTTCCTCGCGCCCGCGCAGCCTCGAAATGGAAATGGACGCGCGAGATTTACTCGTCGGACGAGGGTGTACGTGGGATCGTGACCGGTAGGAAGTGGCCGCCTTCAGAAACTTCGACTAACGTTGATCTACGTGCTGGAAAGATAATGCATAATACATTTCTGAAACGGAGAGCGGTGGTGTCGGCTTCGACGGTGGTGGGGGCGGTGTACGGTGTAGTCATAAATTTGCAATAATGCAAATGCCTGGTAGAGTTGGCGCGCGCGCGCGCGTGCACACGGCGTTACACTGGGTAGCCTACTTTACGGCGCCAGCGTGGCAAACCCGGTAGTCCGTCTAGAATGCGACGGGATGCATGCTTGGAGGAATCCACGAGTCAGGTCGCCCTCTAAATATTATACCTCTCGGTCCGCGGAATTACGCGCTCAACCTTTCCCCGTCGCTGGGACATGACGAGGCTATTACTCGGGCATTAAAATGTTACTTCGCCCGGGTAGCCGCCGTGGTAATCGACATTTCGGAGCGCAGGGAATAGAGCAGGCTACCTTTCCTCCTTGGTGTCCTCGATATTCACCCACGCGATGGGATCGCTTACTTTGCGAACGCAGTGGACCCTCCATTTATCGTGTTACCATAGTCTTGGAAATTTTCTTGTCAATATGGGGTCCTCTAGCTTGCCACAGGCTACGACTGACTGTTATTTAAGGAACCAGGACATTCCGAATATATCGATGGCTTAGTGCAGAAATATTGTACGTCCCTTTTTTGTGAAATTTGAGTTTTTATATGCAACAAGTAGTTCTTGACTGTTTCTTTATGCTGTACTAGCTTAAAGCACCCGGCGTAGTCTATATTTTCGGCAAGGTTCTAGAGAGTAATTATGCAAAATTTGGTCCAGATCGGTTAAAAAAATCGGGAGAGAAAGTATCCTATACATATGTTATCCCTGGTCCTAGACTACGTGTATACAAAATTTCAGAAAGATCAAACATCCAAACACACTTTCGCATTTTTTATATTATATTAGGGTAGGTACATATCACATTTACATCTACTTCGTAAATTTGTCAAAAATTATATTTTTCTTCATTGTGTGTCGCTGAATGTTAGAAGCCATTGCATGTTTATAAGTGGACGTACAGTATTTGTGCACTAAGCCATCGATATGTTCGATGTTTAATATAAAAGCTTATTCCAGAATGGTTGCACGGATCCTCCAAACAATAGTCAATTCGCCTCCAACTGGAAGGTATGTCCCGCTCGTATTCCGTTTAGGTTCGCGTAAAAGCTTGTCGCTTATTATAATTCCAACACGCCTCGGAATCGATGCCCGATCGTGAGACCACCTACTTTACGAGCCTTTCTATGAGCGACTTTACGATCCACGAAGGTTCCCTCCCTTTCGCGGACGCGCGACTGTACGAGGCGTGCGTCATGCAGCTCGCAGTCGGTCTTCCGGTCGATCCACGTGCCATTAACCGGGCGAGATGCTCCGTGGAAGCGCTTCCCATTCTTTCCTCGACTTTTCTTGCTGACCCACCGTCGATGGCGGTTTAATGGCAACGAGGACACGACAGACGCGAGGAGAGCTTCGTCGAGGGGGTGGGCACCCTTGCGAGAGATGAGTCACGACGAGTCCGAGATTTATGCGCGCCTCCTTCGCGAGCAAACGAATTTCCCTCGTTCCTCTTTCTCCGTAGGGCGTCCTAGTATCGCGAGAGGGGGAGGCCTGCAATGTCAACGAAGGGCCAAGAAGCACCCCCGTCAAACACCCCAAGGCATCGGCGAAGAATCGTGGCGAGAAGCGTTCTAGAATCGAGGGAATCCTGCTACGTTGCCCTGAATTAGCTACGATAACCTCGTTTGCCCCGTCGAATCTTGGCCTCGGCATTCCAGCTAAGGGGGAAGGCTAATTTCTCCCTCATCGAGGCCAGAATTGATACTTGATGCGGCGGGATTAACCAATTCCGCGTTCCCGAGGGCGGGTCTCTTGGCTAATCGGAGATGGAAGTGTTCGTTCCCACAGGGGAGTGATTTGGGAGGAAAGAATCTCAAGATCTGGCTTTGGAGGATGGAGTCCCGTCGAAGAAGGGGGTCAAGGAACCAACTGATGAAGTTATTCGACGGTCAGAGGAATGTCGTTTTTACTCCGGCGCGTCTGACCCTTAATGAAACCGGAAGGTGGTTTACCTTACCATAAAGGAGGGCGTCAACGCGAGACCGTGGCCCCCAGGAATGGCGGTGGCTGGGCTCCTTCGATAGAGCCTTAAAGAAAAACAGACCGCGGCCAGATGCCGCTAAATTGCCACTCGAAGTCGTCCCTGGGCGGCCGTGGAAAGGAAACGGCCGAATTTGGGGGGACAAATTTAATTTGGCCGACGGGGGAGATGGCCGCGACGTCAGGACCTCGAACGGTGCACCCGCACCTGTTTCCTTCCACGGCACGTATCCACTTTGGGCGTTTTCGCTCTTGGAAGCGGCGACGGTAATAATTTTCGAAGATCTCGGGACGGAATGGAACGGCTGGCGATCGAAACATTCTTCTACTTAGGGAGGAAGATTATTGGAATGGTCTTATACGAAGGGGTAGATCCGAAATGACGTCTAATTTTCGGAGATCCGAGATGAAATGGAATTTCATCGAATAGTGTAAAGAGTACAATGGTCGGCCATTTAAGCAAGAGTGTCACATAATTAGTGAATTATACATGTGAATTTAGTAAATTAGAAATGAAAATCAATATAAATAAGTACGAAAAATCCTAATAATCAGGGAATATAAATATGTTTATTAGGGTGGCTCTTATTTTCGATTTTTGAATTTTCTTCGGGGCACCCTCCAGAATAGTTCCAAATTATTAAAAAAAAATTTGTGTAAAGTTTCAGCTCGATCGGATAACGAGAAAGGGTGCCCCTGGGCCGTTAAACATTTAAATCATTATTTAACAGCTCGCGAAGTCGATTTTATATAAGGTCTTCCAAGTTATTGATTAAATAAAAAAATATGTCAAACAAAAGTTGTAGATCCGGACAAGGAGCATCTTTTTTGCTGTATTACTATTTTTCGTGCGACAAACGGTTTTCGAAAAAAATCCGAAAAAATAAAGAAAAAAAACTTTTTTTTTCAAATTTTGAAAGTTTAAATGCTTCTAGAACGCTTTTTAAATGGAATTTTTATTTTCGAGGACTATTTTTTAAACATTTAAGGGGGGGGGGCATATACCGAAATATGCAAACAAGATAAAAAAAAAATTTCTTCTCATTTTCAGTGTTTGATATGTGATGAATGTTTCCTGAAAAGTTGGGGTCGAAATTCGCAAAAATATCGAAGATATAGACGTCATGTTTTCGGGTAAAATGATCATATCTGATGTCTATATCTTCGATATTTTTGCGAATTTCGACCCCAACTTTTCAGGAAACATTCATCACATATCAAACTCTGAAAATAAGAAGAAATTTTTTTTTTATCTTGTTTGCATATTTCGGTATATGCCCCCCCCTTAAATGTTTAAAAAATAGTCCTCGAAAATAAAAATTCCATTTTTTTTGTTCACCTTCATAAATTAAAAGCGTTCTAGAAGCATTTAAACTTTCAAAATTTGAAAAAAAAAGTTTTTTTTTTTTAGTTTTTCGGATTTTTTTCGAAAACCGTTTGTCGCACGAAAAATAGTAATACACCAAAAAAATGCTCCTTGTCCGGATCAACAACTTTTGTTTGACATATTTTTTTATTTAATCAATAACTTGGAAGACCTTATATAAAATCGACTTCGCGAGCTGTTAAATAATGATTTAAATGTTTAACGGCCCAGGGGCACCCTTTCCCGTTATCCGATCGAGCTGAAACTTTACACAGATTTTTTTTTTTTAATTATTTGGAACTATTCTGGAGGGTGCCCCGAAGAAAATATTGAAAAAAATTTTTACCAAGAGTAAATAAGAGCCACCCTAATGTTTATTAAACAAAGGCATAACAGGTCAGGTGGCCAACCATTGTAATCTTTATCCCTACAGTCGAAGCTACCATTCTCTCTATTTGGGAGACGATTCTTGGAATTGATATCGAAGGAATTAAATCATCTCCCATTGCTAAATGCAAATGGAATACGCGAGTTGTATCTACTCTACTACACGAATCCCACTAATGAATGAATAAAATGCAACTCTCCTACATTGCTCTATCTCCTTTCGTCCAACCTCCACGCACTTTCGCAAGAACCTGCCTCCCGTTCTCGTAATTCCCCATTAACCAGCGACAGCGCGCCCGCGAACGGGACTCGTCATCGGCTCGTTGCACGCGCCCATAAACTCGCCACTCGACCAGCCAATACGAATTTTCATAAGGAAACCTCGGCGCGCAGTGGAGCGTTTCCCGGAACCATTATCCAGCGCAAAGTCTGCCCCGTTGCTTCCAGCCGATTCGCCCATTACAAATTCAAAGGTAATTGCGCGCGAGCCATAAATACGCGGGACGGTAGATCCTAACTAGCAGCGGCGAACAAATGATAACGAAAATTCCATTACGCGGCGGCTGCGGAGGAGGAGAGCCTCTTGGAGGGCGATGATCGGGTTGAAAAGCTGCTTCTCTCTCCGCTAGCCCATCATGGAGGGCGAGCACGAGCAAAAGGGCAGGCTGGAAGGCGAGGTGGGGCGCGAGACCGCGAGCTAAAGGCCGCTAACGAGGCCTCCGGGCGATTAACATCGGCATTTTAACTACGCCGGGCCCTCGTTGATTTAACGGGGCCCCGTCCACTCCTACGCGTAATCGCGCGCGTCCCCGAGTAACAAATATCCGTGGCCTCGTCGGGAGCGCCCCCCCTCGCTCCCTGATTATCGGCGCTGGATCGGTACCGACCACGTGCAGGGCCCAAGGGGGACGTGGAAATTTGGGCACGGCCCGTATCGGGGAAAGATCGATCGATATTAGATAAAACGGATCCCGGGGAATTGAATGCGTTTGTTAGCGTTAATGCGATCCGCGCGTTACACGACACGAGCTTCGTCCGGACGTGGGCTGGAATTGGGACACGTGGAACACGGCTGCAACCGCCACACGAGTTTCTAATAAGCAGAGAGATGCTTGGGCAGCTTGTAGTCTCTGGTCCAAGTGGGCTTGGAAGAAGTCTGTACCACTGGTAGCATTTTAGATGCCACTATCTTAAGGGGGAACACCACTGTGACGGCCGGAAAAGTAAGCCATTTTTAAGAATTTTTTTCAGGAATAATTTACAGTTTTCATATAAAATTGTTATTACATACCTTTAGTGCAATGTCTAAAGAGACTATAAAAAATAAATGAGTAGGAGAACATGCATAAATGTTAAAATATTATTTAATCTCTTAGACCCTTGACGCGCGCTGGTAGAATGTGTAACTATGGGACAGCAGATAGTTAATCTGTTATCCGTGGACCATTACACGTGGTAATCAAGTTTGCCAAGTAATTGGAACGAGTTGAACGCACTCCAGATCGCCACTGTCGCGTGTAATATTATATGAGACAGGGGAATCGTCCCCTTTCTTCGTCTTGTTTCTTTACATTTAAACGCTCGGAAGACAGACATCGCGGTGTTGCAATTGCTCCAGACGCGCGTACTTGTTATCCCTGCTTGTGTATTTAATAAAATATCGGGGCTCGCCTGCTTATACATATGGCCCTATAGCTCGCCGCTGATAGAATAACAGAAACGCGTGTTTGCTTTCGCAACAGAACTTCCCCGGGGCCGTGATTTTCCTTGTAATCCGCGAGCGAGCGGGATTCCGAGCGTGTCCGAATACTCCCTCGGTGACGATCCGATGTAGCCACCGATCGGACAACATTTCCCTGGGATTCCCCGGCGACATCCCCTCCGCGTTCTAACTCGCGAGTACAGCGTGCCGGTAAACACCGCTGTGTGCGCAATAAATCGCTCTGAAATTAGTCACTCGAGAAAAGGAAACCGAGCACTTTTGTTTATACACTTTCATAGAAGCAGTGGACACAAAAATACACCATCCTGCAATTAACACGCTAATAAAAATCTCTAAAAAACACAGACCGCTATCTCGAATTTCCTCTTCCCGTTGTTCGTTCGCAGCCAGCAGCACGGAGCGCGCAGGCGCGCACGATTCGCAGTAGAATAGCCCGAGGTTTATCGCTTCCTGCCGCAATTGTCGCGCGGCTGCAGCGCCTTGTGAGGATTAACGATACTTTTATTGGCCCTGTTACCGGCTAATTGCGCCGGTCCGCCTACACCGCGCGCGTAGCTGGCCCCAGCGCCTATTCGGCTCGTAGATTCATCCCGCAGCCTATTCCTCCGCCCGTTTCGCGCACTTTTCTGGGCTATCGTGGCCGATTAGCCGCTTTGGCGGGCCCGAAGACGCTGCACCGTCGGCCTGCACGCGCAGGCTCGTCTATTAAGCGACATTAGAGGCACGGCGAACCGGTTCCCCGCTGGCGAGGCGGGCTTTGTTTACGGGGCCCACCAGGCCCGTTTGTCGCGGCGCTACCGCGGCTGAATTTATATAAATGGGACCCGCTGCTCCCAGGGACGGCCACGTTTCTGTTCTAAACACCAGGCCGCGGGGGCTTTAATCAAGGATAACAGCTGTAACGGCGTAATCAGCGACGATCGAGAGAGGAAGAGAGACAGTGACGGGGGGTGCTGCGAGAGCACGACTATTAATATCCATTTGGAAGTCGGCTTTTCTCTTTCTCTCGATCGCCGGCCTCTCCCTCGGCCTTTTTCCACGCTTCTCCCCCGTTTCGCTGTACGATCCTCTGTCTCCATCCTACCCCCGTCGCGCTCCCTCTACGCGTCTCTGTTACGCTCTGGCACGCAGTAAAATTGAACGAGGGGACCCCGGGTGGATACGAGGGTGCCTCGGATCGAGGCGCAGGGCGATGCGTGGCAGGGCACGGCCAACGACGCCCCGGTGCCTCGGAACAGAGAAAAGGGGTTGCGAATCGATCCGAAAATACCGAACCGGAAATTGCCGCGCCGAATGCGTGACGGTGCGCGGCTACTTTCGACTTCATCTCCCTGGATCCACGGGGATTTTCGGAGCGGCCGGGGGATTCGAGTGGTCCGCTGTGACTGTTGGACGTCGAGCTCGAATCGATAGGGAGATGAGGACATAGTCGTTGAGAGGAAAATCGGGTGTTTGCTGTTGGGGCAGCGCATTCCTTTGAGGTCGATTCGAGGGGTGGCGATTGAATTTTCCATGCCGCAATTTGCCGATCGAAACCAGAGTGCAGTTTGTGGTATTGCCAGGTTTAGCGTTTACGCGAGCTACGGGGACGGCAACTAGACGCCACTTGTTTTCAGGAATTACTTGACTATTCCGAGTGGCAAGATT
The DNA here is from genome assembly GCA_946251845.1 of Andrena fulva. Lineage (NCBI taxonomy): Eukaryota > Metazoa > Arthropoda > Insecta > Hymenoptera > Andrenidae > Andrena > Andrena fulva. The sequence continues at coordinate 21,476,477 of OX276333.1, read as the reverse complement.
GCCAGGTGACGCTGGAAACCTGTTCGCATTTGCTCAGCGTTGCCCAAGAGGAAGATGACTATGGGTTGTTGACAGACGCCGGGGTATTAGAGGAGCGTAATGGCCCCGCGCGTCACTCACCACCCTTTCGATCATAAAAAGAATCGGCCTGGGAACTTAACGGACGCACGTGCGACTTGGAACACCGATGCAAGTGAATGGGACTCCTCTATTTTCCTCCGCCGGTTATCAGAGAATATTCGAGAGGCTCTCCGCTCGGAGAGGCGATCTAACGTTCCTTAGATACAGCGCGGATAGCAATTTAACCGGGCCCCGATGAAGAATACAGCCGCCCCTCGGCCACGTCGGAATCCAAAGAACGCCGCGGAAGATGCAGGGCTTTAGAAATTATTATGTCACGCCATAAACTGCATCCACCCGTCCTATTTCTCAGCTTAATAACCTCTCAGATAAGATTAATTCATTAACAGGTACCCGCTAATAACGCCGGCTTGTAGCCACAATTCACTCGATCCAGCCGAGGAAGATGAAAGCGTGGGCACCAACAACGTCGGCGAGATAAACGTTCCCAGCTACGTTCTGGAGAACCAGAGACGCATTCTCGGCCGAATGGCCCAACCTTTTCAACCCAGAACACCACTCGATCTCTCCGCTTGTACTTCCTCTGGATAACCCGTAATTAAACACCCCAAGAAATCCTCCCTACCCCGTTGGCGGTCCATCAAGGTGCACTTTTACAGAAACAGAGACTAGTGTGCGTAAAAAAAAAGCGACCAGGGCAACGCAATTAAAAATTCAAGACTCCAACAAGCGAGTCGAGCCGCGGAAAAAAGTACCCCGACTCGTTTAAATCGGCGAGAGCTGCACGGCTGCGGATTTCCGCGAGGAGGATACGGGAATTCGTGACGAGGCGCGGCGCGGCGGGTACCTGAAATTGGCAGCTCCGGCCAGCGAGGGTGCTAATTTTCGAGGGTCGGCTCCGCGGCCCTGTAATTAATGGGGTTTGTCATCCGAGTAAAAAAGCCCCGTGGGTGTAGCTGAAACGGCAGCGGGCAGCTCGATCGTTGATTGGTATCGGTAATTGGCCTGATTGTCCCGTGGCCCAATTAATTTAATTACGTTTAATTGCGCATCGGGGCGCCGCTCTTCGACCGGAAAGCACAGCTCGCCTCCCCGTTTTTTCCCGCCTGTTTCCGCGGAGGAACGGCGACCTGGGGCAAGCCTGCGAAGGTGGCGACGAGTGTCGTGGGCGGCGTGCGTCCCGATGGGCATACATTGAATTTCGCCAATCGCGGCGGCAATAACATTCGGTCGGATGAAAAGTGCAGGCCTGGGTTCCGGTTTTACGTGGGCACCGGCGACAATCGAGACGCGTCGGCCGCGCTTTACGGCCGGCCTCCGATGCGCCGCGGAGACAAAGGGAGACGAGGGAGCGCGAGGGAATTATACAAGTTTATGTCGACGGTTAGTTTTGTCGGTCTTGAGAGCGCGCGGGGTTTATGCAAATCGAGAGGCGTCGCGGGAAAACGCCGTTAAAACGGCGAGTCGCGATATTGCTGCGCGGCAGAGACCTCCCCTTCGACGTAATGCCATGCAAATCTCGGCTAGTTGCGAAAGTTCGTTATAACAAGCTGCCTGGGAAGCGGGGAGGGTGGTGGTGGCGGGGAAAAATTATGCGGTTGTACTCATTGACATCAGTGGTACTGCAACATGTTTACTTATATTGATCTTTAAAATGAAAACTCTTACAGATGAAACTATAAGACAGAATTTACGAAGATGCTACTATAGCGAGAGCATACCAAGTTTGAGCTTCGCGAATTGTCATTTTATAATAAAATTTAAATATTAAAAAATGTGCAAATTATTCTGCGAGATTTAAAACAGCGCGGCGCTGTTGGCGTAGGTGTCTACTGTTTGTACTGAATCACCACTGTTAATTTAAATTTTAATTGGGAAAGGTTGGTGGAGAATATCCTTAGAGATCGCTGGGATAGTATAACAAAGATGATTTTCATTGAAACGATATGGAGATGGTTGGCAGGGTACACGAGAACCGGTCATCGTTCGTGCGTAATCCTGTTGACGGAGAAGCACCGAAAGGAGGCTGTTAACGTTAATCCGTGAAAATTCATAATTGCACGTTATACGGTAACGCGGCCGTTTCGCAAGTCCCAACTGGCCTGCGCGCTCACGACCACGGGGCCCCGGTGATTGCCGGGGTAATATCGATATCTCGCGATTAAACGATTACGGAGATTGATATCTCAATTGGCGGGTAACGATTTCTGTGTTATTACGGCGGGTGTTTCCGCGTCAGGAAATATCTGCTCGCTCTCTGCCCGGCTGAAATTTCACTTGTCAGCGACCTACGCTTGAATTTACTGGCTTAATCCAAGCACAGTAGGGTAAATCCGGGAGACGCGGTCGAGCCGGAGAGTTGGCCGTGTCGCTATATTTCAGAGTCTATACGTAAAAATGCATTAAAGTGCAGACCAATTACTTCTCTAGAAGCCAAATAGTTGAATGAATAGCGTTATTTCGCTTCCTTCTGTGTTTTTCTGGATTTATAGGCTATGAAAGGTAAATTGTTGTTACATTTAACCTCTTTTGTCAAACAGCGGTTGTACAGAATCGTATTTAAAATATACTTCTAAGTTTATTTTTCTTTAATGTTTGGAATAATAAGATAGTAGAGATATTGAGGAACAATGCAGCCAAAGTATTTGGCCATATTAACTCTTCCTCTCAAAGCTAACGAGAAGACCATGTCTCGCTGCAAAAAGGTGAGATGGTCGAGTTATGATTTTTTATTATTTTTGTTTATTTTATTTTTTATTATTATTTTATTATTATTTTTGTTTATTTAGTTTATTTATTCACTTTTGTATTCATTTGCCTTGCTAATCGCCAGTAGGTAATTCACTTTTTCTTTGATGTGTTCTTTACTTGTTTAGCGTAAACAAATTAAATATCAATGAATCCGTAGTTGTATTCACTCATAAATAATTTTGCTTTATCCTTTGTTAATTTTCCATGAATAATTATGTGAGTGGTCTCTGCCAACGACGAAAACCATTTCTCCCGGCACCTCGGGGGAGGTGGTCAGATGTCACGACTTCAGTTTTCAACCCGATTTACAGTAAATATTGTCTTAAAGCAAATATCGACCAGTTTTTCTGAATCGGCATAAAATTCTGAACATATTAGGTTTGTTCTGATAAAATAAGTAATATCTATATTAGTTTTAATAGCCATTTTATATTAGGTCGACCGCGTCTCCCGGATTTACCCTATATCAAATCCCGTTTCTGTATATCTTTAACATCCACTCTTTAACTATCCCACTAATGGACCGCGAATTCGAATCCTCCAAATTTTTCCGGACTCCATATTAAACAAGCTAGAGAGCAATGATTCCTTCCAACACCACCTCTTTAACGCTCAAACTCCAAATTTCTTTCCACCCCCAAGTAGACACCTCAAATCCCCAAAGTTCTACTATCTACATCCAATATCTTCCGCTCTCGTAGGAAGGATGATTACAAGTTTCCCGAGTGTACTTTCGTGGAGATCGAGGCACGGGGTTGCAACCCGTTGTTAGACGCGCGTGTGCCTGCGGATCTCCCACGAAAATCCGCACCCTCGGCGGCGCGAGCGGCTAACAGAAAATTATCGCGACCGCGTATCGTTCCCGGAGGGCCCCGAAACGCGCCGCGCCGGCCCGCCCCAAACTCACCCCCTCGTGGGCCGACGCTGCCGCATTATGTATACGAGGCTGGCCGGCACACGAGGGGATTCCTCGCGGTATTCGTTACTAATGGGCGTTCTATTTAGCGGCGCCCTCGGCCCTCCAGGGACGTGTCACGCGTCACTGGGCTCCAACGCATCTCCCGCTGTACAATGCTCGACGCTCGTAACGCCGCTGGATGTCAAAGAGCCAAGCACAAGTCAGGGATGCTGCAACGCCCGGGCCTCTAGGTATCAATGTTTCGGTGTACGCGGGCCTGTTTCCTCGTGTGCGTGCATCGACCGGCCTTCGGGGAGAGAATGTTCTGTCCGCTGTCTTGTGGGCTTGACGTGGGGTTCGTTTCGATCGATGCAAAAGTGGAAACGATTGGGGCGAGGCGGGTAATTTTCAGGGACGTTCGGAAGCTCGGTGGAGACGCGTCGGATAATTGCTTCTTGTGAACTGTGCAAGACTCTTGTCAATTTGTAATTTGTAATTTGTAAATTGTAAATTGATGAAAATTTCTTCGATTTTTGAGAAACTACGAGGAGGACGTATTCAGGTTAACCAGTCGATGATATTCGAGGTGATAAAGTAGCCTATAGAAATTCAGCCGTCTCCAGACAAGGGACGAAACTTCCCCCGACCGAGCGTAGAATATTCACGCGGATCTGTATCTGTTAACGGGGGTAGGCGAGCGTTCACGTACGGCCGCGCGAGATTCCATGGGGCGACACTTTTCCCCGGAAAAGGGGATGGCGCACGACGCCGGTGTGCCCCTCGATCAACGTCAATCAGCCGTTAAACAATGACGCGCCGCGCAAAGAGGATTTTATTGTATTGCGGAGAGAGCAAAGTTGGAGGCACAATGCGACCCGCCCCGCAACGCCGTCAAGTCACCCTCGAATATTTTCTCCGCGAGAGAGAAACGCCACCGTGGCTGTTTCCTTTCTCCTTTCCGTTTTTTTTCCCCTACGTCCCCTTTCTTCCAGTTTGTACGAACGCGCTCGCGCGTCACGGGATGCGCTTTTTCTTTAATATATTCAGAACCCGGCGATGCGCCAGTGACACGCTGGCCTCGAAGGAGCCGCGCGCAACCCCCGGGATTTTTTTAAGGGGCGCGTGAGAATCGAATGTGCGGCAGGAGATACCGTGGCTGGAATTCTGACGAACATTAACTGGGTACAGAGGCAAGGGCGAGTGAAATATTACGGCGAAGGGGCAGCATTGAGGGATGCCGGGCGCGGTGGGGTTAAGGGCGCGTTGATACCGCCGTTTAAAGGGGGTGAACAGCCGCGTTTGTTGGAGCGGAATGGATCTTGATACCGGCGACGTGTCGATGCGGCCAACAAAGGAGAACGGTTGTAAGGGCATTAAAACGCGATCCACGCGACGCGGGGACAGTTGTTCTTCTTTGGGGGTGAATTACCGTCGCGATGCATGCACGCGGGGGCTCGGATTAAATAGAGGTACACGTTTTATCGCCGATGAGAGAGAGCGTGGATTTATCTATTGTCGGCTTGAAGGATTTCGAAGGACTTCGAAGGTTTTCCATTCGTAACGCGGGATTAAAGTAGTTTAGATTATGTGTGGGGAGTTGTTTACAGACGAGGGTCAATCGATATTCCAAAGTGGATAATAAAAAACATTCTGTAGCAGTGTATGTATATATAAATATTAATATTGAACACGAAGAACGTGTTTCTTCGTGGATAGTAGGGTAAACCAACCAGTAATTGACCGCATACCAGTGAATGACCATTAGGCAAAGAAATGTCAATTATAAATTTGAAAATTATAATATGTTTATAAATGGAGTGTAGTTGCACTTTTAATATCCCATATTTTTAGTTACGCCTATTAAGCAAACATTAATAAGTACAATTCTGATTAAAAGTATGCGGTCATTTACTGGGCTTCTCATTCAACAATGTGGTCATTCACTGGTTGGTTTACCCTAAATTATGAAACAATTCTTCTATTCTAATATGTAATATAAATATGTAATTGTATTCATCTGTACCTTGTTATTTCTGAACCACATTGTACGAGGTGCTAAAAAATTAAGGGGCCGGTCCATACATGCAAATTCCTTACAGCAGAAGAAAAGCCTGACATCTGAAACTTCCTCCCTGAGGTGCAGATGGTTGGTAATAAACGAATTCTCCGCTTCAGATATGCAAATTCCGGGCCACCGTGCAAATGTCACACACAACAGACACTCTCACGCAAGAAATCACGAAGGGAATGAATCCACACCCTCTGACACTATGATTTTTATTTTTACGCGATGATAATGAGTCGCGAATAATACTTTTGCAACAGTCCTTCCACTCCCGTGGTCGAAACAATACTGATTCCCGCGTACGGCCACGGGGTGTCATCGACGCTGCCTCGAAATCTGGAATACACAAATGTACACACGGTAAGCAGGTAAGAACCGGTGGGGGGTCGCCAGAGGCTTACGCATGTGGCCTCTGTCACGTGCGCGCGTGATCTATGACGGATTAAGGCCATAAACGTGTTACGGGCTTTGTTCCGCTGATAATCACACATATTTTTACTATCTTCCTAAGGATCGCCCGTCTAACTGTACCGTTTAACAGCGACAATCGCCGGGGAAAGAAACAAAGAAGGTGAAAGTCGGACCTTATCCTGTCATAAATCTTGCGCATTCGTGCCACTGACGGATACTTCAACGTGCCTCAACAACACACACGCGTTATCCTTTCTATGTATTCTCTACTTCCCTGGATTCCACACTGGAGCCTTATATCTGAAAATCACGCTTGAAAAGAAACTTCAATTACTTATACCGGTGATTTCTTAAACTCAGGATTTCAACTGGGGGGTAGCGCGTTGAATGGATAAATATATTTCTAACGCAAGTTCAATAAAACTCATTAGGTGATTATAAAAATCGATTTGAAGAGTAAAATTCAATTTCCTTTTCTTTTTAGAATACCCTTTCTTTGGGGGGTGCTAGGGCCCCTTGGCTCCCTCAGGCTGCGCCACTGACTCGAAGACAGATCATCAGATTAACAATTCAAATTTCTAAAGGCACTGTATTCTCCCCTAAAAAATCTGAAAAAAGTAACAGCCTCCGTACCATTTCACATCCACCGTGGTCCAGTGACATTGGTCCGGCCATTCCACCAGTTCCCCGGCGCCTCGATCGTTAAATTCATGTAGCCACTGGATAATCGCGAGTTCAGCTACGCGTCGTTTATTTCTTGCCCTCGGACGTTCCCGCTTAAAGAACCACGGCAAACATTTTTATTAATCGGGCCAGCCAGCGTCCCGTTACCGTCTCCGACGCTCATACATATGAATAACGCGCGCCACCGCCAAACAATGAACCGCGGGGCGCAGAAAGAAAGCCCCCGCGGGAAGGGGGGGGGGGGGGGGTGGAAAAAAAGAGGAGCACGCGGAATCGCCGTCTATCAAGGTTTTCAGGATCTTATCGGATCCCGCGGCTTTAAGCATACAATATGATACCCGCCTATCCCGGCGGCGGCCTTAGCAGGCCACTTCCCTCTTCATTCGCAGCGCCGAGCATTCACGGGTGACACGCGTAGGTACACGGCTGCTCTAAAGTGAGTCACCGAATTCGCGTGGGCTCGCAGCTGCGCCGGGCTCGAGAACGAGTATCCGTCTTGCTCTTTATCTACTGCCTTCAGGGCCAGGTTGACAATGCTCGGAAGAGCTGGATACATATGTATGTCCTAGGGGGAGGTTGCGGAGCGAGGCGCGCGGGGCCGACGCAACGAAGATGGATAAGGCGGCACCGCGACGTGATCGTTCGATCACGAAACGGTGAAATTCGATCGAAACCGGGCTAGATCGTTGGACTAGAATAATGCGTTCGTACTATTGCCGTTTCTATTTAGGTACGTCGATTCTATCGTGTGTGGCGGCGGGGGTGTCGTGGGCGGTAGATTCTTTCGGCGTCGTGTATGGATCGGTTCTGTCTTAGCGAGGCTGCTGAAGAGTCTGCTCCTTTATCAGAAGGCGCATGCTTTGTATACCATGTAATTACGTCATTTACAGCGCGCTGCCACAAAATTCAATCATCGATGATTGCCTCGTTAATCTTCCCCCCTCTGTGAAAATAATCGGCCGGTCGCCGTCCCCGACGTCTGAAGTATTCGCGAAGATTCCTCCCGCGAGACACTCGTTTATCAAGAAAATGAACGGAACAGGGCGTCCGACGTTCTGTTTACTCGCCTGAACGCTTTCACGGCTACCGTGCACCGTAATATACGGACGAGCGGGAGAAGAAAATTGAAGAAACGCCGCGGGCTGGTCATATACGTCCACGGTGAAGGAAACGAAACAGGCGGGGAGAGAGAGAGAGAGAGAGAGACCTCGGGAGCGTCTTTTGTAGCGACGGGCAGGGAGCACTCGTGAAATCGATTTCATATAGAATGCTGCTTCTATCGGTGACGTAATATGGCGGCATGTAGAGAGCACGATATCGTGCCCCTCGATCCAGACGATTGCAAACACGACGTGGGTACTTGTCGTTTGTTCCCTAGCGGAGCGCGCCTCGGCGGAGGGACTTCGTCAAGACGGTGGTTTGTCCCGGGCGCAGTCAGTGGTAATCTCCTCTTCGTCGTATTTACACGTATCCCACCGAGATCCCGGGGATTTACGGGATACGACGTTTCCACGTGTACCTGCTAAGCCGAGGATCGCGACAGACGTTTCTCATTCGAGGCGACCGGCACTTTCGGACGGGGCTCGGTTCGGTTTACGCGATCGGCAGATCCATCAGGTGGAAGTTCGTATCGAGGAAACGCGGGGTGAATGGAGTATCTGGATAGCAAGATCGCTGTGAGCCAGCGAACACTCGGCAGATTGAATCGAGACGCGACGTGGATGTTCTGCTTGTAGAATGGGGAAGATTCAACGGGTCGTGCAGTTGGAATAGAATTTGAGGGGACTAAGGGGCAGTCAAATCGTTCGAAAATCAAGTATTTTTTGCGAATTAATTACAAGGAGATGAACTCTACGTGAAGGTAATAAACATCATATAAAATGGCAAGTCTGTGCTTGCTTTCATCTCCTTGTAATTAATTCGCGAAAAATACTTGATTTTCGAGCGATTTGACTGCCTAAAGGTGGAATCAGACGGCGCGTGAATCGGCGAGCTTGCTCGGCTCGGCAAGTCGGTTTGGCGAGCCCGACTCGCGATCCTTGACCGATCAGACGGCGCGTGGCTTGGCGAGCCCGATTCGGCGATTCATGACCGATCAGACGGCGCGTGGATCGGCGATTCACGCGCAAAGATTGCCGATTCACGCGCCGTCTGATTCCACCTTAAGCCCCCTTAAGGGGTAACACCACTCTAGAGGCAGAAAAAAATACCTAGACAATTTATTTTGGGAGTATGACAAACGGAATAGAATTTCTTTTCAGAGGGTTTATTTAACACATATTGAAGTACGAAAAACAATTTTTTTATTGTCATTTTCGAACAAAATGGCGGCGACAGAGCCTGTCGTCGAAAACAGCTTTTTTGAAAACACCGCCACGGGAGGACGGATTTCTCGGCATGTACCGTTAAGGAACTAGTTCTTGATCAGGCACTAATTTTTTATCAGTTCATGACTTTTAAGTTTATGTCAATAAATAATTGTTTGAAATAATTACTAACATAAAAATTGATAATTCAAAAATATATGTGTTGTCGGTGAAAGCAGTTAGTATTGTTAGTTTTCGTGAAAATAAATGTGTAAGGTGGTCCACTTGACAGAAGGCCCTGTTGAACGCCATCTCTTACTGTTCGAAGTAATAGATCACCATCGACGCCACAGTCGATTTCTTTGCTGGTTGTTGCGGTATTAAAGGTTATTTTCATACATTTTGCTTACAATAGTTTACTTTACAATGTAGAGCAAGAATTTTAGTATTATATGTATCATTTTGCTATAAAAGTCACTGATCATTATTTAGTTCCAATTTTTTCTTATGGAACTAATTTTTGATCACCTGAATAACAAAATAGGTTAGGACATTTTAAAATTATAAAAAAAATAAATTTAGATGGTATAATACTAAAAATAAGTTTATTTGGTACTTTCTTTTTAATTAGTATCCGATTATTTACATTGAATAGTTCCTTACCTAATAAGAAATTAGTTCCCATGTATTTTACATGATCAAAAACTAGTTCCTCACCTGACCAAAAAATTAGTTCCCATGTATTTTAGACGATCAAAAACTAGTTCTTGACCTGATCAAAAATTAGTTCCCATGTATTTTACATGATCAAAAACTAGTTCCTAGTCACCTTATTATTCCATACTTTATAAATAATTAAATTATACTTATTTTCAACTTTTTAAAATTTTTCCTTATATTTTAAACATTAATTCATCTTTTAGTATAAAAAAGTCTATGGTTTAAAGTTGTATTAGGTTAAAAATAAATATTAAAGCGGGAAGCCCTCTAAGCTGATCAAAAACTAGTTCCTTAACGGTATGAGTCCGGGAACAAAAAATAAAAAAAATTTATAATCTATATACAATTAGCTTTGGAAGTACGTAGTGTTTTTTTTTAATCAATTTTTGTGGAAGTGGTGCACTTTTTAAGAAATGAATTGATTTTTTGCCCTAAACATGAGCATTAAATTGTTTATAAAAAAAAAGAGTTTACATTCAATAAAAAAACGGCTACGTACTTCCAAAGAGAATATTGTTGTGAAGCTACTGTAAAAATTTCAAATCGATCCATGCAATAGTCTCCGAGAAATCCGTCCTCCCAGTTTGAAAGAAGTGGTTTCGACGACGGGCTCTGTCGCCGCCATTTTGTATGAAAATGACAATAAAAAAATTGTTTTTCGTACTTCAATATGTGTTAAATAAACCCTCTGAAAAGAAATCCTATTCCGTTTGTCATACTCCCAAAATAAATTGTCAAATTTAGGTATTTTTTTCTGCCTCTAGAGTGGTGTTACCCCTTAATGAAGAACAGATCGCGTTTAATATCACATCCCCTGAGATCCAAAGCTACTTTCCCACGCTGAAACTTCCTCGCAGCTCTCCAATCACAACTCTCCTCGTAAAAGCAGCTCGAGAACGAAGGCAAGCGCACGATCGTTTCGCCACGGATCGAGAATCCCTGCCGCGATCGAGTGCTATCATCGCGTTACTCGAATCACCCGTGGAGGCATTTATTCCCTCCGTACGCCCGTCCAGTTCGACTCGGCGCATTCTAATTGATCTTCCTTGGGTAACGAGCCGCGTGCACCCGCTCGTCCCTTTCCTCGGCGCCGTTCGCGCGCCTTCCGCGGCTGTATACGCTCTCCGCGTCCCCAAGCGGCTTAAGGAGGTGTAAAATCGCGCGGCTCGGTCGACGGCGAGCCGATGAAAGTGACGGAACGAAATTCCATCGACGTCGTTCGCCGTGCGGCTCGCTGTCGTAACGCATGACAAACAATGTCGATAACCCATAATCTCCGGGAGGGGGGGGGGGGGGGGGGGGACGCCGTTAACGTCCTCCGCCGGAGGAACGCCGGAAAAACGGAGGCGCGAGCGCGAGGGCGCGTAAAGGCGCGTAAAGGCGCCTCGAGACCGCGTGAGCGTGCTTTATTTCTCGGGCGAATCGCTGCCAGCCACGGCACTTTATTTCCGCTCCACGCACTCCAACTTTGTCGCTGGTAAAAATGAACGAGTTACGGGTGAAAGTGGACGCTGCGAGCTACAAGCTGAGGGAGACGATTTGAGGATTGTAAGATCGCGGAGTGTGAAAGGAATGCGTAAGTTCACGGCCGCAACAGTTTGGGAGATATGAGGAATATTCTGAATGTACGGGGAATTTGGATCCATTTTTTTTAGAAGAAGCGATCGGGAAGCAGAGGGTTAATTAATGGAGCGAAGCAGTAATTAAATGAATTTAAGGGGGAGCACCACTGTGACATTTTTAAAAAGTTTTTTCAAGATTAACTTACATTTTTCCTCCTTAAAAGAATAGTTTCAGAATTCAGCAGAAATGTGTGCACTAGCAGGGGATAAAGTAGTTCAAAGGAGGCAGGACTAAAATCGTCCGTCATTCCGTATCGCCCGTGCTTTCACGCGTTACCATGTCGCGCGCGTGTCTACTCCAACGCCCAGGGACAAGAAAACCCGTGACAAGAACACGGAACGTGACCGCGCAACAAAAATGCGCGACGCGGACGTGGCTAAAGAAACGAACTGGACCAGACGCACCTTTAATGACGATTCGACATGCCAATAAATCGTCGCGCGTCGCTGGGATGACGGGAAATGTTTCGCGTGACCAAAGCGGACGGTCGCGAAATCGTAACCTTCGCGCTGAATTATCGCACTTCACGCTCGAGCCTCTCCGGCGCGAGAGGAATCGCATTAAACCGTTCAAGAACGCTCCGAGCGCTAAAATTCGAGCAAGACGAGTTCTGATTTCTGTTGATATAGACACAGAGCCTTAGGAATTCCAGAATTCAAGTATCTTCGCGTTCTAATCTGCTGAAAGGCATCCTAAGCCAAGCTACCGAGGTACAGGTGTTCCCGGAGCTCTGCTTCCATCAGGCTTCTGTATGATCTTAAAACTAACTTCAACTTCTAAGGTAAACTAATTCCCGCTCCAAGTTACTTCCAGGAGGAGATGGAAGTGAAGCAGGATCTCGGGGGAGGCAACGGATTGATCTTCCTGGTTGATTCGGGATGTCTCTAATTTAAATAGAAATAGTCTTCGAGCTAAATCCCTTTGCAATCACGAAGAAACCTGTAAGTCCTGGGGACCATTTGGAGCCCAGGCTTTTAACTACGAACGAGTGTCCTTGTCCCTCTTTGATCTCGATGATGCAGATCCATTGAGGGAAGAAGAAGCGAAGTGGATCACGTGATTTCCGACGACGTCTGGAGGAGTATCGCCAGAATGCGGAGCTATGTTTCAAGTGGGCGCATAAAAGTCACGGCGAACGCCCCGACACGAAACGACTCCACTTTTCGTCGAATCGAAACCAGTCTGGCGGAGCAGGTTGATCAACCGGAGGACGAGTAGGTATTTTCGCGGATGAAAAATCGAGAGGCTGGCTCCTATTCGGAGCTGTGCGCCCTGCACGGTTTCGTTTAGGTCAGGAGGAGGGCCCTGAACGGGGAAGTTAACCGGCTCTATGTTCGCCCGATCAGAAGACTGTTTGAGAGCTGGTCGATTCAGCGGGTCGCGTAATGACTGGTATTTAGAAAATCCGATCGTCTAATGTCGCTCGCGCCGGCAAACTCAGAGGATACATTCTTGCTCAGCGGTTCCCAACGGGAGGATGCATTAGAAGGATCTCTATTGCACCGGCAGGAGATCGAATAAAAATTGAAACGTTCATACGAAGATTGTGTAAAAGACTCCTTGAAATTTAGAAATATAATCCCTGGAATTGAAGAAGGAACATTGAGAGAAGGACACACCCCTCGTACAACGTTACATCCACCGTGTCTAGCCGATTATGATTCGATAATACTAAAGAATAATCTTCCTTTAGCCCCAAGTAGACGAACCAGAGGAACCATAGTTGAAGTGGCCCACGGCTAAGCCTAACAAGCCCCGCAGAATACCCAGTTTTCGATGCGGAAACATTGGGAACCCCTGACCGAGGGGTGTAATCAAGGCACGCCCGCCGGTAGACGCATATCAATGAGGATTCGACATACCGAAGTGTCCCTCTCGCAATCGCGCGAATAGTAAAAGCGGCATCAGAAGCTCATCTCGTCCTGCACGTCGAGGGGGACGTAGTTACCGTCCCTGTCTCTCTCCCGCGAGCTATTTTTATGGCACTTAGAGTATCCGTGCCGGCAACATGCTGGAGCACTTGAAGAACACTTGTGCACATTCCGTTACGTTTACGCAACGATGGCGAGCAGAGAGGCGTCCGAACGCTGTCGGCCCCGACACACCGTCGGAGAATTGCTCTTCACGGTCTTCCGCGAACAGAGATGAAGTGGAGACGGTTTTTAATTTTCTAGTAGGCGCGGCGGCTTCCACTCTGCGGGGCCCTTTGCCACGTGCCTTTTTCCCACCCCTACCGTTTGTAACAGCTTTCTGGATGTAGCACAGAGAGACCGACGGCGTGGCATGAGAAAATCAGTCAGATTCCCTTTTTTCCTCCTCGTCACAATTCCCACCCTGGGTCACCCTCTTAACTTTGGAATTTTAATTAATGCCGTGGGAAGGTGGACACTTGCTCTTTGAAGCGGAGAATACCGAGGGTGGTTGAGATCTATTAGAAACCAGCTCAGTGTCAGCAAGATCCTCTTCTATTCCACCGCCACGATTCGCGCGAGTGGACGTTAGCGTCAACGACGACGCTATCGGCCAAAGACAATTTCCCGCGGCAAGGGAAGTCGGAACGATAAGAGCGTCGCGACCCCCCCGGAAGCTCCGTAAACCTGATGCGTTACTTCGTGGAAAGGCCGGGAAAAGGCGACGAAAATCTGGTGCACGCGCGACTGGTATCGACATATCGAAATTGCAACGTTCGACGTCCATTGTCACCCGTCTTCCTCCGCCTGCAGCGTGGAACGGCGACACCTCCGCCGTGTGCTAGAAAAATCGAGGAATACTCCTCGCGTAGCCACCCTCTAGGGCCGGTCGGTAGATAAAGACGCGGGGGCGGGCGGGAACGTTTCGTCTCTGTCGAGGAAACGGAATTGAAGCACATACACGCGCCTGTCGCTGGAACCAATAGGTGTCTGGAGAATGGGGCCGACGAGACAGTCTTTTGCTGGAAATTATCGGCGATACGTCGATAAAATGCATTTGCGGAGAGGTAGAGTCCATTGTTGCCTTTCGCGGGGGGACCGTGACTGACGGCGTTTCGTGTCTGATGGATTGCGAGGAATCGTTTCCCCCGCGCGATTCCAGTTCCTCGAACCAGCCGTCGAAACGGCGTTTCCTTGGATTCGTGCGTGATAACTGGCGCGAAGTCCTGCGAGTCGTGTTCTACATGGCTACTCGAAAGTTGGCGCGCTATTTCCATTCGCACGGGCAAGCGAGGCATAAAGTTTGCAGGCTTGAGCAGGCTGTAGGACTCTGAAAGCTCGGTGGTAGAGGTAGGACTGATTGGCGAACGCTGATAAAACGCTCCTTTACCCTCCAAGTATTCCGTATTCTGTTCGCTCCATTTTCGAGAACTCGTTCACTCGTTATGCAATTTCGTTCGTAATTCCGGGAACGATCCCGGCGAGGTAAAAAGGTTTCGAGCTAATTCGAGGATGTATTAAGTGCACGCATCGCGGTCCGAGCAGTTACCCGATATCACGGAATCGAAGCTCGGTAATGGAGGAACGTGATGGCCGGCCATGAAACTTAGCAGCGATTACTTGGCCAGAAATGTGGGAGTTCGCGATCAATGCTGACTCACTGTTTCAGTGAAAGTAAGATTCGTTCCTCGTCTCCGGGCATTAGGAGCTGCTCGTGTCGTGTTACACGTGGCTCCCTGCACGGTTTCATATTTAAGGGAGTCGTCGTCGGGAGGGGCTAAGAGCGTTAGTCGCGCTGGCCGTTAGAAGCCGTCGCACAGGACCAATGTTTCTTACGGTATATTCTGCGGCGTGTCTATCTAAATTAATCGATAAACAGGAGCAAGTTAGTGCGATGAGAAGAACATAGTGGTAAACATAAATAGACTCTTACCTGCCGACGAAGGTGTGAAATGATCGAAGCGCCGCTCGAGGTATACAAGAATATTTTATTCGTCGAAAGTAACAAATATACAATTCTTCCAAATAAACTGGTGTCGATTTTTAAACCATCAGATTCGTCGCCGATCGAGGCCGTTCCTACGCGATCGAACGTCCGCGCCCGAATTATTCTCCCCCACGTATTATTCTCGCTCCCCTTGCACGCGAATCGTATACGGGGCGCGACGTGTATTGTCGACGTGCACGAAAGAAACACGGCGTTTTGTTCAACAAACTCTGAGAGGGAATAGAAAGATCAACGGAAACGTGTTCGCCATCGAAACCGAGAAAGGGTGAGAATTTTGGCACGATCATCCTTCGGGAAACCGGCGGCCCACTCGCGTGTGCTCGTGCAGTTCGTACGTAACAAATCGATAAAACGCGTTCCATTACCTTCTTGTGTTTTCTCTTTTATTTTATCGCTTTGGGAACGATACCAATTCCTCCTCGTTTCCACTCGTTCCATACTCAATGTCTATCTATCTAACTATATATATATATATATATATATTTATATATAAACATCCGTCTAAATGGACACATCCATTTGCTCGCGTTCTCTTAGTACGTATGTACACATATATCCATCTAAATGCACAGTCTCTAGTTACTTCGCTCACGATTATACAATACGATTCTCGTTCTCTTCGGTATCCCCCCGAATTCCGCGTAAACGTATCTCTAACGGAAAGAGTCCTTCGTCCTCCATTCAGCTTCTTACAAACGGGATTATGTACAAAGAAAGGACACGCGGCCGATCGCGCACAATTAAGGCAGTGTCTCGATGAGTTCGCGTCAGGAGAGCCGATTACAAAATGTTCCACGGATGGACACTGTTTGTCACCCACTGGTTCACTGGATTCCTGGCTTTCACTCACCACTGGAAACGCACCCAGGGTCTGGACTCAGTGGCGATTCAGAGCCAGGGGCCCAGCTGTGCCTCCAGAATGGTGGCCGCGTCGGTTCTGCCCATCACTCGAAGATGGTTCAGCAGGTCCGTCACGGCAGTGGGCTCGTGGTGCTTCGCCTCCCACAGGTCCAGGATGTGCTCGGTCGGACTGGACTTCGTCGCGAAGTAGTTGATGTACCTGCGAAGCAACCGGAAGACGCGTGTTTTCCTTTGTGGAGAAAGGGGACGCGGTTTTTCGTGAAAGGGGATGAAAACGTCGGGGGAGACTTTGGTAATCTCTTGGAGTGGAAGTCGGTGATGCTGGATAGCATCTCTCTGGTCGGATGTAGCTCCTTTTGGTGTCATATTGTCACCACTTACTAATCTTGTACATGTATTGCAAACTACTCAGTTAATGAATAAACAGATTCTAATATCATTGCTTGAATTTTGAATCCACACCGAAATACAAAAGTATCAATGGAATATCTGAATTTTAAAGAGAAAGACACTGATGCCTGTCAGGAGCTACCACATCAACAAAAACGTCACACCCAGCGTCCCCTCCAAAGAAACCGTCAGCCTCCGCCGTGCCTGACTATGGCGATCGAGGAAGATCCATAGAAAGACAGGCTCCGGGTGTAGGAAGATTTAAAGAAAGCACCAGTGTCCCCCCAGGACGTCAATCATTATCGACGAACAAATTGGAAATCTGGTAAGATTGCTAACCTGTCAACCTGAAGCCTCTGCGCCAGCATCCTCCAGTCGTTGCCGAGGGCGTTCGGTGGATCGAGGCACTGGCAGAGCTGCTTCCTGAGGGACCTGGTAAACCGGAACGGTCTCAGGGTGGTGGAGTCGGTGGTGACGTTATTAGCATGGCCGCTGCTGACCACGGTCACCTCCCTGAGCGGCCTGGTCACGCTGCCCGACGAAATCAATTGCTTCGCGCCGTCGTAGACGATCCTGAACACCTGCCTGGTGTCTGAATTGCCCTGCGACACCTGGAGCTTGTAGCTCCTGGTGGTGGTGGGCCCGAAGGCCGTGTCCAGGCCGAAGGTGACGTGCTTCGTGGTCTCCTGGCAGTTCCACACGTCCCTGAACGAGATCTCCTGCCGCTCCGTGGGCGATTTGCTCTGCCACTCGTTGCCCACCTCCTCCAGGCTCACGCACAGCGACTCCCCGTTGTCCTGGAACAGCAGCGTCCGCGGCTTGTCCAGCAGGTAGCCCCTGATCAGCGACTCCCTGTCGACGATCGCCTTCATCGCCGCCTTCGTGTCCTCCACCGCGTACACCCTCACGCAGCACTGGCCGGCCTGGCTGGCGAACAACGCCAGCCGCAGTCTCTTCGTGGCGAGGGAGTTCTCGCAGCTCTGGCCGGCCAGAACGTAGCCGCGCAGCTGCTCGGTCACGATGAACGCCTCGGCGTGATCCAGCTGCGTGAACAGCGGCGTGTTGATCGTCTCGTTGCCCAGCGTCAGCACCCTGGTCCACGTGATCGACTGGTGGTCCTTCGAGGTTGTTATCGCCGCGCCGTCCTCCACGCTCAAACCGTCGCACGCCCAAACGCTCAGCTCCCACGTGGCCGGGGACAGCATCGCGCAGTGCTCGAATTGCAGGATCACAGGCTTGTTGAAGGTGGCCGACGGCGGGCCGCACGTCACCACCGCGGATAATTGCGTGATACCGTCTGCGGGGGAAACAAGCGATCCTGGGTTCGAGTATTCGGGATGATTTTACGCCGGGCATCGCGGGCGGTCGAGATAACGAGCACGGTGCAGTGCTCTGGGCTACATCGCTTCATTCCGCGGGATTTCCACTTACGGATTCGTTGTGTACCGTGGAATACCCATTATCCCAACTTTCGCCAGCCGGACATGTGTATAATATTCCGCGAGGGCTGTTATTTGAATAGAGGTTGCCTCCGCATCCTACCATTGAAACATTCTTCCCCGGCTATCGGAACTCTAGATCGCACATTTCACGCTGCCCGCATCAAAGCCATCGATCACAGCGATCGCGCTCCGTGATCGCAGTCCGGCGGGATATGTACGCGCGAAACGCGTGATAATTAAGGAACTGGAATATGACACGGGTCTCGTAAAATCAGTGACGCGCGAACGACCAGCGTCAGTGGCAGTTGAATCCGAAGCTTCCCTCATCCGGACACTCGCGTCTCCCTATTAGGATAATGAAGCTTCTGCCGTAGCTCAGGGGCCGATGTTACGTGCGATAAACGCGTGACTAATACTACTGGCCGAGGACATCGCGGCGGACGGGACCAATTTAAAACGATGACACTTCACCTGCCCGTGCATCCGGCGTACGAAGACATCCCGCGTCTCTCGACAGCCAACGCCGGCTCGACCGATCCGGCTATCGATCCTAGCGGACGGTGAGCCGTCATACGCGAAACGACGCGATTAATAATGCACGCGTCACTTACCGGGCAATCGAGGCCTAAATCGATCCTCGTTCAGCACGGCCAGATAGAGCTCCTCTCTGAGTGGCTTGGGCACCGCTCCCTCGGGCACGGACATCGATATCCCCGCGTCGGGGAGGACCAGGAGAGCGCCGCGCGTGTTCACCGCCGCCCCGGCCACGTTACCGGTCTCCAGCTTCGGCAGCCGGACGCTCTCGGAGGCGACGTTGTACGTGGAGTCGGAGGACGGGTAGGAGCTAGTGACGCTGTTCTCGCAGTCGGAGTGGATCTGCTTGTCGCTGCAGGACTCCTGGGTCGAGGTGCTTGGGGTCGGCGACATTGGCGAGGGCTGCGGGGCGATCGAGAGGTGGGGGACGTCGTAGTGGTGCTCGGAGAGGGATCTCGACATCGACAGCTTCGGGTCGAAAGGATACTCGTAGCAGGCCGGCACGCTCGTCGCCGTTACGTCCGGCTGAAGGCTCAGCTTCTTGTCCTGGTCCGGGAAGAACTCCGGCTGGAATTCTGAAACGCACACCGCCGAGCCACGGCTCGTGGGTATCTCTGCGCGCTGCGGACAGACGCCGCTGTGATACTATCCCGACTTTCGAGAGGGGGGCCATTGGCGCTCGCTACTTTCATCCACTTCGTGGGGCCATTACGACGATTGTGGGGTTTACTGGGGGACAGTGGAGGTTAGTCTATTGGATTTTCGCGTGGGTATATAGGGGAGAGTTGCCTATATCGTACCACTTAAGACATTTTACGTCATATTTCATATTTGGTACTCATTTGAACGTAAATAACTATTGGATATTGTAGCTTGATCTTTTAGGCACCTACTATTATATATTTAACCTTCTGTTCACAACAAATTAATTTGTTATTAATGTTTTGGTAACATAGTGTAAAAGGTACGATTTAGGCAACCGGTCTCCTAAATCGTACCTCTTGGTTTCCAAAATCGTACCTTTTCTAAAAATAGTAAATTTTTAAATGAAAATAATAATAAATATGTGGGTGAGAAACGAAATCTTTTATATACAGATATTAAGAACAAATAAAGAAACATACAAGGTATAATAATTAAAAATATTATATATTTATATTCACATTGGTGGTCATATCATAACCTGTCATATTTTATGCGTAGCAAATAAATAAAAATAACACATTAAACAAAACAATTTGGGCAATAATAACTTTTTGTTTTTTTTAATACTCCTGCACAACTATCGTGCACCCACAATGTGCATTTTATGCATTGAATCATATTTTCTACTTGTGATTCGTTACACCAAAAGCAAAACCACTCTTCTTCCTTGGTACAAATAGTTATTGAATTTTGTTCCACTTTTGTTAATGGAGTATTGAGAAATATTTGGCTTGATGTAGTAGGAATATCTTCTTGTTTTATATTTTTTTAAGCTGTTTTGTCTACAGTTTTTCTTATAATATCTAATTTTTGGCAATAACCTATATTATAAATGTCATATGCACATAACCCGTATGTACCAAGCTAGATGCGTGGAGCGAACGTATTAAATGAGTTCCCAAATCGTACTGGTACGATTTAAGAAACTTTGTAGTGGTACGATTTAGGAAACATGATCAATTTATTTATAAATATCAATTTAGACTTTATAATGAATGTAATACGTACATAAAATGAATGTAAAATATTCTACATTAAACCCGCTTTCAGACAAATACAAAAATATAGGACAAAATTGCATTGTTTGCTTATTATCAGCTAAGATAAACTGGTAAAAAGTTACATTAATCATATCTGATTTTCTTAAATATTTATAGGACGCATAATACAGGGTGTAAGTTCAAACGGTTTTGTTTATATTTCTCATTTCGCATTTACTTGACATTTTTACCATCAAATGTCACTTATATTCATTAATCGCTGAGAAATTGACGAGGTACGATTTAGGTGACCAGTACGATATTGGCAACTCTCCCCTACTACTTAGGGTAGCCCTTGTTTCCAATAATCTTTTTCAGGGACTATTTTTTAATGAAATGGAACCATACTAGGAGTTGATAGCAAAGAAATCGAAGGTTGAAAATAAGGGCCACCCTGGTATGTACTCCGGGGTGCCTCTGATTTGTATTTGATTCGGTAAAGGAGAACGTCGAGTGTACGAGTGCAACTCTTTCTGGGTCCCGTAGATGAAAGTAGCGAACGCGTCGATCAAACTTCGAAATAGTATCATTGAGACCACTCCGAGCCGCACGAAGGACCGAAAACAATCTGAGATCCTCCGGTTCGCTGCACTCCGCGAAACCTTCGCGGGATCACGTTCAAAAGCCCCACATCTCTCTCTAACGAGCAGTATAATTGCACCCTCTCGCGGAACCGTCGCCTTTCGCTCCTTCGTCCGCGCGGGAAGGCCGGAGAATCTTTTTTATTCCCGTCTGTGAAATGCTTACCGTTACGGGCCATGGAGTAAAGGGAATGGTCCCGACCTTTGCGCCTCAGAAGCTTCGCTAAGAAGAACGCCAGGCCGCCGATTACCACGCAGGCGACAGTCAGGCCGACGTAAAGAGCCACGTCCATCTGCCGGTTCGCTGTGAACATCAAACGACGGCGTTCCACCTTTAAAAACTTCCACGAACAGCCAACAAAACGCCCAAAGGGCCGCGGCTCCGCTAACACGACTCTTTCGCGCTTGAAACCGCTTGCTCGACGGATTATCGCGAGCTCTGAACGCTGGGGTTAGAGTAACCGGGCAGGCGTTAATTCCCCGTTTCGAGATCTCGCTCGAGACGCACCGACGGGTGCGAATGGCGAACAGCAATTCTCGCAATTCTCGCGTGGCCGCGAAACGCGCTGCACGCGGAGCCGGTGAACAACGCCGCCGCTTCATGAATAATTTACGCCGCGATTTTTATTTACTTTTTACGGCTCGAGAGCGGGGTGCACGGGGGACGCGTTTTTAAACGGTCCTCGTGTCTCACTAAATATTACGACGCGTCGTAGAAAAGTTTTAAGGTTCCTCCGCCATTTACGCCGTCCGACGACAATCTCGTCCCCCCTCCCTCGGTTCCAACCCCCTCCGGTTTTATCGTTTTACCGCTCTCGCCCGTTTATTTCGCGGGGCGATAAAGATTGGGATCGTTATTATCGCGGCCATTAGCTCGTCGCCGGTGTAAAAACGGCCCAGCGTCGTTCGGACGGAACAACAATTTCGAGGTACGCCCAGATACGATTGGCAACAAAGACGACGTGGGAAGCGATTAAAATAAGAGGGGGCAGAAGGGGGAGGGAAAGAGAGAGGAGGATTGCGTCACGGTGGGATAGCTTGGGCATCCTCGTTTCCTCTCCATCGCTTTCTTCGCTCGCATGGGATCGGGATTGAATTACCCGTATGCAAAGTTTCACCGCGATTCGAGCGCGTTTTATGAATTATGTAATATGGAGAACCTCGCGGCGAGTCGTCGCGGGATTAAGCCGAACGAAGGTTGTAAATACACGGCGATATACGAGGCGTCATAAATCGCGGAAAGTTCGTGGATATCAATTTGCAGAACGCGGAGGGACCGGGGGAGGGACGGAGGGAGTTATTCTTGAAAGTTTTCTCATTGCGCCGCGCCGGAATGCCTGTCTAACTGTTCGCTGTTTTAACTAGTTTGATAGAAGTCGGAAACGGGACACTGGAAGCCCCTGTACTTCCATTTGGAGCGAAGTTCTCGGGCTGGAGGCGATTGAAATCAAAGTTCGATGCGGGGTGTTAACTATTTTTAAACGGACGCCGGATTCGTGGCAACCCGGTTCAATTACTCATCTCTTTCCGCCCGGTGTCACTTACACGAGCTCCAACTTGACGATCGACTACGCGGATCACTCAGACTCGTGATAGTACTCTGCAGAGCGAGATGAATCGGTTGACCATGGTATTGGATTCGGTTCCTATACCCAGCCTTTCGTATGATTGCTATGACCACTCGAGCTGCGCCGAATCTCCACCCTTTAAGCCTACTATTCGGAACGGGCACCTATCGCGTATAAATCCATGATAACCTCCCTTGAATACCCGAAGTGCAGTATCGCTGAATCGTGTCGTTCGCAAGTAACTCGCTCCGTACCCGCTAATTGCGCGAAACGGGGTTCCTAGAAACTAATTCTCGCCGTATTTCTCGGGGGCCACCGAGGCGCGCTTAAAATGCGCGTGCCGCATCGGAAGATTTTCGGAGGAAAATACCACACGGGCGAACGCTGCGGCGGCTGACGTTCCTAAGCTTCTTCCAATTTTAGAATGTCAAAGCCATTCCCGGCTGTAACCCCGGTACGTGACTTTCAAAAGCCTCTCCTCTCCTTCGCAGGATCATGGCGCGTCTGCTTGCCGCACGCTTGTCCCCGGGACACGTGCCCCGAACATCAATATACGCGGCGACGAAAACGCATACGAATGCCGCGGAACGGAGGATGGATTCCCTAAAACGCAATAGTTCCGCGTCGTTACACCCCGAGGGACGTACGGGGGTCGGTCTCCGCGCGCGTGTGTCGGATATGTTCGCGGGGGCTCACCCTCTCCGCGAGGAGCGCGGGCTGAAAAGTGGCGCGAGGGTGGCGCCGGGATTTATTTTCTTAGCGGCAATTGATAACGCCTCATAACCCCGGCCTAATGTATCTCGAGCCTATAATTCAGCCAGCACCCCCGTGGAGACACTTTGCGGCGATTGCCGTTCCTCTTTTATCGCGCATCGACAGGTCGCGGGAGGGGGTCCTTCGGGAGCTCTACAACGATCCTGGAGCGACTACAGATGGATTTCATGTCTCTTTTATGCTCTGAGAAAGCGGAGTCGAGAGTAAACGATTGGGGAGGTAGTTAGCTACTAACGCCGATTAGCAGAAGTTATTCCAGAAGTGTCTAAAAGTTTCAAGAATTCAATTGAAAACCCAGACGAAACTGCCCCACTGAAAGTCAACTACCAAAAGAGCCTCTATTCCCGTTGAATACCTAAAAAATGGCAAAGAGTGTGCTCACAAGAAGCTCCGAAGGGAATTCTTTGGAAATTTAAATGGAAGCGACTGGGAAACGTCCCATTCCGATTCAGCGCTCGTTTCGGATGGAGCCACGATACCTTTGCGACTGTTCTCGGCTGTGCGCGCGTCTTATCGTGCAGCTCGCGAGAATCGAACCGGCTCCCAGGATTCGAGGGGTCGTTTCTGGGCGCCCATCCCCGTGCCACGCAAGTTCGGGGGCTTCGCCACCCGGGATAATGGCACTTTATTTGCATGCACGATCAATTTCCCCTGGTTTCGCGGCGCGGAGGGGCGTAACGGCTACCGATTACATAATTTTCTTCGATATTAAAGCGGCGTCTCCCCTCGCTGCGGCTGCAGGGAGAGAGGGCCGCAGGTCGAACGGTATCGCGTGCAACTTTGATGTGGCTCCGGTCGATACTATCGTCCACCCACCTCTTCGAGGG
The DNA here is from genome assembly GCA_946251845.1 of Andrena fulva. NCBI lineage: Eukaryota > Metazoa > Arthropoda > Insecta > Hymenoptera > Andrenidae > Andrena > Andrena fulva. Next base: position 21,452,298 of record OX276333.1, on the reverse strand, counting down.
TGTCTGGATCTATAGCGGACCAGTGGGCCACCCTTGGCTACCACCAGCCGCCACCTCATTGTTACGATTGTTTGGACCGCTTGTTGGGGGGCCGCCGTCGCTCCTGGGGCCCTCGCGGAGCGTCAATAATTAACTACCCGCGTAATTAAAAGTAAATACTCGGAGGGGGCCTTGGATGGCGGTCGTTGATGCGGGAAACTTGACTGGCAAATAGACTGGAGCTTGATCGTCGCTCGGGAAAAATCGGCACCCCTGTTCCCTATGCAGAGGGGCCTGAGGCGCTGGGTGCTATTGTAAATGGCACCTTGGAATTTCTATTTCTGATCTATCTATGGAAATCCATTCGCGATCGACGTGTAACACCTCGGGCAGACCCGCGGCGCGATTCCATCTTCGTCCTCCATATTCACTGTTAGCCGGTTTTCGCGCCTCGGTCGTCGTCGCGATGGAAAAACGAGCAACGGAATGATCAATGATGAATCGACGAATTCATCTGGCTGGCTCTGGGGCGATAGGCGTTCCCATCTGCTCCATTAAACGACTATTTTCTCCTATTTCCCTCGGCAAGAGTGACTCGTAACGCCTTCGAACGTCGCATTAATATACCTGAATCGATGAATATCGCGCGGCGTAGCAGCGGCCGGAATAAGTCGCGCGATAACCTCGAGCTCTTCTATTTTGCGGCGCGCGGGGAGATGCCCGATTTGAATGGTATCAGATCGCGAGGGACCGTAGCGCCGCGTTGCGAAACCAACGGGGGGAATATAAACGGCGCTCGCCGGCCGTGAAGAATCCATCCAAGAATGTCGCGCGACGAGTTAAGCGAGCGTTTTCCTCCGCGACTGGTCGCACCCTGCGCCTCCTACTCGCGCGGCATTTCATTCCCGCCATTTCTTTCGCCGGCCGCGGAACGAATCGGGGGTGGGCCTGTCGACACGACGCGAATCGAGGCTTATCTAATCGCGAAAAACTCTCCGCCGTGTCGCGAGCAGCGCGACACTCGACGGCGAACTCGCGGAACGACGCCCCTCTTTCAGGGCGTAGGAAACTTAAACTTCTGAGATGCACGGGACTCACCTTCCTCGGTCAAGTGTGCGCCACCCACTTTCGCGTTGCCACCTGGAAAACAAAGAGAGATGGAATGGTAGAGACGGTGCGGATATCATTCGGGTAGATCGCCGCGCAGGGAAGGGAATGCTCTTGGATTCTTTAGGGGTGCCACAGAAGTAAAGAAAGTTACTCTCACCGCCATGCTATTAGAACAAACACGCAAGGGTTAAGGTACTTTTTAGAGTAAAATGAGAACCAAGCTTCCCCGCTCTAATTAGCAGCAGACAACTGAGGCTATTCTGTAGAATGTCTCGGCGGGAAGGTAATTTAATCCAGTGAAAAGTGGACGTGCTGGCAGGAATCAACCCCGACGGGGTTCTCCAGCGGGGTCCGCATGAATAACGCATCCCCGTCTCTGGCGATGGACGCGCGGGTCCAAAGGCGGGCATCGAACGGGGGCGGTGAAAGTCGTGACGAGTCCCTACTTGTCTACCAGAATAGTCGTTCGTGACTTACTGTTGCACATGCCGCCGGTGCAATTCGCCACGCTGATGTCCCTACCCTGGCAAGGTCGGCCACCGTGGCTGGGTGGAGGCTCGTCGCACGATCTTCTTCTGGTATGCGTGCAGTCGCTCCCGCACACCGACCATGTCGACCATCTGGACCATCCTCCGTCCACCACTGATCGCCCCCCGGAAAAAAAGAAAAGAAGAGGATCGTCTCGCGTGGAGTCGTTAAAAGGAGACCTGGGCCGACGTAAAGCGACGTCGGGACGTAAAAAGTCAGCGGGCAAAACGGGGAACAGGGGGCTCGTAACTCGTCCGTATCCCCACGAGCCCTGTCTTAGCAGCCATACTTGTCAATTCGGTTGCCGTGCGCCCGAGCGGGCTGGCTTCTCGTTTTAATTGACTCGTATGCGGCCCCCATTCCGCGGATGGGGCGGAGAAAAAAAAAGACGAGGCAACTGTGGGCCTTAATCTCGACCAACGTCGCGACACCGTACTTACAAATGGCTTCTTAGCCTCCGTTTCATTTCGCCTGATTTCCTTCTTTTCTTTTCGGATTACAAGCGGGGTGACTTACCCAGAGTGTTGGTGAACTCCTCCAACGCGCCGGCTGTTCCGAAGCAAGCGTTAGACAGAAAAGACACAGACAGGTGCGTTAACGAAAGCGGACAGTTAGGTTTCGTGAGGGGGGGGGGGGGGGGTGACGTGCGTACACGAAAGCGGAAGACACTCACTCGGTTTACGATGGCTCAACCCTTTCGCCTATGGGGGTTTTGGATTTGGGAGCATGGGCATTATGGACGCTCAGAGTTGGGAGTCAAAGATGCGCGCGCTGCGTTCGAACCCATCGCTACTTTCACCAAACGGTGGCCAACTCGGAGCATCCAATAGATAAGTCATGGAAAGGAGCGAGGGAAGAGCCTCCCTCCGTGAGGACCTCGTGGGAGATCTTCGGAGTCTTAAGACTTAAGATAGAAGATTACAGAGAAGCTAGAATCCGGCAAGAACCGTTCAAAGAACGAATATCGATCGGCATTAACAGTTACTCGCAACCGGTCCCATCGCCTGGTTGATCATGCTCGTATGCAAGCTGGGACAGTGAGTGGCGTCTAGAATCAGAATTGCTTGTGTCGCGGGCGCGGCCCGTCACCGTTGAGCCGAGGGGTTAATATTTCAAGTGCCGTGGATCCTCGATTCCCCGGGTGGACGTTGCCCTCTCGGCGAGCGTTTCAATACACTCCGCACGACCGTCGGACCGCGGGGATGTGCCGCAGGTGTCTTCAGAATGTCGCAAACGTTTTCGAAAGGTGAATACAATTTAAGAGAGGCGACTGAGGCAGGCAAACACAGAAAGAGGCGACGCGCCTGTGTGCTGGAAAGAGGGAAAGAGGAGGGGTGTCGTAAATCAAACGAGAGAGCCTATCCTCTCTTCAGCATCGGTAATATCGGTTTGTCGTGGCAGAACCTGCTTGCCTGTCGTCCTCGCGACACGACTTTAGCCGTCCGACGCGGAGGGAACGAGGAGGGAACGCCGACGTCCACTCGCCTCGCTCTCCCGCGCTGGGAAATAGACGACGGGACGCGGAGAAGGTGGCGGAGCCTCGCAAGAAACCTCTAACCGCGGAACTGAACACCGTATCGGCGGTTAACGAAGCGTGATGCTTCCTCGACGATCCCATCCCACCGGGGCAATGAATCCAAGGGACTCACCGGGACAGTTGGTGTTGCAGTCCGTCTTCTGCTGAGACGGACCGAGGCAGGTCTGACCCCCGTTCATCGGCGACGGATTCGTGCACGTCCTCGTCCTCTTCTGGCCCCCTTTCGCGCATCTCGAGTGACACTCCGACCAGGCTGACCAGGAGGACCATCCGCCGTTCACTGTAACAGTATCAACGAGGACAGCTTTAGTCCGAGCCTGTTAAAGGGAGAGAAAGAAGTGGAGGGTCCATTGAGATAGGCTATAGACACTTGGGATCAGGGAAAACTTCGTCTCCTAGGCGACTGGAGTCGAGTGAGGGTGCAATCTATCGAGCTATCGCAGCTCGGGGACGTCTTCTCTGTAATCCTCGTAGTGCAACTGTTGCCTGAATCTAAGTTTATCGCGCGTCTATTGAACGATAGCTAGCGCGCAACGTGTCCATGTAATTTTAGCTGGGATAGAGATCCTGTCGCGCTAGTATCGCGATCAGTGGCTCACCGTAAACCGTCAAGCTGACAGGATCGCTGAGCCTCTTGGCGGCGATGTTCTCCGCCACGCATGTGTAATTCGCCTGATGGCTCAGCTTCGCCTGGCCCACCAGAAGGTGTCCCTCGCTAGACACTAAGAGCGTGTCGGACTCGGTGTCGACGGGCACGTTGTTTCTCAGCCAGTACACCCTGGGCGGCGGTACTCCCACAGGGGGAAGACACCTGAGTTCGGTGCTCTGGCCTGCCTCCACCGACACCGAGTACGGCGGCGAGTCGAACTGCTTCTTCAAGTCTGCGAAAATAGAATTTACGGTGGCGGGTTTGGAGAGAGTGCCACGGCGGGAAGAGGAATGGCCCCTGTAACTTAAAGCGAGGGGATTGATGCCAATATTTTTTCACCCCGGAGCTCCTTGTCGCTCCGCCCGGGGAAACTTGCTCCCGAAGGGAGCGCTCGGGCGTAATTTATCGCGGTTGCTTTCGCGTACGAAACAGCTCGTCTCGGAAGACACCGGTTACGTAAGCCCAAGTCGGGCAAACGGTCGTTTCCTAAATTGATTCTCTTAGAAACTCCGCCCGGCCGCGCTGTATTGCCTTGCATCAAGGGTCGGAATTAAATAATGACCTCGCTTAGGAGAATCAAGATAATTACGCGGTGGCGAGGGCGAAGTAAGACGAAAGTAACAGTCTTGACAGCCAGTGGGCATTATTCTTAGAAGAATTCCTGTACCCACGGTTGTAGTACGATGTAACGGTGATGGGAATAATTAGAGGACCGGCTGGACCAAGTCAGTGTCTCGTATAGTAGGATGTGCATTGAAAGCTTCGACTTGATGCACGGGTCACTAAAATCTTTGACGCTTGATCCAGCTGTTTGAATCATTTGGAAGCGTGATCCTCTGATTATTCCGAGCAATCAATAAAATCGCTGATACTTGAAACTTGAGTATTATGACTAACAATTGGCATCAACCCAGACACTGACTAATTTTAGGATCGATTTCCCCGCACTTACAAGCAACATCGATAGTCGCTGGCTGACTCTTAATCTGCCCAGACCCCGACCAGGCGACGCAGTCGCACTTGAACTTGTCCCTGCTGAAGTACTCCTCGATGTGATCCCTGGTTACGTTCAATTCGCAGTCGACTATCCTGGTTCCAGTGTGCGGGTCCACGAAGTCCTGCTGCTGCGAGCCGTCCGCTCGTATGTCGTTGCAACGGAAGTAGATTTGCAGCGCGTGAGCGGCTTTGCAGTGCAGCGTGGCTGGCTTGTTCTTGACAACGAAGGAATCGACTGGCTCGGTGAGGAAAACCGGCAGATGACCGCCTGCCTCGGAGATTAACTCGGTGTCCGTGGCGATCGTGGCCGAAGGCACGTCGTCCTCCTCCAGGAGGTAGGAATCCTCGTCCTCCGTGGCATCCTCGCCATCTGAAGCACAGGAAAGTCAAACCGGCTATAGATACGTGCCTAAATACAGAGGAATGAATTTAATTATTCATTCGCGGTGCCGAGAACTCTGATTCTACAGCTGTTAACGGATCACGGATGCATTAAAAGCCCCCGCAACTGCGATTCGTCCGCCACGAGCTATCTATGACCCCAATCACGAGATATGCACGTCTGAGCGCCATAATGAGAGTATAAGAAAGACACCAGACGTAATTACAGTTGCAATTGACGTATCGAGAAACAGATCGATGACACAAGCCGCGGCCGAGTCTATTCTTAGTCTAGAGTTCTATCGCTATCCCATCCCAACATCGTCGGATGCAACAAGAGGCCTTCAATCATTCGTTATCACCCGAAGAGATGGACATAGAAGCTACACACCACTATTACAACCCCTTGCCATAAGCCTCGCTTGGTCGCAACGATCCAGACGACAATAACGAGCCGGGCAATTAACGTCCGCCGATTAATCGAAACAAATGCCGTTGCTTATTATCGGCCGGCGTAATAAATTCGTAGAATTATCGTGATTATCATGGCAGGAGGCTGCGGCAATCAGAGTATCGCGGGACGGACAACAGCGCTCGCCCAGTCAGTCGTTGGAAATCTAAATACAGCCGTGATCGTAATTTACGATCGAGTTATTAATTCGTCCCGCGGACGTTATTCACGATGGTGGCCGTGTATTCCATCGCGAAAATTCTATATTTGCTTGTCAACAATGGCCACCCACTCTGCCCCCCCCCCCCTCCGCTGTCGGCCCGCACCCCCGTGCCCTCCACCCTTGTAAATCCTCACGCTGGCCCATTAATGCCAGCGCTTCGCGCGCTTCCTCGCTACGGAACAATCGCGCCGCGCCGCACGCTGCAGTAATGAATTTTCGGATTTACGCGGCGCACCGGTGCACAAGTCCGATGCATTTCCCGCCAACCAGCGGTTAGACCTTTATCCCCGTGCGACATTTGGCCGGGGGCCACAATTTTCATCGCGATAATCGGTGCCCGCCTCTGTATCGCCGCTCGTCTCGCGCCTGCTTCCAAAAATTCGCAGGAAAAATGAAAAAACCCAGGCGTCGCGACGGGAACGCGCGAAGTGGCGATCATCGAGTATCCGCAGTGGCCGCGCACACCTCCCCAAGTGGGTCGCGAAGCGTTTTCTGGGGGCTCGTCACGGTTGCTTTTAGTTGACGATTTTTAGCACTTATTTATTTTAATATGGTTACATTGCTACTCTATTATCGATGTAATACTGACTTTTCATGAATGAAAGGAAGGAAATGTTTACCTTACACTATATGGGGGGAGGGGTCGCGGGTTATTTGAATATTATAAAAAGGCATCGCGACTTATAAAAGGTTGGGAAACGCTACTTTAGTGTCTTACGGTTATTGCTACTGTGTAGATTTAATGGTAGAATGAGACCGATGTAAATATTAGTAAATAAAGAGGCTTTGTGATAAAGAATGTCAGGCTATTCTGTACACCCTCCTCCAGAACATAAGATATTTTCGAAGCTCATGAGAAAGTGACCATTACAACGTTACAGTACACTCGGAACAATATATCGCTGGAATACATCACAGGGAATGATCAAGCTCTGCACAATCGTTTGCCCAGCGCAGCGAGCGCCCTCGCAGAATCCCATAAATCCCCCAAGCCGTTCAAAAAATCCGTGTATCGTCGATAAGATCCAATGAACATCGAATCGCGCCGGTCGATCGACAGACGTCAAAACCGCGCGTCGCTGGTTTTTATCGTTGTCGTTTCTCGTTATTTTTCACGCTGCTCTGTGGGGGCGGTGGGACCAGAGAGGGGCGGGGGGCAAAACCTCCCTGGCGGGTGGAAAAAAAAAATGTCAGAATTTATATCCGATGCCGGCAGATACCTTCAATATCCTGCGCGGCGAGAGATAGGAATCGGGGCAACGGGCAAATGAGAAGCGTCGCTGGACGAGCGAAATAAAACACGGCCTCCCATCCCCGAAAAAAAGAGAGGAATAAATAAAATTCGGCAACGTGACGTACCGTGGCGAATCGAGGCGCGACCGAAAGAGAATTTTCATCGGTTTCCGATAATGGGTCTGGATCGGCCGGTCCAGCGGGCGGAATCGCAGCGAAGGCAGCCAGTTTTTCCCCGGGCCGCGATTCGAAAATCCTCGTTAGCCACTTACAGGGCTGCACGGCCAGCCATATCGTTGATCGAATCGGCGATGACGTCCGCGAATTCGCGATTTTTCGGCGCTCGATACGACGCTAAAATGGTCCGACCCGCCGAGGGCCATCATCTGTCGTTTCACCCGCGGCCGGCAATCGGCGAAGATCTTTTTTCCATCCCCAACTAGCAACGTTCCGTCGTTCGATTAAACGTTCATCTCGTTACTCTATTTCAGCGTGATCGTTCCGCGCGATCGCGGAGCGGAAAAAAAGCAGCGGCTCCGGGCGCAGGTGAATTAGCGTCGTACAGGAACGCGCCATTACGAGTAATCAAAGATACAGCCCGGCCTCTGTGCGCGCCCGAAATGGCTAACGGGAATTTATACGGGTGGCTGGGGAGCGGGGGCTGGCCGAGAGGAATTAGATAGAACGATTCCGCGGAACTTTATCGGCGGAACCGATCACCACAATTATCGGAAATCGATGGAAATCCTCTTTCTCCGCTCGGACTTCTCCATTCCCGGTTTCCACCGATTAAGTATTCTCGTCTTCTCGCTGGCCCTGCGCTCGGTCTGTAGCCCCGTGTTTGCGAGCACGCGTATCTACGTGTAAAGCTCGGTCCAGAAAGAAGCTATTGCTCGTTCGTTCGTTTCAAAGAGGAGGCAAAACGTTGACTACTTTCATTCTTCCTCGGAGGAGTAAGCGGATCGAGGGGTGGGAACAGAATTTCCACCACGCTCCAGCTATCTTATCACTCGGTCCCCAAGATAATACAACGCATTCTCCCTGTCAGCTCCGCTCTATCAGCTCGGCCACACTTACGCGCCCAATCTCGGATCGGCTACACCTCCGAAAACACCGAGGCCCTTTGTTAAACCCTTTTTGCATCGCGCCGCGGTAATTGCCGCCGGCAAATATCCCCCCAGCGTTCTAAACAGCGCTGCTGGGTCCCTGGCTGCTCCGTTGCTCTTCGGGAAGCAAAAAGAAAGCTAGGTGAAAAGGGCAGGGGTTGCACAGCGGGGGTGAGGGACTTAATTGAGCAACGTCACGCGACACGCGAGGCAAACCATGGCCGTGGGTCGCAGGGAAAAAACCGGGCTCATCGGTTTCCGATAATTCGGAGCGGGAACGGTGTATCCGTACTCCTGACGGCGTCGAATCAGCCGGCGCAGAGATCTCTGCGAGGGGCCCTCTCGTTAGCCGGCAACCTGGTCGAACGGTTAGTCGTGTCTCCGCCGGATACGCCGGTGTTACGTGTGTCTGCTACGGCTGCACGTACACGCCGGGTAGCGCGTGTGCGCGCACAATCCACGCGAGGCATCGCGTGGCTACTATGTGGGTTGACCACGTATTACGCTGGCCGGGGACACGAGCGCAACCGTGTACAGTTTCAGCGTGGCTGCGGACCACACATGACGCCTCTTAATTAACAAAGGTACCTGCCGTGGCGCCGTTCCTGCGCCGTCTGCAGGGCCACGCTGGGTGAAACCGGGGGAGAGGGTGGAAACGTGGGCGTGTAGGGGAGACACGGAGGGAGATGGGGATTAGAAAGAAGAGGGTGCGAAGATTAGACAGAAGGAAGATGGAGGTAAAGATAGAGGGATGCTCGGGGAAAAGATGTTGGGGTGTGGAGGAGTAATGGTTGACAGGCAGAAGGTAGAGAGTGGATTTGGCAACTCGGAGAACAGAATTGCAAGGGGTGGAATGACGCAGGAGTGGGATGTGTGAAGGAGAAACGGAGAAGATCTACGGAAGAGGTAGACGGAAGCAAATAGGGGTGGGAAGTCGCTGAAAGCTGAGGAGGAAAGAGTCATCGAGAAGAGAGGTGCGGTGAAGATTGCGAAATCGAACGGAGCGAGATGAGGCAAGGGAGAGACAAGAGCTTCCTTGTTTCCTCGCTGCCTCGCGTGCCTTGTTATTTTAGCGGGCCGAACGCCGACCAAAGTAACGTGCTCGGCGCTGCGGGCTTCATTGACCCTAGCCGCTTGACTCGCCCTCCACTTCCGCGGCTACGCGAGCGCGTGAATTTCTCGCGAGCGTAGGTAACGAGGCGCTCGGAATCGAGGTGCTCGCTGGGGGCGACCCTCGTTGACACCGCGCCGCGCCGTTCGAGGGTGTTAATTTGCCGGGGGAAAAAGATGCGGCGGGAATTAAATTTCTCGAGGAAATCATTACCCTGGAAGACCGTTCCTCGCGTGCTGCAACTTTGCATGGTATATACTTTCCTCGGGGAAGCAACACACTCCTCGCGGGTCTCTCTTAATTCCCGCAGCCTCTCAACGACCGGGGATCATTAAGAGAAACAAGAAACCGCTCGAGAGGTAGGCTACACTTTGCCGTTCGTGTGAACGCCGGTTCCCTCCTCTTCCCGGCCAGTCAAGTCAAGCAGACGGACCTTTTCAAGAGACTTCCGATCCCCGTATTATCCGGAACGACGCTTATTCCCCCGGAGAAGTCAGCGCCAGGTGCAAGACAAATATTTTCAAGCACTTTCGGCGAAAGGTGGCGACGTCCACGGGGGTGTCACTCGAGATTAACGTTTTCCATGAATCGAAGCCCAGCCGCGAGTGAAGAGGTCTACTTCCGGCGCGGAGGGTGTTCGGCGTGCTGCAAGCGGACAATGAGACGGCGCCCGGCGGACTCGAGTCCGCCATTGTGTTCCAGGGCCATTCACGGATCACGGACCTTCCAGCCCAAATAATGCCAGTCAAGTCTCTCGATCGGGTTCCCTGCTCCCAGGGAACTTTGTTGTACCGTCATCCCGTTTAACGAGAGATGCCCTACCTCGCCAGAGAGACAGAGAGGGAGCACGGTGCACCGTTGACTTTCTTCCGTCGATCTCTATCGTAGGAGGCAAGCTCGGGCGTATAGATCGATACACCACGGGCCCAGGAGGAATCGATGGGGAGCGCCGATTGCTCCCCAACGATCGACGCCGAGATGAAATCAGGTTGAGCCTCGACGATTCGTTTCGTTTGGACAGCGGCGCATTATCTTGGAGCGGGCGCGCGACAAGAGCCCCGCATTGTATTCGGAACGGTGGTCAGAGGTCGGAGTTAAAGGGCGGTCAATGGACCCGGGGATAGACTCCTCAGGTGGTGGAGTAGCACTGGAAACCCGACGACACTTGCTTCTACGAGTAGCGAGAGGGATTTCGACTCCGTTCGATTGGATACACTCGACGCGAGCAGAGTGGCTGGCGAATTAACGAACGCCACCCTCTTTTCGTTTAAACTACTTTAAACGAACGTCGCCGAGCGGCCGATGCAATTTGTTATCGAGTTCCATCCAGCAGGTCGGGCCCGATTGTTCCGGGCGGGCGATGAAAATTTTCCCAGCGCGGCGAGACCGGCGACAGAGAGAATTAAACGAATGAAACCGCTCGAAAAACGCGCGAGCCGAAAGGGTGAATATTAAAAGCGTCGGCGGAGGAGCATGTGGACGCGGAGAGCGGAGGGCGATGACGCGTATTACACGAGTCGATTGCGGCACGGCAGCGAGGCCCGACGTTAAGGCGTGTAATTAACCGAGTAACAGAATCAGATACGACTGCTTGGTTGCGTGCTCGCCTCCCGCGGCGCCTCTTCCTTCTCCAGCTATCGATAACGACGCCCTCGAATCGGCGCCACGCCGATTCCCCGCTGCCCATTGTGCGGCGCGGCGTCCGTCCGCCCAACTGGAACGAAATTTCGCGTCGCTGCTTTTGCGGATTCATCGTTCCATTTGCGAGACACAAAGGGACCCGTGTACCGATTTGCATCGAAATTGCGAGGCCCCGAGATTCGGATCTCTGACACGGCGCGATCGCACGCGGGAAAACTCGGGGACCTCCTCCGCCGTGAGTCTAGTCAAAGTTCGTCTTGTCTTCCTCCTCATTTTTCCACCTCAGTGTCCATTTTAAATTCGACGAGCTTGGCGTCCGAGAACCCCAGCTTCCGACAATTCAGTGTTTTCGGGGTAACAGAGGCAGAGTTTACGACGCGGCACAGTGGTCTGGAAAGCGGCGGTTTGTGGCCAAAATCCTGATCTTTTTGAAACTTGGTGATTAAGGGTTTTTGAGGTCGCTGATAACGAATTTGGCACCAAAAATTCAAAATTCAAAATGGCGGATTCAATATGGCGCGCATTGTGGTCTGCAAAGCAGTATTTTATAGTCAAAATTAAAAATCATAGCCGTACTAGAGAAAAAAGAGAAAAAAGATTCAGCTCTAACATTATCTTTGACTTAAAAAAAAAAAAATATTAAAAATACACGCGTACGGGACGCCCAAACACCTCGAGCGTCATTTCTAAAAGTCTGCATAATATTGAAGGTTGCAGGAGGTTGCACTTGAAATTAACATGTTCTTGTTAACAATTGTGTAAGCTATCGTGTAAAAAAAGTCCGATGTTAATTTCACTTAATCATTTTTTTATAAGCCTTCTCAAAGTTTAAATTCATATAAACATTGCACTATTTGTTCATGGACTAAAAAATGCCTATGACACATATAAATAACTGAAATATACTTCCTTACCTATATAACTGTATGATATAAACACGTATTTTGATGTTCTATAATGAGTAATTACAACAATTAGTTTTCACTTAAAATTTCATGATTTACACTTTATAACACTATATCTGATTATAGAATTGCCTGAAATATATAATATGATTGGAGTTTGAAGGTTTCGGGGGTTATTAATACATAGGAAAAAAAAATTTCTGTAAACATTGAAGTTGAAAAATTGACTTTTGGCCACAAAACGCCGCTTTCCAGACCACAGTGCGCAGGCAGGAAGCAAAATGTGTATTTTGTGGAAGGCCCACGAGCCCCGGAGCAATGTGCCGGGAGACCCGCAATGCATCTCGCGCTGGCGCCGCCGGACCAACGTGCCCGGGCGCTTTCGAGCACCGTGGAAGAACGCGAAATCGTGTACGGGGGAGCGCGCGAAAATATCCCCGTGTTGTAATTCGATCGGTCGATATTTCACGATCTCTCCGTTGCGGCGTTCTACCACGGCCGCACTCTTTCCTCGGCGTTCTCCGCGATTTCAACAATAATCGCGCTTACACAACCTTCGGGGCCTCCTCTCTCGGCGCACCACTCTCTCGTTTGATTTACGATAATTAAAGCTGACCCGACCTTTCGTCGCGGCGAGGAAAAGAATGGCAGAAACATAGGGAGAGAGGGAGAGAAGCGCACACACCGTAGCCGGGCAAAGCGCTCCGATGAGAGACTACGCGAGATTAAAGACTTTTTCTCCCTCCTCCCGTCGCTCTCGCTGGATTCTACTTTTTTTTTCTCCTTTTTCCATTCGACTCTGCCGCTCTCTCCTCCTCTCCCCTCTCCGTCGTTCTCACCTGTCGGTTCGAGAACGGGGCCCCGGTTTCTGCCGTGGAACCAACCGGGTAATTGCTCGGTCGAGCGAGCCCGCCAACCAGCGGCCGCGACGTTTGCATTTTTGCCCCCGGGGGCCGATTTTACGAGATCCACCGACCTCCCACCCGATCCGCGGGCTCTGGGCTACGTGATCGAAGGTCGTATCGCGGCGCTCGATCGCGATTTACTTATGATACTTATCGCGGGAACGGGGCGGATGAGTAATAGGTTCTCACGGGACCCGGTGAATCCGACGGGCGAGTACTGTTACGCTATGTCTGCGGCCCGCCGTAGATAACGAGACGAAGAAGAATAGAGTGGAATCCGAAATCACGGAACGTGACCTTTGGAACGGTGAATCGACGGGACGGGAATTTATCAGCCGTAAATTTCGAGACCTCCTTCCGGCTTTCGCTCGCTGCGACGAGCAGTTTTCCGCGACAACTCGTGTCCTCGCTGATCGTAATTCTTCGGCGTCACCGGTGCCTATGGGTGAAAGCTAGCGACGCGACGGTGGCTGGGAAACGCGAGGGTTCTTTTTGGAAACGAGAAGCTCGGATTATCTTGGTGATTTCTACGGTGGTGGGATCAGGGCCGGTCTTCTCTATAAAGGGGCCCGGATGCAAGAATATTTTGGGGCCCAAACAATTTCTCAACGGTACAAAAACATAACATCTTTTCGAGAAGAAAATGATAATAATGAGAAGAATGAAGAATATAAATTTTTTTTTATAAAATTAGAATCTAAATTTCGGGCGAAGCCGAGTAATAAAGCTTCTTGTTTTTCCCTTTTTCTGGGGCACCCACACAGCCCTGCACAGCATGAGAAGATTCCAAATGTAAATAAAGCTGCTGCGTAGACAATCTGCCAGAGAAGCCTCTACCCCTCGGGGTCGTTTAAAAAATTGAACGTCGTCGGTGGAAAGCGGTGGCGATGCGGCCGCGGTCGAAACGTGAGAACGACGAGCAGGGGTGAACCGGACACAGCCTTCTCTCCGCCCGTTAATTATTAACGCGGCTAATATTTTTCCTGACCGCGGCGGAACGGCGGCCAGTCAAGCCAGCGGAATTATGACACGATATCACGTCGCGATAAATCGTCAGGGTAATTACTCACACGCGCGTACGTGCGTCTCCACGTTCACATTCGCGCGGCTCCGCGGCACGCTCACCTGTCTGCTCCGGGAGAGAACCGTGTGCCGTGTGCACGCTCGATTTTCTTAGGCGCCTCTCGCGCCGCCGACGATAGTTTATCCTCGGTAGAAAAGAGAGAGATAGAGAGAGAGAGATAGAGAGAGAGAGAGAGAGAGAGAGAGAGAGAGAGAGAGAGAGAAGAGGCCGAGTGTTGCCGTGCGTGCGCGAAACGTCGACGCGGGCAATTTGCATCGGGATTTCTTGCGAAGTCGCGCGACCCGAGAGCCGTAATTAGTTCTTCGAAAGAAGATTTAAAGGGTACAATAACTCTGCAGGCGGTCGTTTACCCGCTCGCAGCGACGCGCTAAGCAACCGCCAGGCCGAGGGACTTTCTATCGTTATGTGTAACGATTTTTTCCGCGGCCCGGGCTCGTTCATCATTCGGTGCGTCGCGATGACGAGCGAGCTGGATACGCAGGACGCTAATTAGTCGGCCACGTGGTCCCGCGAGAGGGCAGTCAGAAGAAAACGGAGAAGGGTACCCTGGCCCCGCGTAAGGTCGCTTTTAGAGCCGGCTCCGGGGGAGCGTAATCCATCATCGAAAACGGCTGGTGTAACGTAACCGGCCGGTTATGCCCACCACTAATCAGCGACGCTGACTTGCCGTATAATTAGATCTGCCCGGGCACCTCTCCCTTTCCCTTTTCGCCGGGGACCGTGCGCTCTCGTGACTAGCCACGCCGCAGCGCACGGCCTTCCTTTCTTCCACGAGGGAATCGCAAAAAGCACGGCCCTCCCCCTACGCGCCTCCACATAGATCGTTGACGTTCGCTCGGATCGCCGTGAGTCACGATCGATCCGGCTAGACTACGAGCGCGAGCGGAGCCAGAAAATCGAGAGCGCCACCTAGGGTATGTGTCCCAATTACGGAGGGTTTAAGCCAGTTTGCGCAATCATATATTAATTAAACAATACTGCTACATGAATTTCATATTCTGAAAATTAATATCTGTTGGTGAACAATTCTTCTTTATGAAGGACTTCTTTTTAAGTAAAAAAAAAAATCTTTGTAATGTATTTAATTAAACAAAAACAGATGTTTTTGTCCCTATTACGGAGCCCTGAAAACTGCGCCGTCCGCATTACGGTGCCCCCCATTACGGAGCCCGCCCGTATAAAGGTCTAAACACACATATCCGTTCCGGCGTGCCAGTGGTAAGAAGAAGAGGGGCGTAGAGGGTCTCTTCTTCTTACCACTGGCACGCCAGAACGGAACTGACACGGAACGGATATGTGTGCGCAGACCTTTACGGTGCCCCCCATTATGGAGCCTATCCACATTTTGGTACCTTTGAATGTCGCTCCTAACGTAACTTTTGTGAAATATGGTTACCTAGAGCTATTTTGATTCATGTTTCCAGATCCACACACGCACTTCGCTTTTGACAGTTTGGAACAAAAATGAGGTTATGACGAAACCACGCTTCCGGCTTCGAGGCTCCGTATTACGGACAAGATTGAAAATCTAGCGGTATTACGGAATTTAACTTAAAAATAAAAACAAACAAGTTTGTAGGTGCTGAATTTATTGTTTTTAATTACATTAAACCTTTTTCAGATATAGGGTAGTTGTCCCAATTACTGCCACTTTATTTATTTTATGTAATAAAAACGTAACATATGAAACAAAATGTACAAAAAAATGTTATTATGAAACGGAGATTCTGATTTACATAAAAATAAAACAAATATATGTACTCATATGTACCTAGTGCTTAAAAAATAATATTGAAAAATGAAAGTGCCATTTGAGCGTCAAAAACGCGACGACGTTAGTAGGAAGTGATGGCGAAATCGTACTAAAGAAAGGGTCGCAATTTTACTATTCAACCTCTATTTATTGCATAAAATCAATTATTCCGGTCTAGAAGAATTACTTTAATGATGTAACGAATAAAATACATAATATTTATTGTTAAGTTATAATAATTAACGGTGACATCATTAGGGACAAAATTTTTGGGCTTGTCCCTATTACTGTTGGCAGTACTATTCGGGACAAAAAAGCGTGAAGTACGCATAACTGTCATCCGTCAAAGTTCAAATTCTTAACCTCAAAATCACGTGTAGCGTGTGATGCTGTGATATTAAATTATAGATGTTTTAAAAGTTTCACATATATTTTATGAACAATTACAGTATATGACAAATAAATTAATAATTCCAAAACTATGCGTTCGATAATTCTGGCTATTAATCAGTAAAAAGGACTGGCAGTACCTAATCGAGTCTTAGTAAAAAGGACCGACTGTAATCGGGTCTCATTGTCAATAATAGGGACCGTCAGTTATGTGGTCACAGTTATTAGGACCGACAGTTATTGGGTGGCAGTAATACGGACAAGACGATTTTTGAGGTGACAGTTATAGGTAGGGTGACGGTACCTAATATCGCCAGGCAAAAGTTAAATCGCTGTCAATTGAATAATAATTTATATTTTTCCATGCAGTTCGTTTCAAAGTAAAGAGAAATTATTCATCTTTCGTGTAGCATAAGTTAGAATCGTTGAATCCTACAGATTTTTAATTGGGACTCAAAAAACGTAAGACATGCAAAAATCGGGTCCTGAAAAAAGTGTACCTAATATCGCCTACTCAAGAAATATTGATTAATTCATGTATATATGAGTTTTTAAAGTCATTTTCACATGTGCTTTTATTATTTCTTGCTGTATAAATGTTTTTTTTTATCCATCTTTGATTTTATTTTTAGTAGAATAATATAGAAATTTAAAAATATAGATTTTTAACATATTTTATTTTTTACGTTCCGATGCACATATTGGACAAATAAAGTTTATTTCGGTTGCTCCGCACATTTCGAGACCTCACCTGTAACAAGCATTATATCGAAACCATTGTTCTCCGGTAGGCGGTATTGAGAACACGCATACTGCTAAAAGAAAAACGCTATTTTCATTACGAAAAATATTTGACTCGATTTCATTTCTTAAGTACATCAGTAATTAGGTATTTCTAGTAGATATTCTTGCATTCACAGAATTATTAGACTTACATTCTCCGAATGCGATGTAAAATTGTGATAGTCCAATAAATTTTTACACTATTAAGATTCTCTAAAATCCTTCCCTTTCTGTAATTGTTGATCACATGATGCTGCAATTACAGTATGTCTGCCTACATATGTTTAGGTACTAATTCAGTGCATAACCGATAAATTTTAGAGCTTACTTTGCGAGATATAGCGAGTGGCGATATTAGGAACACTGGCGATATTAGGTGCAGTCACCCTACACTAGGATCGCTCGCGAATTTGAATTAATTATTAATAAATTCTTCATATTTAATTCATAAAACTATTCTTTTTAATTAAAGAGATGTTAAATAATATTATGTTTCAATCGGAGACGATTTTTAGGTTAAACAACACGTGAAATGATTAAATGAAGTTCAGTTATAATCTTAAGGTGGCAGTAATTGGGACATCTACCCTAATATGCATTTTATACGGTGAAAACAGTGTTTATAATTGATTTATATGAAATAGTTCGGTACAACATTTCTTAAGGTTTTGGACAAGAAATGCTATTAATTCACCGAAAGCGTGTTACGCATTTTTTTATGAATACTTAATATATTATAACATATTAAAATTGTCGTTTTTTACTTTGAATCTTGTTCGTGAATATTTGAATTTAATTAAAAAAAATTTGTTTACGTTTGTTTATGCATGGATTTTGTTTCATTGATAATTTTAATAGAAAGGCTCCATAATTGGGACAGGCTCCGTAATAGTGACACATACCCTAGCGGCAGGATTCTCGAGCGAGCTGGAATTCGCGGCGAACTTGTAGCTCGAATTCGTTAACTCGCGGCTAATTGCTAATAGCTAACCTGGGGCCTGAATAGAGTCGAGCGACGCCTGTTTCTCGGAACTAGTCTCCCAGTTTTCCCATCTTATCGGGCGATCTACGAGGCAAGAGCATTCGTTTCGCCGTTGCGCGCGTTCCCGCGATCGAGGAGCCGGCGCAAAGTGGTATCCAGCTACTCGCCTCGCGAGTACCACGTTCCAGCTTTCCAATCGCCGAACACTGGGGAGGTTTATAAGACGGGGCGGGGATGGTTCCAGGGGAATCGTCAAGCTCTGCGCGAGCCCACTCTCGATTCTTGATACCCTGGGATCGTACCCGCCCCCTCGTCTCGTCCTTCCTGTACGCGCTTGTTTAACGAGATTCGGAGCTTTCGCTCACCTTCGCCGGATGTGAAGGGACGAACCAGGCCCGGCAACAGGACGCAGAACATCAGGAACAGGGAACACGATTTCGGCCTCATCGCGTACGTATCACCTTTGCGAGGGTCATTCGTTCATCTTAAGTCCAAGAAGCCGCGAGAATTAGGACGAACTTCGCCACTGGACACTGCACTTTCACTGGGGGAGCTCCCGCTGTCCGAAGATTACACCTGTAACAGAGAAAACGGGCAATGAAGTTTCAGGTTCGAAAAGCGAAAACTTCGATTCAGATCTACCCGAATCGTCGCTGTGAAAGACCAGCCGCAGCTTAAGAATATCTGGGTGCGTTTGAAACAAGAAGAGCGCGCGTCGAGTGTCCCTCGTGCCTCGAAATTTCCAACGACTTCCTTCGTACATTTCCCGGTGCAGGTTGAATACTCTCTTAAAAACGAGCCCACGGCTTTAAAGCATCCTCCGTATCCGAACGCACTCGTCGTGGAAAAGGAGGAGGAAAAACGAACGGTTCCCAGCCGATACGCGGGGAGCGCGTTTATTATACATCCATCCGAGGGAGGGTCGCGTTCCCATCGAAAAATACGAGCAGCCGGCTGCTCTTTTCTAGGGGAAAAAAAAAAGTGGAAACTTTCCGGCGGCACGCGATGGGGACGAAGGAACATCGACGCCGCGCGGATTTAACGTCGAGCTTCGTTGTTTCCACCGGAAAACGTAAAGGACTGTTAGGAGAGAGGCGAGAGTGCCACTTAGGTACCGGCTGGCAACCCTTGCCATTTAAATATTCCAACGGCGCACCGCGCACTTTCCCGCACGCGAAATTTCCTCGTGGCGCCTTCGTTCCAGCTCCTACCCCCGAAACCGGCGGAGGACGATGCCTGGCGAACGGGGGTGTGTAATTCTCCCCCGGGTCGCCCATTCTTTCGTCCCCCCTCCCGAACATCGATCTCCCCGATTCAACGTGGCCAATTCTGCTCGATAACCGACGACGTTAATAATTAACGGCGATCCGTCTGGTGGAAGTGCAGGCTGGCTCTGCTTGCCAGGCGCCGAGGAGCGTGTTAAATCGGTATAAGAATTCGTCCGAGACGGAGTAGAGATTCGACGATCTGAATTAATCCCGTCGCCTACACTTTTCAACGAGGAATATTCGGAATCTGGATCCCAGGTTGCTGCGATATTAAACAACGAATTTCAGAATTCTAGAAGCCGGATTCCTGCAGCGGAAATTCCAGTATCCCCGATCATAGATATCGGGATTCCAGATCGCAGGCTCCAGAAATTTCAGCGATGAAGTCCCATTCGCCGGGCGCACTCGCTCCAGCAACTCGTAGTTGCATACTGGCGCGGAACTATGTTGCGCGAGCGCGTCCTTCGGCCAGGACAGTTTCAATGGAAAGCCGTGGAACCAAATGCCGCGAGCGAGGAACCTGTCGACGGTATCCTGTTCCGTTGTTCCTGTTGCGGCGTCGAAACGCGACGGCGGGATCGTTAGTCAATGCCTTCTCTCCGAGGTCCTTTGTTCCACCGGGCGACTGCGCTCGCAGGTGATTCCGACGAAACCGCTCGAAATCTAAAGCACTGGGCTACGTTATCCTCATGAGCCACGGGGCAGACCCCCTCCGACACAGAGACACCGAGATCGAGCAATGAATCCACCTCGGTATCAGGTGTTTAAATCTTCCAGAAAACAGGGATACCCCGATGGAGATACGAATCTCCCCGATAACGGTTGCGGCGGATCTTCTCACGCGACGCTCCAACCGGCCGGCAGAAACATATCGAGATTCCGTGTCGACACGGGAAACGATTCACACCCTAATTGAAACGTAAGCTCCCAACCACCCACGCGAGTCTCAGCGATCGAGGGGTGCCGTCGAATCGATAGCTCCCCCGGCTGGTCGTTATCTCGAGTGCGCGGAAAGTCGATGGAAACCACGTAGCGTGTAGAGGCGTACTCACCAGCGGCTCGTGGTGCACACGTACAGAGGCCAGAGAGACGGGAAGGGCGATAGAATGCTCTCGGAGATTCATGACGCGGAATAATCCACGTCTCCTCGGCCGTGGAACGCGCATTATGCGAGCGTATCGGCCGTCCCTACACAGATTTCCCATCGTCCGCGCGACGTCCCGCCTCTAATCCTCCAGGACGAGGACTCAATTTATAAACGTGCCCGGTATTACCACTCGAAGGCTTAAAGCACTCGACGCCGACCGAGGACGTCGTGCCGCGCGGACGAACACATGGCATTTCACACTGCAATTGCCACGAATGCCACTCTCTCTCTCTCTCTCTCTCTCTCTCTCTCTCTCTCTCTCGCGCGCGCGCGCGCTCTCCAACCCCCGGGATAAGCGCGCCGACTCGAGTGCCATTCAGCTCCAGCCCGCTCCAGAAAAGCTCTTTCTTCTTCGCCAGGACCTGTTCCAGATGGGGGGCTCCTCCTCGCCGCTTCGCAGGCGTCACGAGAGCCGTGCCCGTTCTGTTACACTCCACGCCCGTGTGTCCCTCTGCTCCGCGCCCTTTGGGCGATCCGCGCAGAACGGAGAGCCGAGCCACTCGACGAGTCGGCGTTTCAGGCGTCGAGGTGAACGCGAACGGAGACTTAAAAGCGGTTTAAAAGCTTCGAAGGGCAACCTGGGTATCGCGTGACAACAGGTAGGAGGGGGGATCAACTGGCTGGATGCTCCCTCGAGTATTCAGCTACCGGTTTGCCCCCTTGGACGTTTCTATTCCGCGCGGCCAACGGAATAGACGCTGGGCCCCGGAGGAGCGACGGGCGCCGAGATCGACATGGCCGATGTAATGCGGCGGAAAGTGCCTCCGTAGGGCGGTATGCTGCTCCGTCCCGAGCTCCCTGCCCCGGGAATTCCGCCTATCGATTGTTTGCCGGTACACATCACGGCCGTGAGCGCGCGAAATTTTTGGATCCTCTCCCGGGGGAGCGGCTTTTATTAAGTTCCCTCGGCTATATGCCAGTGAAAGTGGATGGGAAATGCATTTTTCTTGTCCTCTGGAGAAATCATTTATACGTTAATAGACGCCCGGCGCTTCTTTCGCTGCCTATACATATAGATCCAGCGGCTGTCTCTGTGGCGTGCGCGGGGGTTGCTCGCGAGTGACTCCTAAAAGACCGAACACAATGCTTCAGAACTGCGGGCAGGAAACTTCGCTGGATGGTGGAATAAAGGGGAAGAAACAAAGTTATAATAGACACGAACCCGCGAGGCAATCGCTCCTGAAATATTCAGCTTTCCAATAAAAGGCATCTCGATTCTTTCCCCGAGCTCCATTAACTAATTAAGATCGTACTTATCGTTGGGAAACTTCGTGTATACAGTCGTTCAGAAACTTTTGTAATTCCCTACAAGTGTCTTATGGCAGTTGAGCTGAAGTTAAGCTATCGATACCCAACATCCCCCTGACCAAACTCGATCGGGCCCCAGCAGAACCATCGTGGACCCCTCCCTTAAGTAAACTGCAACCCCTCGAAGATCAGGGGAAGGTTCCTGAAACAGTGCGCACGATTACCTCGGCTATGGTCGTAGAAGATCGGCGTCGTATTATTTAGGAACCTCTTCCTCCAACTCCTCTCTCTCTCTCTCTCTTTCTTCACCACCGTGTAATCTCGCGGCGTTATAACTCCACGCTGTAACATTCCTAATGCCCAGGGATATTGCGTGTTTTATCTTGCGTTGGATGAATTACAACGCACGCATGCACCGCTGCATGCGATAAATTTCCATGCATTTACGTAATACGTTACGAATTTCGCGACTATGCTTGAACATCTCTGGGAATGATACATCAGACCTCGAGGAACGGATCTACAGGGTGACTGTAGAATTTGGGAAACCATATTGGCTGTATGGTGACTTGGTCCTTGGAAAAAAACAGTGTAAGTGTGAAAGATCAAATTTTTTTAGGAGAGAAAAACTTCTGTGACTTTAAATTATTTACGAAATTTGAGTTGATTGCTAAATATGCTTAAGTATACAATAACCCAAATTCATGAAAAACAGAATTGTGTTTGTAGAGGAAACTTAAGGGGGGAGCCTGGTGTAACTAGCTGGAAATCGAGGCATTTTTCGGGAATTTTTTTTGAAGAAAGTATTTAATCGATCTTTCTGAAACTTTCAGGATATTGGATTATCAGCTTAAGGAAAATAAAAAAAAAATTTATTAAAAATGAGTGGCAAATAACAAAATTATAAGGGCTAATGCCCAGTCCGTTGGCGACGCAATTGTTGCACTGCGGGCAACGTAGCGTCTTTTGGTTTCATCTAAAATCAAAAATCGAACAATTTTCGTTTAGTTTATGAGTGTACGCACAAATCGTATAAATTCATATCTTAAAAGATGCAAAATTGAACAAATGGCGGCCTATTGAAAAAAAGTTCACCTTTTACAACGAAATTTTGCCTTAAATGTGTAAAAAAAGTTATTTATTTAAACAATATCATTATATCAATAACTTAGCTCTATGAAGAAAATGATCACAAATATCCGTGCACAAGGCCAAGTCGATTGGTTGAATATTTTTGGAGTTACATTGCCCGCAAACTGTAAAACTGTCGTTTCGAGAAAAACGCATTTAAAGTTTTGTGGTAACCTGGCGCTCCGTAGCAAAACCGGCTATATCCGCTTTAATTTTTCGAATTTCGTTTTGCTGCTTTGGGAACATATTATCGTGATGTTCAACTATTGATTTATGCAACAAAAAAAAAATCGATTTCTTCGACCCGCTACACCAGGCTCCCCCCTTAATGTGCCACCTCTTTTTTATTTTTTTTTAATTTCGGCACTTGCAGTGTTCTCTACAAGGACTCTCCAATTTTATATCCGTAGTTGTAATTATGATTCAGACGAAGTAGTTAGTGGTCCAATAAGAAGACCATGGGAAACGTAATATAGGGCGGAATTGAACAATTTTCTAGATAAAAAGGCAGCAATTACAGAGAGCATTACAGAAAAGCGGATCTCATAAGGTCATTTAACTTTTCCCTCCACGAACTTCCCCCATCATCACTTAGCCCGACCCACTTTCCAGAATCGCCCTGTACACACAAGCCCGGGAACAAGGGAGTCGTAAATTTCCCGTGGAACAGTTTCTTTCCTCCCCAAAAGCAAGCACGCGCGTTTCCACAATTATTCTGCAGCCGGCTACAAACGTATCCCTCTCACGCAAAGATTTCCTCGGTGACTAGTACAAACGTGCTAATACCTCCGACATTATACATATTGCGCGTGAAATCTTTGTCAAAGGTGTATTGCTTGAAATTTCGGGGCTGATAGGATTAAGGGTGCAACAGAAAACCGCAAGGGATCCCAGAAACACGCGTCAAGCTTCAGGTATACCGGATCTACGCCCCTGGCGAAGGCTATCTTTTCTTCGCTTCTTTCCTCCTCATTCTCCACCCCCTCTTTCCCTATGTTTCTCTTGCTCTCCGACCAAACGTAATCCGAGAAGATTACGGAGCGAAATAAACATGTCAACCCCCCCTGGCGGAGGGGAGGGATGTGGGTTTGCGGAGCGTCTTTATAGACCCCGCGTAGAATACTCCTTTCTTCTTCCTTATCCTTCTTACTCTCCTTCTCCTTCCTCCTTCACCTTCCACGTAGGTAGTCCAGCAGATGAAGATCCTTCAAGATACAGGTCTTCTGCTGGCTGACCAGGGCCGTTACTCAAGCCACTGCCAGATGCAACTAAAACTTCACACGCATGCGATCGACCGCGTGCCCTATCTTCCTACGATCTCGACCCACAGATCTCGCAGATATCGCGATCGGGGGTTGTGTACGCTCCTGCAACATCACCCCTCTTTCTGCCTTTCTTCGTTAAGAACACACAAAACGGGGGGAAGCGAAGTGATTCTCCGCGAAGAGCTGAGTCGAAAGTGTGGGATAAACTTTTCTCGCAGGAGCCATTGATTTGGAGAAAGTTGGCCTTGAAAGGGCCAGGGTTGCGAGCAGACTTAGAATTCGATTTGCTTCAATTGGTGATTTAAAAAGTCACCTGTTTCTTTTCTGTATACGGTACAATACTATCATTTACAGTGTCCCGTTTGCTTTCAGAAGAGACGCTTCGTGAGGGTGGCGGGGCTTTCGATCGAGCACGTACAAATTTGCGGCTACCTGCGAGACGGGGATTCAATTCGTCGGGACGCGTGGATTTATGGGTTTGTGGAGCATTGTGTTCCCTATCGGGACACCGTTGTAGATACAAGCTCGTAACCTCCGCCCATTACCAAGGCCCGTCGATTCATCGATTTTCTATAGCGTCGCCCTGTGCTTCGATAGGAACATCCGAAGAGGTCCTTCAAACGTTTCCCCCGGGTTCCCATCCTTTTTCCTGCACGCGGTGAGAGGCGAGCTCGGATACGGCGCTGCTACATCAAAGCTAACCTTGAGAGGGGCAGTTTAACCCTTGAACGGTGGCTTTGACTCGTTCTAAAATCGCAGGAGTACAAGGACGCTGCGGCGGGATTCCTCGCGGGGAGGAGCGTCCTCGGGGGTTCAAAAGAATCCCGGAGAATCTCAGGGGGGGGGGGGGGGGGTGGAATCCTCGGAACGAAATAGACGAGACGGCCGCTGAGCAACGTCGGATAGAAATTGAAATACACCTTCGCGACTTCTTTGATCGCTTCGTTAGGGGCAGGCCGGCGAATGGGAGCGCAGAGGCGGCGCTGAAAATACACACTTCGGCCGAGCACGTGCGCGCAAAAGTCGACGACGCCGTCAGGTTTCCCTGGACGAGGCGGAGGATCAAACGGGCGACCGCCCCCGACGCGCGATTCTCGCCGACGGTGAGAGTTATTTGACGGTTTCTGCGTGAATTGTGAAATACAACAAGACCCCCGTGGATGTCCTGGGGGAGCGTCGAGCGACGCGAATATCCGTCAGCGCGGCGGAGGCGCGCCAGAGGGTGAAAGCGTCTTCTCCAGCGCTCCTCGTATCAGCGATCTTGACGCGATGGACCGCGACAGAAGAAACGAGTCTCACCGATACGGTTTTCCCGTAATCTTCGATGTCGATCGCTGGGTGGTATGCATGGCAAGTGAATGCACGCCCTTCGGGGGTGTTTCCTGACGAATGGTGGTCGTTATTTGCGGTGGTTCGACGGTGGGCGCGATGGGAGTCCTTCTTTTATCTTATTTGAGTGTTTGTGGATTCGTTTTCTGACTATTTCAGAGGGCATTGTTATAGTGGCCAGGGGATCAGGCCTGAACGAGAGACTATAGGGGTAAACAGTGTAGTTGTTGGCCACATAAGTCAGAGGTTCACATAAGCGGTGAATTATAAGTCTTATTTTGCTATCTTTAGGAACACAATTAGTGTTAATAGCTGTAAACGACTCTGATAGTCTAGAAATAGAATTTGTTTAAAGAAAGAGTAGAAGGATCCACAACAATTTTACAGAAAATACGGTTCCTATCAAAACACTTAGTTATTGGCCAGACGAAGGCAATGATTGGCCGATCGTTTGGCAGTTATTGGCCACTATTTCATAACCTATATGTAACATATACCCTACCTAATTCTTAATGCTCTAAGACCTAATTATGAAATAATGTTAATGTAAAATAATGAATTAATTCGGTTAGAAACAGGATTTAAATTATTAAATAAAAATGGATATATTCATAAAATGAAACTAAATGTAATATAATATTATTAAAAATATATAACCTATAATACCTTTTCTATTTAAATGTTTCTATATTAGCTAGTATTGCACCTTCTTTTACATTGTATTAATAGTATTTTCTTTTAAAACATAACCTTTTAAAATCACAACACAGCTATTTCACTGCTGCTATGACAGTTAGGTACCCATTGGCCTCGTGGCCAATGACTGTCCTGAAACATTATTTACATTACAGTTCTTGGCCACCTATAATTTCTGCAATAATGTATAATTTTAATGAATAAATAATCATTTTTTATAAAGTTTAAACCTTTATTTGTCTATATAACGAATATGAGAGTTATATATATCATAAATGCATTAAATTATCTAAGAATTGCCTGATATAACCGTATGGCTATTCAATTCAATCACTGTAGTTTTCAAACATCGATTTCAAGTCGTCTATTTTTTACACGTAGTATAACAATTATTAGCGAAATAGTGATTGCATTCGACGCATGAAAGTAGAAGGTATCTGAATATGTTCATTATAAAAGGCATAATGTACATTATTTCTTAATATTTATGTTTTTAAAAAAAAAGGCCAATCACTGCCAGGTGGCCAAAAACTACACTGTTTACCCCTTAGAGCATATATACATGGAGGTATCATTGCCTTAGAGTGACTGCCTCGAAACTGTCGGCAACATCACGCGAGAGAGAAAGACATGTGCCACTGGTGCGAGCGAGAGAAGTATATGTCCTATTCGACCGTAAAGCGCAAGCGCCGATATTGTGCGAGAGAGAAACACATCTTGCGAGCGAGAGAATCTATACTTCACTCTCTCGCACCAGTTCGCACGATGTGTTTCTCTCTCGCACGATATCGGCGCTTGCGCTTTACGGTCGAATAGGACATATACTTCTCTCGCTCGCACATGTCCTTTCTCTCTCGCACCATGTTGCCGACAGTTTCAAGCTTTCAATGAGACCTCCATAGTATATGCTCTAAGGTTTACCCCTATTGTCATTCTTCTTTCGTGATGCGCGTGAACATATCTATGGGAATCTTGAGACTGTTTTATGATAAACGCACATCGCGTAACCAATTTCTTCCCTGTTTGCCTATAATTACGCTCGTCTGTTACCTCATCAATTCGTCGTATCTACTTCATTTATCTACTCATCGCTATCCCGAGCTTGTCTCGCGAACAGCCGCGAATACCGTCATGATTCTTCCTTCGCGTTTTATCTCGAGATTCACAGCTTGTTTTTCTCCTATTTACGTCTAATTGTGTTTACATATCGCTATCCTATCTGCCCATCCCATCTGCCGATTTATCTACTTCTCACGTGCAATTACCACGCTTGGAACCGTTCCAAGCGAGCCTCCCAGCCGGGCATTAAAAGGGAAACTAATTGAAGGTACCGAAACCCCCCGCAAAATAAGATAAACGCAGCCGGGGTTCGGCAAACACCTTTCGCAGCACCTCCACCCCCGTCTTATCTCCCGATCCTCTCGTTAACTTTCCAACGCTACGGATTCACGCGTTATTTACCCGCAGCCTCCCGAGGCCCCCGTATCTAACCTCGTATCTCCCTGTATCGGGGCGTATCTCGCTTCGATTTGTATCCATTATGCTGGACGGTCTCCGGCCCGAAAGCCGGGACAACGGAGGAGGACCACGGGATCGATCGATCGAAGACGCCGAGCCGCCCGGCGTCGGCGGGGAAATTCGTCCGAGCGTGAACACGGTTTTCGCGTGCTTCGGGGCGAGTAAGCAAGTGGAAACGGAAGGGCGGGAGAAGGACAGAGAGCAGGTAGAAGACGAGGAAGCCGTGAGAACGCAGATGGAGGGCTGCGCGTGCCAGGTGTGGCCCTCAGGTTCAGGCTCTCGACGGAGGAGAGGGCGCAACGTTGCGGCCAGTCGATGTTCGCCGCGATACGCGCCCAAATCGATCTCCGTGTCGAGATAGCGCGGCGGATCGGCGAGTTTTTAATGGCCCCGCCGCAGAAAGCGGTCTGCAAGTACGAGAAGCGAAGCCGTTGAATGGCCGTTGCGCACTCCCATCACGTGCGTCGCGTTTCCTGCCTCTTTGACTCGAGCGCCGTCCTCCTCCCTTTCCCTCGGTCCTGCTCCGTCCCGCTTCAATTGCGCGCGTGTCACGGGAAAACGGAAGTGGAAAAGCGCCGGGAGGGTCGCGGGAGCCCGTAAATAGCGGCCTCAGCTGATGCTTATTTCGTTTTCTTTCCCCCCTCTCTCTCTCTCTCTCCCTACAGCGTGGGATTAAGGGAAATGCGCGCAGATACTGTTTTTCGGTGGCGGAGGGAGAGCGGGAGGGATAAAGATCATTAATCTTCTCTATTGGGTATTATGGGCGAGTTTTTCTCGCGGCTTTTTCTACCACTGTTATGAACTATCGCGTGATTAGCGGCCACGATAGTATCGGTATCCTATAATTACCCGGCGCTGCTGTTTTTGCATAGATATCGATCGGACTTCCGTGATTGCCTTCGGTCTTCGTGTAATTGCGGGGCGTCTGAAAACGGTGCAACTTGATTGCTAATCGCGAACGCGCGCGCGCGCCGAGTCGCTTCTCGAGCAGCTCCAGCTTCTGCAAATTGTTTTTCGCTTATTCTTTCGCGCGGGGGGCAAAACGGTACCGATTATTCGAGTTTAAGTGGACTTTGGATTCCGATCTCCCTTGCAGTGTGCTTGTAAACACTGAGAATCCTGGCTGCCACACTGAACTCTGGCCACGGCCGCTCGGAAGCCGCTTTAAATAGCAGACTTTCGCACGGTGCTCGCGATCGCGCGAATTTCACCGACGCGCCAGGCTACGACGACGGCGCTGAAAGAAAGAGCGGAAGTCGCGGTCTGGACGCGGGCTCCGGGGGCGGAAGGGGCCGCGCGGAGTCGCTTGAAAAGCGAGCGCAGCGTTGACGGGGGACATTCAAAGAGGCGCGTGTCGCACTCGCCGCGTTTACAGGAACGGAGCGACCAGCGCCAGGCAGAAATAAGAGGATCCATTGGCACGGCGCGCGCGTTTCTCTACCGCTTCTTTATTTTCCAAGCAGACAGCCGCGCAGCGGAGAAGAGAGAGAAAGAGTCTCTCCCTCTATCGAGCCGAGCTTCGCCAGAGATCATTACGCTCGGTACGAGTGCGCGTAGGTCGGTTAGTCGTTAATAATGTCTGTCAAAGTCAAATAACGGACCCCTCTCCCGCAGCCCCATCGCCGTCGAGTTCGCGCCGCTTCGAGTGTTTAGTCAGCGGTGGGATCTTGTTCCGCGTAATCGTTTTCGAAGTGCTCGATTTTTCTTATCTCCTCCCGCTGCCGACGGTTATTTATAAGAATGAAGTCACATGACCCGCGAGCCGCCAGGCTCCCTATCTAATTGTCGGCTGGATTCGGAGAACGGCGATTTTTCCGCCGCCGGACGATGGGATCGCGAAGCAGCCCGGGGGAAAGCTCGCGTCAATCGTACGAGCGCCATTCAACGGGAACGTCCGTCGATAGAAGTAATTAGAATCTACGCGCAGATTGCGCAACGAGTATTTCGAAAGCTGCCTTTCCACCGTGCAAATAGAATTCTAACTAAGCGCGGCTACTTGAAAATGTAACGCTCCTCCGCGACGGCGAGGTGATGAAGAAATCGGAGCAGCAAGCTTCTCCAGTTCGATGCTCCATTTTCCAGGAAACGCCAGCTCTAAACTACCAGCAAGTGCGCGCGCACTTGTCGCTAATACGTCTCGCGATGTAATTTAACGACGTTCATTAAACATTTCCCGCTATCTCCAGCGCAATGCACCGGGGCATTCATAAGTTCAGGCAAATCGAGGAAACGTAGCGCGACCCAAGATCCCTATTCTCTCGTCGATTAACCGTTGAATTAATGAAACCGCGTTGTTTCCATCGACACGCGACTCCCACGCCCGTCAGATCAAACGCCCGCCAACGAATGCCTGCCGCCTCTACAGCGATACACTTTTTATCGTAAAGGGTAACGCACAAAAGCGTTTTCGCCGCCGTCGTTCCCCCCGTCAATGGAGACAAAGGGGTAATTATTGGGGCCGGTATCGCGGCGGCGATTAATGCCCGCTATCAATGACGAGCTCGCGCGATGCGCCGCTTATTAATTAATTGCGTCGACTGGACGAAATCGGAGGGGGAGGCCGATTATTGTAGTCCGCGTCCCTCGCGATAGATCCTCGTTAGGCGTCTATGATCGAGCCAACCGATCGGAAAGTTAACAGCGCGTCGCAAACAACCCGCCCCCCCTCGTCTATCTATCTACCAAATGCAGCCAACGGTCAGCAGTTTCGCGTTATCGATTCGCCGAGGGAATCCTGGCAATTCCATCGAGTTCCCTCGCTGGAGGAACGACAGAACGCGATATACGAGTGATAGAGAGGCGCCGCAGGGCCGTTTATCAAAGCAACGTTGATCGCTGATTGACAATTGAATCCCGTTCGAAGAATCGAGCAGGTCGATGCCTGTTTCTGACCGTGAACTATCGATCGTTCCCTGAAATAGGCTAGAGCACTGGCGAGCTCTAAGGCGCTACCACTTGCATCGAATACCTACTCAGTGCTAATCTTGAATTAAAGTGGATCGAGTGCTAGAGGCTTTTAGATGCCGAAGAATCACAGAGAAGCAGCGGCGCGCCCGGGGCGGGGGCCAAGGGGCTCTGGCATCCCCTAAAGAAGGGGTTTTCTAAAGAGAAAACTGGATTTTATTCTTTAAATAAATTTTTGTAATCACCTGATGATTTTTTTTTTTTGAATTTGTGTTAAAAATGATTTTACTCGTTCAACTCGGCTCCCTCAAGATTAAATGCTCAGTTCGCCACTGCGTAGAAGCGTCATTAACTGTCAGATGAAAGCTTAAATGAGGAAGAAAATTGGAAACGATTATTTCGAAGTTCTGCTGCAAAGTATCCTCAAGCTTGTACCCAATCTTGAAAGAAGATTTCGAAAATGGCCAGCGCACACCTCCGCCGAGAAACTCGGAATAATGTAAATGGCGAGGTGTAAGAGGGAGAGGAACTTCCCTTCCGTTACATATTTCTACTGTATTTACGAGGAAACTCTCGTGTGGGCCGCGTTCCCTCCGTGCTCCGCGGTGCATACATTTCGCGTAAATCGCTGAAAACTTACTGCGGCCATTACGGGCGAGGGGGCACCGCACGGCGTGATCTCCCGTGTACGTAATTCTAGTAAGTGCCCTCGAATGTTTGTAAATCTCCGTTCGGCGCTGCATATGGACGGCAACTTTACGATTATGCGATCTCCAAGCTCGCCGGGCCGTTTATCTGCGGCCACCGACGAATAGCGCAACCCTTTCGCGTGTTTTTCGCCGAGTATCGCCGAGCGAATCGAATATCGACGAGTACGGGACACCGGAGACTGCGTTTCGGCCGGCAGCTCGATGCCAAGCAATTTGGCCAGTGTATTTTGCACCGGACTCGGGAGAAATCGTATTTGCAGATTGCACTATTAGGGGCTGTTGAGTTTGAAATTAAGGTCGGCGGGGGCTTGCATCGGCAATGTAGGGAAATATTGGGAGTTCGCTACGTTTTTGCTGGATGCGAGGTGGAAATGTCACAGTGCGTAGCTTGATGGACCTTGCATGAAGATCCCAAAACTATGTTCCTCGATAGAACTCTTTTATTCGATCTTTCAAAGAATGTTATTTACTCAATCTACCAAGTTATCAATGAAGAACGCTATTCCCGATATCAGGTACCCACAGAAGTCCGTAGTACACCGTGTATGTGTACGTACGTGCCTTAACGCTGCTGATACCGCGATTAAAGGACGTTCCGCTGACAACAAAGCCTCGGGCTAGCAAGTACAGCCGCGATCCGCTTATTATTCACGAGTTTGGCGAGTTTTAATGCGCGCAGCTTGGAGCAACAAGTAAATCCTTGGTTTCGCCCAGCCGTGCACTTTTACACTGTTTAACCGGTACCTACTTCGGCTAACACGCGGCCAAGTAGCTTAGATTTGCGAGTCAGCATAAGAATCGCTTTATTTCCGGCGAGGCTGGCACGGCTCGACGCGCGGTAGCTTAATTTGAATAGTAATATCGAGTCGTTCCGAGGCAAGTCGACCGTACGAACGGTCGTCGAAACAGTTTACTGGATGCCGCGGCTTTTTAAATAGGTTCCAGGGGACCTTTAAGGCCCAGCGGGAGCTCGACACACCGCGATAACGTACGCTTTCCTAATTTCGTCCGGCCTTTTCGAAACGCGCGCTCGACCGTGGCCAAATCGGAAATACGGTGCGCACGGGCACGTGAATCAAATTGCAGACACGTAGCACGCAAATTTCAGACACTTTTATAGTCGAAACTTATAGCGAGAAGCGCGAGTTCAGAATTCAGAGAAAGTGGGCTAGAAGGCTGGTCTGCTCGATGACGAATTAAATTTCAATGGACCCTTCGGCTGCAATGAGCCGAGAGGAAGGTGGTCCTGTACGTCGACTATGTCCCACGATTTTTATTCCCTAGTTTCGCGCAGCGACGATCAAGGCAAAAGTAAGTGCGAAGGAGCACGCAACGGTTAATTTCCATTTAGAGCCCGCCGCAGCTGAAGGGTTAACCGACACTCACGCGATCAGGCCTCCCGAGCAGAGCTACGCGAATATCTCTATCTTCCCAATGATAAATGTATGGAACTCACTCGGCAACGGTAGACGAATCCCCGAGCCAGCGATCGTCCGTCACTTGGAACAAATCCACTCGGAAAAAGGATCCAGCGGGAAACGCGAACGCAACAGGGCTTCCCAATTGGTAGCACTTCCTCCCGGTTTATCCACTGGCACTTGAATCCCACAGCACTGACACTGGTACCCTACCGTCGGTCCTTTGCGCGACAAGTCCGAGCGCGTTCGCCGAAAGACGAGGCTTCACCCTCGAGTCATCCCCTTGAGAAACACTCCTCGAACTCGCGACTAACTTGCACCGTGTCGAAAGGGCGCGCCGTTCAGTCCAGGGTAGGGAAAGGGACGCTTGTAATTCTTGTCCGCGTACATTTCACGAGGGAAGGAGCCGTGCACGCGTCGTACGGGGCCGCGTTGCCACCCTCAACAAACGAACGAGCACCGGGAACGCCAGCGCGTGCGGCTCATGTCGGCCAACTGACTCGGAGCGGTGAAACCTCGGGGCCCCTCGCCGCTCGACGCTCGGGCGCCGCTGCTGGCTCGGGGTGGTGGTAGAGACGTCGACGGTGGTGGTGGTGGTGGCTACGTCGACGCCGGTGGTGGTGGCAGCGGGCCAGCCAGTGGGGGCGTCATGGACCCGAGAGTGAGCGGAGAGATGCGTTGGTGGGATCGCGGATGCTGGATCACGAGGAGCACGCGGAGGAAAATCGGAGTGGACCGCGAGCTGTCGGGAGGAACGGATCGCTTTTGCTTTGATATAACTGTTGTTCGGTAGGAAACACCACGGGGAGGGAGAAATGAGACGGTTTTCATGGAGGGGGGGGCGAGAGTACTGTTGAGAGGTTTGTTGGTGGAATCAATTGTTGAAGATTTTCAGGGAGGGGAATTATAGGGCCTTTGTAGAGGGTTTGTTGATGTTTCGGGGCGGTTTCAACCCTCTCCCCTACATCGACTAGCGTTTGACAGTTTGCTGATGAGAATATTTTTCCAATTTCCTTCAATTTTGCTCGATTTATTCGCCCCAAAATCTGCAGCGCAAAGTATTAACGTCGAGATTAACGTCAAGCTTAAATGGCTCATCCCTCGTACATCCGTCCGCCGATCAATCGACCCGTTCCACTATTTTAACGACGACTCAAGGGGGTAGGAGAAAAGGCGCGGTCCACGGCCAGCGCGGACTGTTTGCTTTCGTAATGCGCGCGCTAACGAGACCCGCTGCGCTTCGAAAGCGGCCTGTCGATATTAAACGTCACCGGGTAAATTTGATTACAGTTTTGCTAATTGCGCGTCGTCGTTGTTCTCTGCCATCCGAGGCCTCGGTGACGGGTGTCTCTCGCTCTCTCCCTTGGCTAATCAATCAACCCCGATGAGGGGGCGAGCGAGAACGAGAAAAGGAGAATGGGAGGGCGGCGGGGCACCCTTCGCGGGTCGTCGAACGTTATTAAATTATTCTAGCGTAACGGTGAATCTACCCGCAGATATAAATTGACACGAACAACGCGGATTTCGGCTGGACAGCGACAGGGCGGGGGTGCGCGCAGGTACCCGCCACCCCCAGTTGCACCTCCGCAACGGGGTTAAATTCCTGTTATTAATGGATTTGTTTGCGGTGCCCTGCCGCGGCGGTCAATATTTATTTATCCGGGCGAACGTTAGCGCTGCGACAAGTACGAGCAGCGCCCTGTTGGCACCGGAGGACCCAGGGACCAAGGCGAGCGGGAGGGGAGGTCGCGAGGGTCAGGGGAAAGGGCAAGACCGTAAATAAATGGCCGGCGTATTTATTTGGTGAAAAAACAAATTTATGCACCGACCGAAACGTGAACGTTGCGTCCAGCTGGAAGGAGACTGGGGTTGGGTCCCTGATGTACCCCTTTTCGTTAAGGCGCCCGTGCACGTGGAGTGAACTGCCTGCGAGGATCGGACAACGGAGACCGTGCCAACGTTTTGAAGGGACCAAGTCTTGAATGATATTCAAAATTGTTCACCCTATCTCTGCGGCGCAAGACTCTTCCCTAGACTAGACTACCGAACGTTAAAGCTACTCCGAGGTCGACGCTTTCTTTTAACCACCGGAGCGCCTCCACCCCCCTATCTTATTTACCCGACTACTCTATGCAACGCAGACGCATTATTAGCTTTCCTCGCTTTCTCATTCCTCAAATAGAATTAAGCCGGGCTAGCCGAGGCTAGCGCAGAGGACCAGTACCATTTTCCACTCCGTTTAAACACCCGTTCCCGGCCACTTCTGCCACTCGAGCCACCCGGGGGACTTGAACCCGGCACGCGGGGCGTTGAATATTAAAAGAAACGAAAAGTAAAAGGAACAGTCCGTGAGAAAGTGGTCGCGGTGCAAGACGATGCGTCACTCGACCGTGGGTCAACACTTCACCGCGCCGCGGCGCAATGATACGCACGCGACTGCAGCCGCCCTGGAAATTGATCGGCGTATAAATACGTCGATCGTAACCGGTGCCCCCTACAAGCGCGCGCGGTACCCAAGACGACGGCACGTCCCTATCACGTATCTATTAGACGCCAGACAAGGCCCCGAGGTAGACAACGACCGACAAACGGGCTCGACAAAAGTTCCACCCTTCCCCTCGCGGTGCGCCGCCCTCCCTCCGCCAGTTTCCGTGTGGAAACAGCTCGTGGAGCAGAGAAGATGATCGGCTCGTAATCCTATATAAACACGGTTATTTTTATCCCATTACAGGGCGGTTCCGTAACGGCCTGTAGGACACGGAGCCTGCATAATGCCACGTTCGGCGCAGCCAGGGCCCTCCAAAGGCCGCCGACTGGCGAGGGATGACCGCAGGAACCGGAGGGTTGCACCGTTGCCACACCCCCTCCCGTCTGGTACCCTCGAGCCGCGACCCAGCGGGGGTCGCTCGTGCACGGTCCATGATACAGCCCTTCGGGGCCCACGAGGCCCTCGCATTCCGCAGGGGCCCGCGTTTTCCTCGATCATCCTTCAGAGAGATCGTTTCTCGCAGCGGTTTCTGGGAACCACGGCGAGACGAGACGCGAGCAGGTTCGATGAATTTTATATGGGGGCCTCAGAAGTGTTTTATATCCACTCGATCGCGTTGAGTGAATTGCGAGCAGCCTCTCTCCCTTCGAACGCCCCCGAACGAGGGTCCTATGTTCGAGGATGAAGACCTCGGGATGAAGGCGTAACGGGGGAAAATGTAGTGTGAAGAAATGCAGTTGCACGGTGCATCGTTTTGGATGATATTTATTGGCACCGGGGGGCCGCTTCCACTCCGTTGAGAGTCTGGTTTATTTGGTGGCATTGGCTGCCGGAGGAATGGAAGATAGAACGGGCTATGGAGTCAGGTTCATTTCCATAAATTCCGGGATAAGGGGGTATTCGACGTTGTATAGGATGACTGAAAGCATCTAGTCCAATTCCCGGGAGGTATGGATGTCGGGAGGTATTAAATAACGCTTTATTAATACGAGAAAGAATACCGGTAGCGTAGATCTCAGCGTATATACGCGCCAGTAGTCGCGTTTCTATTTCTGTTTATTCGTAGCTCGGTGATTCCGCGTCCAGTTTATTTTCGTATGGTCCGCTAACTTTCCTCGTTGTTTTCCCTGCATCAATGAGGGTTCCTTTGATCTCGAGGAGGCCGTGGCCGTTCAAGTATCTGTGGATCTTGAAACGATGCGGGTCCAGCAGCAAACAAGGCCGGACAGCCTTCACGGGAACACGTGTCGCGCAGTCGGCCACGAAAACGCTCTCTGCTGCACGTGACGCCACGGAGCGCTCGTTTTCGGATCTCTGTCGAGTTAACGACATGCCGTGTCACGTAGCAGCATCGTTCCCAGACAAAGATTTACCAGAGGTCTGCCCTAGACCTGGTCCAAATCTGCGTACCATCGACGAACGAGCACTGCGTGCCACGCAGATGTACACCGTTCCATTTTGCGTAAAACTCGGCTGTGGTCACCTTCTCGGTGGTCCTTCGGAAACATTTTTTCCGCTGGTCCACAGGTTCCCGCGGCTGCGAGTGGCTTTTCCTAAGAGGAAACTCTTGTAAGGTCGTTTCGTTTCGCTGCGACGTCGCTGGAACACGAATGCAACCCTCCGATCTCCAGGTCGCCCCTCGCTGTCGAGGAGTAGATTGAATTTTTCGTGTCGAGGGCGACTTGTCTCGCCAAAACGGGGAAATTCACGTGATCGTGTAATCTTGAAGGTTTCACCAAACTGAGTAATGTCACATTCTCCGATTCTCTTATAAGCTGGATGCTTAATGCCACGACTCCACTTGTTGGCCAATAGCTGAGGAAACATATTAACATTCAACAGAATCTCCATAGCCACTCCATCGATCCCAGCAGCACGAGTGGCGACAAACAGGAATTACATCGGTTCTTAACGATGTTCGCATAGGGACGAGCGATTTCGTAACGGAGCCTCGTATTTTTAGTGTCGAAAGGGGCAACGGAAATAATCTTATTACCCATAAAGACAGAGCCGAAGCGATCGTAAAAGGGCACGGTAGCCATAAAGACGTGAAGTAGAACGAGAATCTAGCCGGGTGGACTATCTTCTCTGCCCTTTTAGAATGTGGGAACAGTCGGAGTGGCCGAAGGACGATCCCGAGGATGCGCCCGGTGCCACCGAAATTTACGACTGGCGCGATACTTTTACGCCGTCAGATACCACAGATTTGTCCTACAACTTATCGATTCCATTAAGCGTACTATTAGCAAGGTGAGGCCGAGAGAGGCGAGCCTCGGGCGGTCGGGGCCGATCCGGCTGCTTACCTGCCCGTCCGGTATCCCCTTCTTCCAAGTGGATTCATTTGTTTTAGGAGCCACGAAGGATGGAGATCCGAGGGTCGAGATAAAGGAGTCAATCCTGGAAAGTGTCTGCTTCCCGACGCGCGTCCAGGGTCCACCGGTCGAATATTCGGGATGCATCCTCCCGACGTGGCGTATCAGTCTTTTCCCCGGGTCCTGGCCCTCTAGATGTCTCGAGGCAGCCCTTCAGAGATGGACTCCTCGCTGGGGTCCTTCCAGACCTTTCTCCCTTCTCGTCTTCGTATTACTTTTTTTCTCTCCTCTCTCCTTTGATCTCCCCTGTGTTCCTCTCCTCTGTTCTCGCGCACAGAAAAAGGGACAGGCTCGAGTTTCACGTGGTGGCCTCTCCCCGAGACAAGGCTCGCGCCTCGTACCGCTCGACAGCCAACGTCGATTTTCCCCCGTGAAAATTAATGATCCAGGCTGCCATCGTGTAAAAAAACACGGTCAGCTAGTCCTACATCGATTTCGTCGACGCGGCTTCGTGATTTGATCGGTGACTCGCATCCTTCGCCGGGTTTTTTCATACGGATTTTCCTCGGCTCTAGGATCTTCATCTGGGGTGATTGATCGATTCGCGCGGCGAGAGAGCACGCTGTTTTGGGATTTATCGCGAGTTCGTTGATTGGTACGTCAGCGTCGGTCTACTTTATTATAGTTCACAGATATCAATGATTCCTCAAGACTCCGAGTACGTAGGAGCGAGTTGGGACCTTACGGTCTCGTAGAAAGTACGAAAAACTCTGGCGGCGTTTACCTTCAAGGGTATCCCTTTACAGACCACTCGAGCGGTCCTCGGGAAGCTCGCTGTATCTGTTCGAGCCAGCATCCAGCCAGAGGACACCAGCTCCAGGTCGCCAGATCTCCGCCGCGTCTTTGTAGCTTTGTTCGGGAAGCTAGCAACCAAATCTCGCAATAACGTCGCGAAACACGACGCTGGGGCGTGTTTCGCTACCCTGCCCCGCCGCTGTTAATCCCTCAAAGCGCGTTTCCACGACCTGTCCCGAAGCAGGAAACAGGAAGATCGCAGGGAGCCCGCACTCGAGTCGAAGATCAAGGAAGCGGCGCTCGCGAGGAACGCCACGGTTCCCTGTCCGCGAAGAAACAAAAGGAGGGCAGGCTGCTTCCCTTTGTCTCGCTACGACACACCCTCCGGTGCATTATTCGCTGGTGACTCGGTCCAGCGTGCACGTCGGGATATCGACGGGGCCGAGGGAGAGCGACCGAGTCGACCGCTAATGGCACGTTGGTTTTCTGAAAGCGGGCGACGAGTCCACCTAGGCCCTCTACCTTCTATCTCCCTTCTAACCCGGCAATTTCGGTGCCCCACAATCTGGCAGATTGCATCCCGCCCGCCTAGCAGGCGAATTATCCCTCTCCCTCTGCCCCCCGTCGCCGCTATATACGCGAAAGAACGTAGATTCGAGGAAAGAGCGGCTCTATCCGGTGCTCTACCTTTCCTCCACGCCACTTTTCTGCCCGCTTGTAATTCAGAAACGAGAATATTTCTCTCCCTCGATTCTGCACCGCTTATCCACTGTGCCTGCCTCGCCCCGTTCCCTCGGTGGACGCCCTTGTGACTATCGAGGTAATGACAGAGCCCTGTTCCACGGGCTTCCAGGAACGATATAACGAATCGCGGTCACAGAGGATATTCCTTACAGTCACAAGGGAGACCAGGTATTCGTCTGATTCGGAGTTAAAGCCGATACTTTCGGGGATGAATTTGGAGCAGGAATGTAGGGCGAGCTGTTGCGCGGACGTAGGAGGTGAGCGGTTAAAAATTACTCACGGCTTTCCTCGACCTAACGATTTCCCATGCGATCTCTCGACGAACCCGCACACACGCAACGAGCACTTCGGGGTCAGGACAAGGAACCAGCGCCGGGTGGTCGCGCCGCTCGACCCAGAAATCCTCCACGCGAAAACTGGAGTACGAGCGCGGTGCAAGGGGGAGGACTGCACTCGAAAACTGGCAGTGTATTACACGCGTTCCGCGCCATATGCGTCGGGGCCAGTCCTCGCCAACGAATTCTGCCATTGTAGGCGCGGGAGCCATAATAAAATGCAATCCCCTCCGCTTGGGAACGCTCTCACCTAGCGGGCATTAGCGAGCTAATGAAACGTGAGTTGGATCGTGGCCTGTGGTGTCGCGTTTCCGGAAGCCTAGACGGGTCTCCACCGTCGCGAGACGGAAGAGCAGGGGGTTGGAGACAGCGAGTTAAATTCCTCTCGAAGGGGGAAAGGAGACACGGCCAGCGGAGGGAGGGAGAAACCCGATCAATTTATTTATTAAACGTTTTTTCGTGCCTTTGTCGGGGACTGTTGCGTTCCCACGGGAAATACGAGGCGCTTAAAAGAGTGCTGGGGCGGGGGAGTGAGTCGAGAGGGAATCGCCCCGCGAAGAGGGTTGGCTGGGATCAGCCGTGGAACCTTCCCTTAATGGAATCACAGTACCAGCCACGAATTCGAGAGAGAGAGAGAGAGAGAGAGAGAGAGAGAGAGAGAGAGAAGACCGCGAAAGCTGTATGTACAGCGATTTCGCGATACCCCGGGACGAGTTTTCGGCGGTGGGATATTTTTCTCCTCCGTGTCCTTGCGAACCGGAGGCGGATGGGATAGAAAAAATGTCGGCGGGGTAGTCTAAGAAGTGGGGAGGGATGGAGGAGAGTAGGCCGATTCTTCTCTCGGAAGGAGACAGCGGTTCGCCATTAGCGCAATCTAATCGGCGGGGTCCCTTAATAACAGGTTGCGTCCTCGGGTTCTGGAGGAGCCGCGGCGGGAAGAAAATGAGAAAGAGAGAGGCTGAGGGGGTGGAAGGAGGGGCGGGGACACCGCGGGCTGAAATTCATTCGGTTTCTCGGATACCTCTCCGCGCGAACACAAGGATAGAAGGTTCCTCTCTCTGTAATCTCACGGCCGGGCTCAATTAATGCTTAACGACAAAACCGACGAGAGGAGAGGAGCCCTTCGGGGGGCTGCCGCGTGGGACCAAGCCCGAAGAAAGAAGAGCGCATCCTTCGTCGGTCGGAAGATACAGCTAATTGTGCTGGCGTCCTTCTGCCGCGAAATTACGAGCCCCGCGCTCCGGGAATGCGCGTCGAATCGCCACGACGTTTCCTTCCTCTCCCTCCTTCCTCCCACCGCATCCCACGACGCATGGCGCTTTTCTTTTCATCATCGGAGTCCTTCGTCCGGGGAAGTGGAGAGAATCACCCCCTACCAGAGTCGCGGAGAAGAAAGGAGTCCCCCTTTTGTCAGGGGACAGAGCGAGGTTTCTGGAACTGAAGAGTAGGCAGAAGTTTAGTGAGGATGCTGCTACCGATTGTTCAGGAGACGCTGATAATATCTATATAAGTATCGGCTTATTTAGTGAAATCGAATGTTACTTGCAACGAAGCGGCGAATAAAGCGTGCGAAAGAAAATTGAAGATTTTGAAATTCATATTCGAAGTTAACTACCCTTCTGAATCCATCATGCTCGACTGTTGAAAAGATCTTCCAGGCTGTCGCGTTTCAATGACACCCGTATATATCTGCCAATCGATAGGCAAAGTTCGATTCTCCTCGAGCAGCCATATGCCCGATCCACTCGAGGCTGAAATTCTAACCCCGTCGCGAGCCTACCGCGTCTACCCTCTCGCGATTCAAAGTCGCACAATAACGAGCTGGAAAATTAGGGAGCCGGCGACAGAACGGCGGCCTTACAGCCGCTCGATTTCGAGCTAGAAAAAAGAAAAGAGGAACCTCCGCTCGGGCTGCGGGGCAACGGCGTTATTACACGGCAGTTTGTGAATCGTCGCCCCGCTGGCCGCGGACGGGCACGGGGGAGAGGGCTGGCAGCGGGGTGACACAATTGTGAACGAGCGGCGAGTAACTCGAGTAGGCACTCGGCCGATCTCTGGCTGCTCTCGCCGCGGGATACGCATTCGTGCAACAGGCTTTATGCGCCCGTTGCGCCACTTATGCAATCGTGAATGCGTCGGTACCCCGCGAACGCGTTCCTATGCATTTCAATGCGCTGCGCACGCGGCTGCTCCAAAGCTTTGCCCGCGCTAGGCTATTCACCGTCGTCCCATCGACCACCACGTATCCACGCTCGGGGGATATTTCGTGCTTGCGCGCCGTCTACGTTTGCCTTTTACTTCACTCGACCCCGTGATCCAGCGGAAAAGCGGATCATTTTCCACGAATGGGTATCTAGCTTCTATGTATAACGGTGCTAAAGACGCGTCGATACTGCGATATGGGATTAATTTGGGCCCGAAAGCTTCGGATAGCTTGCAGCTTGATTGCGAAGCAGCTGAGCCGCCGGGGTATCATAAATTTCGGGGCAACGAATTGGTTCGCGTGGAGGAAATAAGAGGAGAGTCAGGTATGCGTCGTGTAGCACGCGTGTTCGACGTCCCCGGCGACGCGTTATCGACCGCGGAGCTATCGTAACTAACGAAACTCATTTAGCACGTTCCGCTCGTCGAACGGGGCTCATCGGCTCGGTAATTAACATAATTAATATTCCCCCGACGAGTGCCTCCCGCGGCCGAAAACAAGCCGCGGACCCTTTCGGGTTACGCAGCGTGTGGCTTTACCTGAAAATACCTGCACGAACACGGGGGGGGGGGGGGGGGGGGGGACGAGAAAAACCGAGATACACGTCGCGGACGCTCCCCTGTTGCGTGGACCAGGTGATCGATAGCGGGCACAAAAGATCGGATTAATAGACGGATGGGGTTGCCTCCGCTGAGCGCCGTCTGTCCCCTCCAAGATAGTACACACGTCGAGGGGAGATAGGGAGGAAGGTGGGCGATGACCATTCAACTTTCTGTGTCTTCGGAGTACCTACTGCGGGAGGCTGCGATAGCTTCCAATTCGAGTTTAAGTGCGATCGAACTTCTATAACATTGAAGTAGAACTTTCGGCACAAAACTACATTTTTAAAAAGAATTCCTCTAGCATGTATTGTACATAGGTATATAAAAGGTATTATTCGCAGACAAATTGCATTTTGAAATAGGCAATTAAAACAATCCAGGGCACTTTGTCTGAGAATAACACTGCCCTCTTTAGTTAAAATGTCCTATCTAGCATTTTGAAACAACCGAGAAAACTGAAGTTTTATCATTTACTTTGTACCGTCCTTATTTTCCTTTATTCACATTAAAACATGTTGTCATTATTTCGTAACAGCCTAATATATTTTTTTGTAATAGGTGTACCGGTAGGTAATGTATTATTAACGCACCAATTAATTAATTGTTTTAGGTAAGATATTTTAACCATTTGGAAATAAGTTAGGTTAAATACATTAGACTGTTTATAAATCTTTACGAAGCACTTAGAGTTTTCTAACATTACATAAAAGGTAAAAGACGTGTGCTACTTCAAATATTTCAACATATCTCAAAAAATGAAAAAATGCTAGATTGGACGGTTTAACTAAGGAGGGCAGAACACCTGTTCTACAATAAATGCTAGAGTAATTTGTTTTAAAATCTCGTTTCGTGGTGAAAGTTACCCCAGTTGACGCTACTAGCTCATAGGTCAACCCAAGGGAAAAGCCCTCCCTCCGTTTCGCTAAAAGTAAACAGCAGTTACATTATTCGAATTAAACGTATCTGCACTTCCAAGCAGCCATGGAAGCAACCCGATCATTCAACATGCAGCCTCGAAATGTCTTGACCCCGTTATGACCAGCAGTAAGTGATATGTTACAACGATTCAAGTGGCATACATCAACGAACAAGTCCCCCCATGTACTTCGCCCACTAAAACAGTCAGGTCTGTCAACAACCTTCATCTGACCAGAAAATATCAACTCTGACCATCATTCTAAAAGACCCAAAGCATGCGCAGTGCGTTGCTAACCAGTAGATGATGCACTCCAGCTATTCAAGGGATATCCATTGATGCCTCCCCTCTTCACACCCACCAGAAGGACTAGCAGACCTGCGTTCCCTTCCACAGGTGCGGATTTCGTCCATTTCGCGCATCGACGAAGACCGCTCTATCAGCCAGCTGCAGGCCACCGGATTCCTACTTTCTTTTTCTCCCCTGCCTCCTACTCAGGCCCAGTCCACCTTGACGTCTCCCATGATCCGCCCGGTCAAGGGAACGGTTTCGTGCCACTGCTTTTTCGTCCCCACCGTCATCTTCTTGCGTCGAGAGGTCCGGGGACTTGCTCTCTTGACAGCCCCGGTGGTTTCTGGTGCATTAGGATGCAGGGATGTTGCACAATGCATCGAGCAACACCGGGCCCTTTGTGCGGCACACTGACGGTGTGCTCCTCGGTGTGCTCCCTCCTCTAGGTGGCGTGCTTCGTGTTTCCTCATTCGCGTTGCAAAGCCGGACGAGTGGAAGAACCTATCCGACCTTAATTCGTTCGCCGTTGCACAATGGGCGTCCGTTTTCCGCCCCGTCGGAGACGATGGAAAGCGTTGGTTTACGCTGGGATTTTCTTCTCGTTCGGCTCCTTTCACGGCCCCTGTTGTCTCTATTTCCCTTTTCTTCGCCGCGTCGGGCGGCCCCATTCGGGCTCCTCGCGGGGGCTTTCATCGATCCCGCTC
Organism: Andrena fulva; assembly: GCA_946251845.1. Taxonomy (NCBI): domain Eukaryota; kingdom Metazoa; phylum Arthropoda; class Insecta; order Hymenoptera; family Andrenidae; genus Andrena; species Andrena fulva. Next base: position 21,408,527 of record OX276333.1, on the reverse strand, counting down.
CCAACGATTCACGTGCCCGTTTTTTTTCGACCCGCCTGCAGATATTCGCGAGGAATAATCGTGGGTCGTCCAACGTTGCCTCTAGCAGCGCCCTGCGGGATCGTGGAGTAGACGAAGCGGGGAGGTTCCTTATCGACTGTTTTCGTAGACACAAATCGCATCAATCACTTAATGGCGCTCGATGAGGCCCAAGAGCATCCCGATCGCGTTCCAACCACGAGCCATCAAGGGGTTCGGGTTCAACCAACCATCAAGATTCCGCGTACACGGCGCAATTAATATCCGCCCGCGGAATCTTCTTGTTGCGGCTCATCTTTCATCCAGGAGCGTTGCTGCACGAGGATCACGATCGACGAGCGCTTTTTCATCCATCAATTCTAATTGATGCCGCTCGATTTACCTTCCCCGGTGGAAGCGGTTTTCGCGCGCGACCAACCCCTCTCCGCGTTTTCCCCATAATTCACGTTTACATCGAAAACCCCGGCAATCCTCGTAATGGAGGGCGAGCTATCGTTCGCCTGCCCCGCGGCGGCCAGCAAAGAATGATAACTCGACGGTTCTCTGGTCTTAATTTCCCAGACGCCGAGCGTCTGTCGTGCTCCGCTGAGCCGCTTATGAAATTCATCGGGAACACGTGGAACTTGCAGGCAGAGGAGCCCCCTTCGCCGGGGGAAAGATCGTCACGCGAGGGAAACTTTGTCGGAGTTGAACTTCTTGCGTGAATGCGCGGTATGGTGTGCGAAACACCGGCGCCTATCAGCGATTTCAGGAGGAAGGGTGGCGCAGGAGGACGAGCATCGTGGTATCGTGGAAGATGCGGCACAGGGGCCAACGGGAAATTGAATCAGGAGAGGAGCTCGTGATCCATCGCGGTCGTTATCGGTCTCAGACTCGACGACCACGGTCCTGACCAATGGAAACTGGTCACGTTAGCGGTAATTTCGCGTTCGATCGATGGCATTCGGAGCGAAGAATTCTATTATTAAGAAATATATTTTGCGTATTAATTTTGACTCTTCTAAAACTCCCACAATGAGAAGCACATTCCCCGCGAAGAAATATGTCACACAGTATGAAATAAGGGATGTAAACCAGCAGTCTATGAATGTTTGCAACCGCGACACGGGGAGAAAGTATATAACGTGGTGGACGGGAGAAATTAATGGAGGCTCGGCGCGGAAATTAATGATTTAATGGAATTTAATTGAACGTCCGGCTTTTCGTCGGACGACGCATGCCGGCGACTGATTTATTCGAAAGCGTGACGGCGTCGATCGCGACGTAATCGCTTATCTTAATCCTTGCGCGAGCGAGGATGCCCCCGGTAACGGAGGTAAATGACGTTTCTCCTTAATGACCGAGGAGGGAAACGATAATCGAGTCAGCCGGTCGACTTAACGTCAATCACTCTTCACCTCCCCCCCCCCCCCTCGCCGCTCAGCTTCCACGACACGCTTTTATTTTCCAACGCGCTTCACTATAAATCAGAACGTTTTTACCGGTGATACGGTTTTTCCCGTGGAATAAGTGAACGTTCGCGCGCGCGGGCCTGATTAAAACGGGTTATTAATTACAGACTGGCGTCGACGTGAATGAATGCGGTGCCATCGATACCCCCCCTCGCGACCAAAAAAGAGGGGAAACAGAGGGCGGGGGGGGGGGGGGGGGGGGAGTTCTTCTATTTTCGCGAAAATTTCGTATCCACGGTCATTGGAATATGCATATCGAGTTCAGCCGTGGCAGCCGCGGGAATATCGGCGAAAATTGCGGCGTTTGAGCTCTCCGTATTTAATTATCCGCGCGTCGCCGTGCGCGTGCACGTGAGTGTGATTAATATCGGCTTCTTTTTAAGCCAATCAATTTTAATTAGAAGCAGGCCAAGGGCCCGTGAAAGCCGCGCTCGCGGATTAATGAAAAATTCATGCCGATCTCGTGGATAAATCGTGTCGATCTTCTGCCCCTTGCTAGGTGATCTGAAAAGAGACGGATTCGCGGAGGCTTCTGTCGATTCCCTGCTGTACACTCGATACAGCGTTCACGAACCTCGTGGGCTTGTTATTCTCGAGTAACAGTTGATGAATAGATAAAGATAGAAACAACACGAGAGTCGCGGTGCTTAATACATACCGATAATTAAATTTAACTTCGTATACATTATAGGAGAGACTGGGGCAAGTTGATACGTTTTTCAGTTTTCATTGTTTTTCATTTTTGTTTGAATCAATTACTTAATAACAAATATGCTAAAATATACCTTGGTCCTTCCTCTTTAATATATAGTAAGCGAAAACTTGAGAAAGTACATACAAAATGAATGAAAAAATGTTATTTGGATGAAGGCAAAGTGTATCAATTTACCCCACTGCGGGGCAAGTTGATACATCTTTAAAATATCTGTTTAATGAGTAACTAATAAATTTGAAAAATATAATTTCAATCTAAATACCTTTCCAACAGTCAAAAGTTCAAAGATCAAACAGGTTTTTAAACAAACATACCTAGAAAAACATTTTTATTTTCATTTTTTTTTTATGTCTGGAATATCCCACTTTAACATGAGGTGTCTTCTTCTTTTTGTTACTATATCTTAATAAACTCATTGTGTTATGATTGTATATTTTTGTGCATGGCCTTAATAATATTGAGTTTTTTTCTATTTCGGCACACGCTTTTTCCAAAACATCCTACGATATTTCGCCACGATTTGTCTTTTTGATATAATTTCAAACCATTTTCCAAGAAATATAAAGAAAAAATTCAATTAAAAGGAGTCGGGGAAAATTAATATACTGTATCAACATGCCCCAGAGAAACCGTATCAACTTACCCCACAGGAAGTCATTATGTATAAACATGTCCATAAAAAAATGTAGAGCATATAAACATAATTACAAAACGTAATTACCTTACCTTCAAAAGACTCAATATGATGCCAAATTACTTCGGGTTATAAAATTCTTTATATCGTCTCAAGACGGATTGGAAAGTGAACACAACTATTTACTTTTTCTTTATATAAACGAAAACAGTTAAAAAACGATTGCTAACGTCAAGGTGCACCCACGTAGGTACGCTGGATCGTAGGAAAGAATTTATCAACAATTTTCACATATCCCATTGAAATGAAGCTACATAGTATATACGGTGTCGAGATAATTCGTCTGTATCAACCTGCCTCTGTATCAACTAGCCCCGGTCTCCCCTACATAATATTTCCTACTGCGGATTGGGGCTCGTTGAAGCGGAGAGCTTCGCATACAACCATTCTGTGCCAGTATTAACAAGTTACGTATATTGCACTGACTATCCAGGTCAAATCCAAAAAACGCGGTCGCTAGAAGCAACGAGGTCGCGACAGTAAGCGACCAGCGACTAGAGGCGGTCGATAAAGACGATGAAGATGGAACGGTGGGCAATCGGTGGGTCACCGTGCGACTTCATTAATCCAAATCAGACATCGCCGCTCGGTGGCCTGGCTTTATACTTATTTCGAGCCCGTAACTTTGTTCGTTCCCGCTTATTACCGTCCAATCGAGAGTAAAGCGGCACGAGCGGTTAATTGACTTTTTCAACTTTCTACCAGCCGCGACCGTGGAAGCTTTAAAGTTTCATGGAGTCGGTAAAGGCTTCGGCGAAAGTTGCCGGCGATAACAGTCCCTCTTCCCTTTTCCTTTCGCCGATTCGAGGGAAAGCTTCCGCGGAGAGTGTCTCGGCGATGATACAGATGCCCGAGCGTTGTTCATTCCGATCCGCCCGGCGAGAGGCGAACTTGTATCGAGGGGCAATTAACCGAGGGACACCCTCAGCGAACTTCCGTCGTGCTTCTTGTCGATGAAGGAAGATTATTCAGGGCTGCCTGGCCGCGAGCTGGCACCCCGTCTCTTCTTTCATTGTATCGCAATTAGCGGAGTCTGCTTTGATAGACTTCGCCGTGGTTATAGAGAAGCGAGACGAATTTCTTGGAGTGACAAATTTTGTCTAGAGAAGGGCTTGGAGGGGTTACCATTAACTCAAGTAACTTCGCCCCTCGGAGAAGCTAAGCAACGTCTGAGCATCCGAACTTATGGTTTATGCATAGTTTCGCGCGAGAAATAATATTCCGAGAGTACACAATCCTTTGGGATGTTCATTGTCGATTTAACTGTCCCCGGAGCAGGAAAAGTTGCAGACGCCAGGAGGCTCGCGCTCGGAAGCAGAATATTTTCCGCCAGAGGGAACCGGTGGGAAGTTATTCTTTCCTCGGAGAAAGAGGTTTCCCAGGGCAAAGCTACTTTCAATCAAGACCATTCCCAACTTTCCACGAAGTAATCTTGCTAAGTTGCTGATCTTATTGTCCCCAGCAGCAACGATCGCCCCCGCTCCGCGTTTCAAACCTCTCGCCCCGCACCTTCGATAAATGCTTCCGCGAAGGTGTTCCGACGATATTATTGAGCCCCGATAACAACGAGCGGTCGCACGTGCGGAAACGAAACGATACTGCCTCGCCTCGGAGTTGGCAAAGCCCTTTTAGAGTACGTTTGCGTATTAACGAGTCCTCGATACCCGATTCCGCCACTTTGAAAGCTGTTGCGTGGGGGAACCATTCAGAGCTTGTAGCTCAGGAGAGCAGTGTGAGTTAATCTCTGTGAATTCGGATATGACAGAAAGGGGAAATAATTTTAAAATACACGCAACAGCGCATGGATCTCTACTAGGGCTGGGACTATTCGAATAATTTACTATTCGAATATTTTACAAGTATTCGAATGCTACGAATAAACTTCGAATATTTCAGTATTCGAATGTTATTATTCGAATACTATTCGAATACTGATGCATTCGAATACCGATGTATTCGAATATTATGGTGTGAATTATAAATCAAGTTCTTTAGGTTCATTTTTTTTAGAAGCATTTATTTAGTTGTGAGTTCGTTAGTTTGTCAGGGTGAAATCTTGTAAGCTAATTTTCACCCACTTCAACATATCCGATCGGCTTGAAACTTTGCACACATATGTAATTCCGATGACAATACAATATTTTCACTAAAAAGCATGAAATACTTTATGGTGAAATCTTTTTTAAAAAACAAGATTTTATTAAAATGTACTAAAAAGGAACCAATAATTTTGATACCGGCCGAAATGACGGCCTGAGAAGAATTCCCTCATAGGGTGGATGTACCAGTAAATGAACACGTACCAGTGAATGGACATTTTATATTAAAATGCGTAAAATAAGTTATTAAAATAAGCAACTAATTAATTAGAGACTTCTTTCAATTTCTTGCTTCATATCCAAACAATTTTTGCAGCACGTGGAATCAATCGCGCTGCAAATATAATTTTATGAAAGTGTTCATTCATTAGTCTTAAGTGTTCATTTATTGGTGCGTTTACCCTATAACTAATTATAAAATAATAAAAATAAAAAAAGTACCAATAAATGAACACTTAAGGCTAATGAATGAACACTTTTATAAAATTATGTTTGCAGCGCGATTGATTCCACGTGCTGCAAAAATTGTTTGGATATGAAGCAAAAAATTAAAAGAAGTCTCTAATTATTTAGTTGCTTATTTTAATAACTTATTTTACTCATTTTAATATAAAATGTCCATTCATTGGTGCGTATTCATTTACTGGTACATCCACCCTATGAGGGAATTCTTCTCAGGCAGTCAGATCGGCCGGTATCAAAATTATTGGTTCCTTTTTAGTACATTTTAATAAAAGCATGTTTTTAAAAAAAAAATGTCACCATAAAGTATTTCATGCATTTTTAGTGAAAATATTGTATTGTCATCGGAATTACACATGTGTGCAAAGTTTCAAGCCGATCGGATATGTTGAAGTGGGTCAAAATTAGCTTACAATATTTCACCCTGACAAACTAACGAACTCACAACTGAAACTAAATAAAAGCTTGTAAAAAAATGAACCTAAAGAACTTGATTTATAATTCACACCATACTATTCGAATACTTAAATATTCGAATAGTATACGAATACTTAAATATTCGAATAGTATTCGAATACTTAAATATTCGAATAGTATTCGAATACTTGGATATTCGAATTATATTCGCCAAATAATTGAGCAACTGAAGTATTCGAATATTCGAATACCGAAAATTCGACAAATAGTCCCAGCCCTAATCTCTACGAACCAACATTGATGACATGATCTGTTGATATATTACGTTCAAGAGGAAGGAACCACCCTAACTCAATTAACTAGGCCAGCCATTCATCACGCAACGCTTCATCCGCTGTACAACGCTATCCATTCTCTTCCACTCGAAATGTATAAACAGTAAATTATCAAAAGTTTATCATACCCAGCCGATAGACACGGCCCAAGACCTCCTTCGACACTGACTCATCCGCAGATAACCTCCAGGCTTTCACAGGCCCCTCACGCTTTCCCAAACACACGAAGCTTACACACGGCTCGTAGGAGCGTTCGAGAGGGGGCAGGATTGGCGTGCAAAATCCGGCGGATTATTGCCGGGGCTACTTACACGGACAGGGCGTTACTCTAAACTGGAAACGGACGATAAAGATTTTTCTAGGGGCCGGCGACGGCCAGCCCCGGAACCCGATGAGAAACACGAGTTTACTGGCGGCCGTGTGATTTCGTATCAAAGCCGGCCGGAATATTGCGGAACCGGTTGCCCCACCGGCGATAAAACGGACGGGGTGTTCGGCGCGATATTCCGTTCACGTTCGATCCCGAGGTATATCGCACGCGCGGCATTGCGTAACGCGCGATCCTCGGGCGATTCCAGCGGAAACGAAGCTCACGGATTCCGCGGTCCCGCGCGTCTCCGCTCCGATACCTACATTTATTCAGTCGTTTCGATTCACAGCGGCTCATCCTCCGCGTCCATTCAGGAATCCCGAGTCCCGATAAATTACGTCCCCTCGGTCGCAATCAGCATTTCAGGGCGCGACACGGAATCCTCGGGAACGACCGAGGGCTTTCTTTTTTCTCTCCGCCGGCGTTTCCTGCGCGCGTGCTCCGACTCCGCGTCGTTTTTCACCCGAGGACGCATGCGCGCGCGCTAGAATGCTAGGAAACTGGCCATCGGCGTCCCGTTTCCTGACGTCGCTGCAGCCACGTCCAGTGAATTAACTCGTCCCGAGAAAAACCATGCCGATCGCCTGTGCGCGCTACGCCCGGCCGCTCCTCGCGAATCCCGCGCGGATGACGCGCGCCCCGCCGTCGGGAATAAATAATCGAGCTAGCGAGCCACCTTCCCGCTTGGTCGACGTTCCTCAGCTCGCGTTCGGTGGATGGAATTCGTGGAGGAGATGCAACAGATCGATCGGCCGCCTACTTTCACGCGAGGCCTTGCTACTTTTTCCCGGCGTTATGGAGAAGCTTGAAACCAGATCCCTCATTTACTTGGAAACTACTCTGACCACCAGTCATCCAGCAGGCTCGTTCTCCCCGGTCCTAACTTCCAAATGCCCCACCATCCGCGAGTGTCTAGACGCGAGCACGCAAATTTCCAATACATCACTGTCACCCCGGTACACGCTCGTCCGCCGCGCAGCCCTCAAAGAGTCAATACCTCGGTTCAAGCCGGCATTCAAAGGCTGCGAAAGCGAAAGAAAGCAACCCCATTCCCTGTCCAGCGCAAACGAGCCGTCACGACTCGCGAGACGCTCCGCTGTCCTCCGTCTGGCGACTGCCGCATTCGAGACGCTGTTTCGTCTCCGCGGCCGAGCCTGTTTCGTCCGGCAGGGAGGGAAGTCACCCTGGCGCGAAGACCAGGCTCTCGTTACCACGTCCTCGGCCCTGTCCTCGCGGACCATCCGCTCTCGAGACTGGCCCGGTCGGCCGTGCCGCGTCTCTCCGGCAGAGTGGGCGAGAATTACAGGCATTGTGCGCGCTGGTCGTTGCGGTAATGCGGTTCGCTGATTTATCGCGGAGGTGAGCCACGAGGAGGTGTAGCTAATTGTTCTTGCATGCAGATCCTCTCGGCGAGAGGCGCGCCCCGTCTCGTTCCCTCGGCGCGACGCCACGAAATTAATTGTACGCCACAGCTCCGTCCACCTCTCCGTTCTCGCGTCTTCCCGTCTTGCTTCTTTCCCCTTTCTACGCGTTATTCCGGCCAGGGCAGCGCGTGGCAACCGCTCCTCCTCATCTATGACCCCCAGCCTCAGCTCCAAGTGGACGTGTCCATCTTCCATTGCTCGTTAGACACGCTGGATCCCCGCGATATCTCAGGGATAGCACGCGTCGGATGGTCGATCAGCCGAGCGTCTCGCGAGATTCGTCGACAGATAACGCGCCACGGCCGTGATAGAGGTAACGTTCGCCACGGCACGGTTCCCCGAGCGTGGAATCCCGGAATCCTCGCGAAACGCAGCTGTTCCTCAGCCAACCGAGACACGTCCCGCGAGCAGCCCCACGATTTACGGTGGTCAGGAACGGGTTGGAAATAGAAACTCCGCGGAATCTCGGGACGCTGGCCGGTCTATTCGACGATATTAATGTTGGCCCGGTCCCCGAGAGCTGAAAACGGCTGCGAGCCGGGACACCGCGGAGCCCAGAGGCTTCGAATCTTTAGAGAACAACCTCCCCTTCGTCTACATTTTACAGTCTGCGACGAGGTCCCCCGTATTCTTTCGCGTCGCGGGTCGTTCAACGGGGTCGTCGGGCACGACCGATGCAATTATCGCGGGAACGAGAACGGGCTCGCGGGGACGAGCAATTTGTTTCGGCGACAAAGCGCGGCAAAACTCCTTGGATTCGATCCAGAAGCCTCCCTCCCGCCACGCGGCATATTCCAGCGTCTTTTCCGCCCGAGGTTTCGCCGTTTCGGTCGGACGGTGACGCGGCGGGCCGCCCCGCGCGAGAACGATGGCCCCTGTTTGTCAAGAGGCATCAGGCAGCCGAGGCAGCCGTTTGTCAAGGGGATTACACGGGCCCCCGTTCCTCGCCGCCGAGGAATATTAAAATTCCGACGTATCTCCGTCGCGGTGCCTCGCTCTGACCCGCGTGCTTCGCGCCCTCCTCCCGCCGGGCCAACCCCACCGGTTCGTCGCTGGTCCTCGGTGAATTCCGACCCCGCGAGTCGTATTCGTGGAACGCAATAACGAATTCGAACCTCCAGTCTGCCGACCCCCGCGCTCTCTGGGATCGTTTCAAATAACGAGTAATCCTGGATATGGCAAAGCAGGCGGAGGCTCGAGAGGGGGAAGAATCGGCTACGCTAGTATCGCCTTGATATCGAAGATACCGAACAATAAGAAGCTTCGAGGAAGCCACGGGCAGCCAATGGTGCAGCGCGCAGGAAGCCGAGGGGCAGAGGAGTCTCGAAGATGACAAGGCAAGATCTAACGGAGTAAAAATCAGGAACATCAAGGGACTGCGGTCCCCGCAGGAGTGCCAGGACTTTGAGAAACATGGAGAGGAAGAGGCGCGAGAGGGAGAGAGAGGCGATGATCCTGTTTCCACGAAAACTGTCCGCTGCCCCATTATCTACGGCATTGTTCTTGCGGCGATCGTCCGCGCGACGATAAATCTCTCGCGTTCGGCGGAGAGGTACACCTTCAAGGAAGCCCACCCCCGTCGAAGATTCCGGAGCGCGGCCGTGTAGCCACGGGGCCAGTAAATAAAATCGGTAAGCGCCACGACGATTTACGGAGGCGGAGGCAGTAAAGGTTTCCGCTCGATCGGCCGTAAGCGCGGGTGCTCGATGTACCGATACACGATAACAGCGCGTTCCTCGTCCCCGCGGATGCCCGATAGCTCTCCAGCCGCGCGCGACTCTTTCCACGAGGCTTTATCGCCTTGTCCGAGTCCCTTCGGAGCTGCTACATTTACGAGCACCCTGTCTATTGTCCCATCGAACTAGCCCGAGCTGGCCAACGCGACGCGGCGATTTACTAAATATCCGCCACGTATTTCGCGTGTTTGGCGGAGCAGAGCTCTCCGTGGGCCTGACGAGTGACCAGACGCCTCGCTCCCAGGGATGCATCTCCTCTGTTTATAGGAGACTCGAAGTCAGCGAAATGTGTGAAGCAATAGGCGAAGTACAGCTGGCAGAGGTAGGGGAGACCGGGGCTGGTAGGCCAGTTTTTCAGTTTTTGATTTTTAATAAATTATGTGGACGAAATATCATTAAACCGGTTAGTATATTTGATAGGGCATACATTTGGCTATCTGATTAAATTATTAAAGTTGACTAAATGTGACAACAATTAAGGCATTTTAATGTTTTTCTAACACCTTACATGCTGGTCAACCAGCCCCGTGGTCGGGGTTGGTAGACTAACAATATGGGGTAGGTTGACTATAGGTGCAATCAGTGAAGAAAATGTTGTTAGCAACTTATCTGAATGCTAATAAAATAGCACAATGTCACGAGAGTTGTTTCATTATAAAATATTTATTACTTTTTAATAATAAATAACAATTTAAACCTTTATAGTAGCAATAAATCTTATATCTAGTATTATAAAAACTTTCGCCATCTTCTATTGGGATGCTTGGATTTTGTTCAATTTTACTTTGCATTTTAGTTACATATCTATATAGTGTTTTATACGGTATATTATGTTCCACAGCAGCTGCATGAATGCTTTTCTTTTCAAGAATTACTTCACGACATGCTTGTTCTGTAAGTTCTTTTGAAGTTGAACCTCTATTTGACTTTCTTTGATACGTCCTCATTGTTCTGTAAAATAAGTTATTAACTAACCTTTAGTAACGAAAAGTTCGTAATAAATTAATATCACTGGGGTTGGTTGACCAGCTTAGTCATGTAACCCCGAACGTTATTAGTCAACCAGCCTCGAACGATCATTTTGACTTCAATACTCTATATAACCTTTAATTATTTATGTAAAATCAAAAACGCAGTCTCAGTAGGTCGTTTAATAAACAAACTTTAAAATAGTCCCTTCGCATTAATTCTACTGTAACAATATAGAGCGTGGAAACATAAAATCTTTAAGAAAACATATTTACTTACATAGCCAATTTTTCGATAAACGCTGGTAACTGCCAAACAACGTGTAATGGTGGTGTCGGAAAGAAATGAATGACATAGTAGAAGTGACTTGTTTCTACAGAAAATCGCTCCGCTGTAGAGCACACGTTAGTGAAAAGTTATTAACAATTAGTCAACCTACCCCTGGGGCCAATCTGCCCCGGTCTCCCCTACATATAAAGAAGGGAACATGGAAGCTCCTTTGGAAACCGACTGCCAGGACGTCGCTGCTCATTGTCAGTGTATACGCGCGGACATAGTAGAACGCTGGTGTCCAAAGAAAGGGGCACGGTAACATTTTCACCCACCCACCCGGCGAGATTCCATGTTTACCGTGATCAATCCAGTAGGAATGTTGCCGAGGTGCTCGAGAGCAGCGAGAAAGGTGGAGGGACCGGCCACAATGAGCGGTTTTCGACGACGCGGAGATTCCATCAGCGATCCATCAACGAGATAAAGGGCGGATCGATTTGCCTCGAGGCGGGGAACGGGTTAAGTCTTATCCCGCGGGCAAGAACCGCCGGACTAGATTCACTTGATCAATCATTCCGACAGCTGAAGGATGGATCGACTCGCGATGTTTACGGAGAAACTAGCCGGTTTAAATTCTTCTCGTTACCGGTGCCCCGTCCCTCCCCCTCGTTTACCCGCGCAACGATGGATTAGCTGCTGGCCGTAGTAACTTCTTTCGACTTATTAGGCCCGGCTCGCGCTTCCCGGAGGGAGAGAGCGAGGATTTTTGCGAGTCACCCGGGGAAGAGGGGCGCCGCGGAATGACGAACCGCCGGGAGAATAAGAGCGACAGGCCGCGGGGGCGGTCAGACGCATTAAAACGCGTGTTGCCAGTGTCGGGAGTCCTTCCTCTTTCGCCGGCAGTGAAGAGGGAGGCAACAATTGGAGCGTAATTATGAACCTGGACGGGTGACTCATATTCCAGTGGTCGTTTCGTGGGCTCGCTCTCTTTCTCCGCTGCGCCTCCTCTTGCGCCACTCGCGCGCATGGAGAGAAAGAAGTGTCTCCATGCCGGCGTTTGCCCGCTTGCGGTTTCTGACCGCATATTGCGACAACCACGGATCTAGGCTTGCGACGGCCCCATATACGGCGAGCGTGTTGGTTATTCTCGCGAATTTAACCGCTGTACGGTAATCTAGGTGAACCCAAACCCTTCAATCAGTAGCACAACTCGACCACCATCGCGACAATCACGACATCTGCGGATCCCTCCCAAAAGATGACAAATCCCCTTCAATTCTCCACATCCCTTCCTTCAAGCATACTTTCAATCATCCCATACACACAGATTCCTTCCTCCGAAGTGACCCATCGCACGGCCAACTTCCCCGAGAGATCCCCCGGCCGAACAATCAGTCACCTACATCCTGCCCGTCATCGGGTCGAGCCTCCAAGTCGCCTCGTCACTCGTGGCCCATAAAATCCGGTCAGGATTCGTACGTCCCTGGCCAGAGATATGCCAACGCCTGGCTGGCGAAGGCTGCGGAGCGTAACGCAGCTATTCATCCCACACCTCGTCGCCGGCGTCCTGGTTCCGGAGCAGGCCACGGGAGCGCACGCGCCAGGAAGCGACGGCCACGCTGTCGGGGGTGGTAGTGTGGACAATAGGCGTGCGTACGAGTATATTCGCGTGTGTGATCGTCCTGGAGGCGCCGCTGATAGTAACCCGCGGCTTATCGCGTTTCCTCGAGCCGTGGGCCGCTGTGCTCGGTGTAGGTGTCTAGCTGTGGTCTGCTGCAAACCTATTCGGTCCCCGCGGCACATGGGGGACACGTGCGGAGGGTGTAAATTTGGATATCCTGGCAAATGTAGGTGTAAGAATAAACGACTTCTGTTCTCACTGAATTCTTCTCGATCGCCGTGCAAATGTCTCCTCCTTCGATCTTGATCCATCCATCGACGTCCTCCAGCGTGGACCCGGCGGTCCCCTTTCATCCGAGATCACCGATCGCCCGTAAATCATCGAGCACGAGTGGGACGAAAGAGCCTCGGTGGGCAGGCCGATTTCGGGGGTGACGAAAAAATCGGGGGTGTTTTATGAGTAGTAACGAGCGTGTAGGTCGTTGCAGCGAAGGTGTAGGCAGATCGATAGGAGGCCAGCGGGTAGATAATTGATCGAAATCTCCTCGTGGAGGCCGGACGGTGTTGATGAACGCGTGGGCGAGGCGATTTGGTTTTTCGGTACGGAGATTGTTCGTCTCCGCGGCTTGAATTATTGCGTAGTCTGAGTCAGGCAAGTGGAACGTCCGTTACTCTTCTCTCCGCGGAGGCCTCGTGAGTTTCTGGTTTCTGGTCGATACAGGAAACGGGCAAATCGAAAACAATCCTCCGTAGGGAGGCGGCGGCGAGGCTGGTGCGCCAGCTTCCTCTTCGACGAACCCTCGAAACAATTAGACCCTTTATGAGGCTCGGAGGGCATTAAGAAGCCGCAAAGAAGACGCGTCTCTCTCGCGTCACGGTCGAGGGGAGACGAGGAAGTTGTTTAAAGTGACGCCGGCCACGTGTTCCCTGGGACTCCGAGTGCCGTGGGTATGAACGCCAGAGAGAAGGACGCCGCGCTGCCGGGGGATAGGGGGCTGAAGAAGGAACGCTGGCTGCCGCTCGTAGGATCCTCCTCTCGGCTCGTTTTTTCTAAAAATCCATTAGAAACAACGAACACGCGGCGCGGCGTATTAACAGAGACGGGAAGTCCATTATTCTCGCGAGATTTAAACGCACTTTTAACCGCCCCGACCGGCGCGTATTTATGATTTGTTATTTTCCATAGGCCAACGGGGCCCATCAAGCGTTCCTCCTCTTCGGCTGCGAGCCACGATGGGATTGAAGATTTGTTGTGCGTAAATCACGCGTGAGAGAGTCTTCTTCGAGCCTGACTATTTATTTGTCCCTCTGCTGTGCGCTGGGAGGATTGATTGCGATCGAGGCCCTCGATCCTCGCCACCGGCCGTGGGAAACTGGGATGCTCGTCCAAACGATTTTCTGCCGTTGGTGTCATTAACGATTCGCCAAACGGGATGCTGGGCGGATTGCTGGCACACGCGATGTGTCTATTAGGCAACTTCGTGGCCATTTCTTTACTGAATTTTGGAATCACAGAGAAATCTTTTGCTGTCACCAACAATCCCTAGATTTGCGGGGAGTTCAATGTAGAAGAATAGAAGCATCAGTTTGATATTCAGACACGCGTTCGCTTTAATTCGAAAGCATTTCACGCGTTGCAAACATTTGTTACGTTAACAGGGACACAGCTCCTCCTCTTTGGTTACGGCATTAAACGGTCTGATGTGAAACGATGGACGCTGGAATGGAGTTGAATGCGATGCCCCATTACAAAGCTTTGAGCCAGTGACACCGTGGAATGAAACTATAAAGCGATTCAAGAGCCACGGCAAAGGAAACATTAAAGCTTTGAAACGCCAGGTAATATACAGCGGTTAGGCTCCAGCGGCAAATCGTACGGTTTTGCGAGAAACTTCCGCGCTGCAGGTCGAACTACGGATTTAATAATATCGTAGGAGGGTAACTTGCCGCTACAATTGATGTACAAGTTTAAAGCAGTTCTGGGGAAATTCGCTCGCCGCACGGATCGATGCGCTACATCAATGTAACGCAGTCACGAGCACAAGCGACCTACAATCGCAACCGCGATTTACTTGCGAGCTTAATTCAGCTGACCTGCTAACGAGCTTCTATACCCGTACCCAATGACACTCCAGCAGTGAAAACACTACGTAAATCAATTTTAAACAAATCGCTACAATATTAAATCCACAATTGTGAAATATATACTGACTAAAACTAAAAAACTTCACCTCGCAGCAGAACCATTCACTCCCGCTTTCCTCGAGCCGGGAAAACCGTCACAGGCACGCTACATGGTGCGCGTATTTGCATTGGGTTCCGAGAGGACAACGTGCACCATCTCCCATCAAAAGCTGCCAGACCGAACCTAGACGTCCGTTCGTTTCACACCCCGTTCCGCCTCCCAGGGGGCTTCCATTCCGCGGGTGTCGTGCACAGGGAACGCGTACACGCCCGGATTGCGTTTCCACGGTGACGCGGACGCAGGAAGACGCAGCTGAAGGAGCCGAAACAACGACGGGGACCGAGGGAATTAGAAAGGGTTCGAGACGGGGTGTCGCGACAAGCCTCTCGATTAATGAGCTACGCGTGTTAGACGCGTGTAGACACGGGACAGGTACACGCCGACGGCCTGTCCGACGGACGCTATAAATTGGTAAGCACTCGGCGGAGACTGGCTGCGACAGCGGAACGGCCACGGGGAGAACGGCGGCGGCTTAATATCGAGGCTGAGTCCCCGTCACGAGTTCTTTTCTGTCCCCGACGAATGCCCCGGACAGTCGGCCAGGTGCACGCTGTCCCGCCATTATCGTCACGGGGTGCATAGGGAATCAGAGGAGTTTTCGCGAGACTTTCTGTCGCGACTATCGCCTGCCCGCCAGGACGTATATACCTACGCACAGTGGTACACAGTGGCACAATGCCGTAAAACGCGAACTAAAGTCAAATTTTCGATCTCGTTGAAACTCCATGAAATCGTAGTCGTAGATTCTTATATCTCTGAACTGAGTTTTGGCATGTATGCGGATTGTTACAAGTAACTGGATTTTGGTCCTGACAGTCGAGCAACGTTGTTTTAACAATGCCATATCTTAAAGCAGGGCAATTAACCATCACAAAGGAATACGAGCGTAAGGGATGGTTCGTGTCCCCTTGCAACGAGATTATAAATGTTGTTTATAAGGGTAGTTCGTTATCCTAGAAAAAAAATAATACAAGAATCAGATTCTATGGTTCCAAAAACCCCTAAAACCGGTCCATTTATTATGAATAAAGTATAAATAACAACGATACGAATTTAGTTCGCGTTTTACGGCATCCGTACCACTGTCCTACGTCAACGACCATGACGTTCTCTTAAGCCTCATTCACTCGAAAGGGTAGTTTGCTCTCGGATACGTAGATTTGCAGGCAGATTTTATTTAATTCTTCTGAGACGATTCAAACTATCGCCAGCAGGTTCCTTCCATGCTCCGCTGTAATTCAAAGCATTATCCCGGCCAGTGGAAGCGAATAATTAACCTCTAAGTGGATTAGGAATCTCGATCCACGTCTCTGGGATCTCATCGGAAATGTTTCCATTACCGCCCGTTTCCCGTTTCCTCCCGACATTCCCATTTTCATCGCAGTCATGTATTTTAATCGAGCTCCATCCCGGATCCCCCCGGATCGCGGCCGAGGCTGCGGCAAGAAATCATCCAGCAACCAGATTATAAGTCTAACGAGAGGAACGAGGAGGGAACGGGGGCGTTTGGCATCGCGCCCGGGTGTCTTTGGATACGGCGTCGTCTCCTCAAGAACCACTAATTATTAACCGTCTTATCCCCGGGAAAAAGAAGGAGATTTTGGCAACGGTCGGCGACGTCGCGCTGTAATACCGCGCAATCAAAACTATAATCACTTTACTTAATCGCCTCTCCGAGAGGGTTGGGGAGCTTGTAAAAGTA
Source organism: Andrena fulva (assembly GCA_946251845.1). NCBI lineage: Eukaryota > Metazoa > Arthropoda > Insecta > Hymenoptera > Andrenidae > Andrena > Andrena fulva. Next base: position 21,392,000 of record OX276333.1, on the reverse strand, counting down.
ACGTATTATCCTCGATGTTTCTGCGAATATTCCTGTTGGGTTTAATGTAACGGGGGAGCCGCGGGATTTGCCGAGGATCGTAATGAGCGATTGAAGGAGGTAAAATAGGAGAAGTTTCGCGATCCGGCGCACTTTGTCTTCCACTGCTTTATTACTCCACTTTATCCGCCGCTGTTTCATCCCCCTCGCCCCTCGCTCCTTTATTCCTTCCCCGTTTCACTCCGTTCTTTACTGCTCTTATACTATATTCCCCGCTTCCTGTTTCGCTCTACCTCATCTTTCATTCCTTTGCCGCTCCGCTCGCTGCTACTTGACCGCCCCAGTTTATTCTCCGCTGCGTTTTTACCCTGCCTCTTTTTCTATTTCCCCTTACGATTCCACCCTTTTACTACCGCCCCGTTTCGCCGAAAACCGCCAGACCAACGGGCGCGTGCTCGCGCGTCAGAGGATCTGGAACGATCGCGGCGAACGGCCCGGATTAAGCAGTCGTTGATCCTCGATCCGAGGACGCAGCTCAAGAAACAAGAACTCCATCAGCGAGCGCATAAACCAGTCAGCATCCAGCAACAGGCTGCATAAATCAGTCACTGTCCCGACCCAAAAATCCAGCCGATCCCTCGGCATCGGCCGCGGCGATGTCATTACCGCTCATTGCATGTCGCCTGGCGCGGCGTTCCCCGCGCGCCGTCGGATCGTTTCCTTCGATCAGAAGCCGAGCTCGACGAGGCCGTCGACGGGCTCGGCGGGCCGTGGCTGGATCGGTCCGCCAGATAAAACCGTGTACCTGTTATCTCGGGCCCCGTTTCTAATCGAAACCCGCCCCGCCGCCCTCCCCGCCGGCCCAGCAGCCACCTTGGTCCAGCGACGCGTATAATTTACACCAGCCTAATGTAATCATTACAGAAGTAACTATTCGCCGCGGGATGCCTCCGCGATTATCTCGAACGAGCCGGGCCTCCTCCCGTTTCAAGTCGGGCCCGTCAGTCAGCGGCCGTTGCAGCTTGCAACCCTCCCGCAAACTGGTTTCAAGCATAATTGGACGCGACTACGGGTGGCTTCGCGGCGAACACGCGCGTCCGTTCGCGACCGTAGTGGCCGATGTCGCCGCTAAATTTATTTCGTCGCGGTGGCGCGATCCTCCGCGGATTTAACGGCCCCTGGCGCGCTGCTTGCGGAATCTCCGTGAAATCTAGGAAGAATCCTCTCCGAGGATCTTCCTCAAAGTAGAATGAACCCCTAAGCGGAAGCTGAGAAGTGTTCCTTCCTGGATAGTCGCGTCAATAGGTAGTTCAGAGGAGTATCCCTCTAATCTCTATTTACCATTGCGTTTGAAAAATGGTCCCCCGCTCCATCGGCCCGACGTGGAAAGGTTCCGTGACGAGCGTCCTCCTTGGAGCGTGGCGCAGCGAAACTATCAAGAAACGATTTCGAGGGCGACGCCCGATGCATCCTGACAGATTGCGCTCAATTTACGCAATTAGGGTAACGAAGAGGCCGGAACACGTGTCGACTGCAGAAACGCATTCGAACAGAGGCCGGCCACGGGCACGCATTGTGTAGATCTTTATCACCTAACAATGCAGTAACGAGCGCCATTAGCTTTTTGCTTTATTGCGTTACGGGCTCCCGCGGTGCCAACGACACGAGGGATCAAATAACTCTCATTAAGACAAACGAGTTAAATAACTCACGGATCGCGGGCGCACGGCCGATGTGCCTCGCAACAGGAGAAAAAAAAGGAAGCAGGGGATCCGCGTAATTTTTCCACTATCCGGGGGAATAATTACTCTGACGCTGTCCTGTCGCGCTATCGATCTTCGTTCCAGGAAAATATACAGCTCTTTAATTGGATCCGACCCAACGAATGGAGCGGTTTCCCTCCTTTTTTTTTCGCCCTCCCCCTCTCGGAAGATATCGACGAGCTTCCAGGAAGCTGCGGACACGACGAAACTTTCCACGGGATGGAGGGCGCGCTATCGCCAGTAAAAGTATAAACGATCTGGTAAGACAAGCGATTGCACAGCACCGCGTTCGTCACCAATTAGTACAATACTTATCTGCCGGATAGTTACGGGCGTCACTCCATATTCTGGTTCAATAGACGGGCTATTCCATCCGCTCGATGCTATCGCGCTCACGGAGGCCATCGCTGTGCGCGGGTCTCGCAACGGGGTTATCGGCGCCTTCCCGATGCAGGCGAAACGGGGTCAGATTCTCGCTGACATCTCGACGCCGCAGCCACGGTAGAGATCACTTCCTCGAACTGTGACGGTCATCTTTTTTCATGGACGCGTAAATGAAACGGCCCATATGGCTTCCGACGGGAAATTTCACGGGGGATTAGGGCTGACGAGCCTCTGCTGCGATCGCTGATACCGGGACCCGATGAAATCCATCTATTTAGTTCCAGTAATGCGAAACCAGGACGATTTTATATGTTGTAATTTTCATCGGGTAGAAATCCTACCTTGGTACATGTCGAATGCGCCTGTTCAAATACTTCCTTCCATTCGTCCAATCTTTCGCCGGTTAAAGTACAGTTACGCTATCAGCTCCGTAAATTCCACACGTCAGCTGATCCTTTTATCGAGGTAGCTTCTTGCTACCCTGCTACCTTGATACTCCGCGCAAAAGCCAGAAGTTCAAAGTCACGAAAGAAAGAGACAGTGTGCAGGGGGAGCTCGCATTGAGAGCTTTAATTTAACAAAAACTGGAAGCAATCCAATTGAATCCAGGAGCATCCATCAGCGGTGACCCTAATGGCGCTGAACAGGGTCAGGAACTCTCGTCGATACGCCTCGTTCCCGTCGATCCCCGCGAGAACACGCGACGTGAAGCGTATTTCCAAAGAAGCCAGGCCAGCAAAAGGAAGAGAGAGAGAGAGAGAGAGAGAGAGAGAGAGAGAGAGAGCGAGGGAGTGAGAGGGCGGAGTAGGGGAGAGGAGAAGCAAGTGACGGCTGCGTCGATGCTCGGGTCCAGAATGCTGGAAGCTTTTTAGGACAGAGCTACACAAGCCCTCAGAGGGGAGCGGTACAACTAACGACGTGGCAGGTCGAGTAAATCAGGAGGGAGAGTGACGATAAGTTTTTGCTCGTTACAACCGGCCTGGGAAGCTCATTACCCGGTTCCCTCTAACCCCCTAGCGCAGGGGGTGAGAGGTGAGCAGGACGGGGGAGGGAGATGAAGCCAGGCAGCATGGAGGCAGCCTTCGACCTTTTCGCCCTCCGACAGGCTTGGCCAGGATGGTCCTGAACGGGGAGAGCCAGCAGGGAGGGAGAAAAGTTTTACGCGCTCGTCTCCCGTTTTCCCTGGAAAGTGGACGGAGCAGCCAGCGCGGTTTCCGCGGCATCCAGTTGCTAGCGACGTCGGCTTAAACTATGTTTAAATAAAACGCGGCGTCGGCTAATACGGAAATGGAAAAGTTTCGGCAACGAATTCGGCCGCTCTCTAAACGAGCTAACTCGTGCCGTGCTCCGACGCGAGGAATTATTTTCCACTGGGTCTTCTGCTGGCGCGTGCTTCCTTTTTTTTTTTCGCGGATTAATTTCCACAGGGATGAACGGCGGGGCGATCAACCACGTCCGCTTTAAGGCAAACATCGATCGCTCCGAGCCAACAATTAGAGGGCCAATCGAATGGAAACATTCTGCGGTCCGGGCAGCATTTTTGCGTGCCACGCTGCGGCCACCCGCGAATTCCGCGATCAGGCGCTCGGGCAAATGGGGATTTGCATGCTCGATCGACTGCGAGCCTCCGCGCGCCGTGCCGTCGGAGGTGGACTGTCGACGCACTGAATGATTGGGGCCAGAAAAAGAAGGATCAAGCGACCGGTTATCGAGGGCTTCGAGGAGAGGAATTATAACGCCTGTTTACGGCGACTGTCTCCCCCAAAAACTTCCACTTAACGCTCCCAAGTGCAAAGAACCCCGTCCTCTCCAAGAGCCAGCGCGTGCAAGTGCAATAAAAATCAGAAGAAAGTTGGCGAAACTGAAACGTCCCCCGGGGAGAGAGTTCGTGGAAGACAGGGGGCACCGTCGCAATTTCCAAAAGCGACATAAACGTCGAAAGCGCCCGTAATCCGCGCGAGCGCCATAAACGTGTCGGGTGCTCCGTGGCGTAAACATCCGTTCAGACGAGGATCGCCGCTCCTCCGGCAATCCTGGCTCCCCGATTAGCCCGCGATTCCCGTCACCCTGAGATCCGAATCTTAGGGTGATGCTCGAAGGGCAGCGGGCTCGGGACTAATTGACCGTGGCGCGGAACTCATTAAAAGTGCACCGCGGAACTCGAGACGTCGGCGGTTCGGTAACGAGCGCTGTAATTTGAGCAGGATCCTTCCGTCGTTGCTCCGATTGCTCGGGAGTTCCACTTTCGGCAAGCCAAGTAATAAGGGACCTTCGAGGGAGGCATAGATAGATTTTCAGTGGGATACGTATGGAGATTGTTGCCACTTTCCAATGATTCTACAGCACCGTTTTCAGCTGTGCTGTTACGTATCAGTGAAATACTGCTGTGCTTTCGGAATTGTTCGAGTTTCCAGTTGGTGGATTCTTGCCCAGGAAATGTCTGTTCAGTGTGGAATTGTAGAATGTGTTGTCGATAAATGTTGATTAATTTGTTTCACGAATTGGTTGAGTTATATACTCTCCCATACAGGATACGAGTGTATCTCTTTTTCATGAAACACGAGGGTCCCCCCTGAAGGGAAACAAATTTTAATTGACAGTTATGTGGCGTGAATTGACTATCATTTGTTGACCCAAATGTTAGAATGCTTGTTCCCCGATAAGCTTCGAGAACTTAGGCCTGCATTGATAAGCTTGTAGAACCCATTGAGATAGTACTTGAATTCCTCCCAGCACAGAGACTTCAAGAGTTTCAGGCATTTCAACATCCCTGATCAGAAGGATGAAGAAAAATTCATGCACCAAAGGGCCACGATCTACTCTCCCGCTATTCAATCGACTCCTACCTCGTGCAACAGCCGAACCTCGTGTCATTCGATTACTCGCCACCGTTGAGTAAATTGATTTATCGAATCCTCGCCGTAGGAGTTCTTGTTTATCGCGCGCGTTGTAACAGATGAGTTTCCCCGAGCGAGCCACCCGGGCGCACCGACGAAAATAATCGGCTTAGCCGAGTGGCTTCGTTAGATCGGCGAAAAGTTCGTCCCTCGGGCGAGTCCTCTGGTTTTACGAGTTTTTCCTACGACGGGATCGAAGCCAGCGGGCTTGTCACGGCTGCGGAGGCAACGGGGGCCCGCGAAAACCGCGCACTCGCGAGGATAGCTCGGCGTAGAGAAGAGAAAGTTGTCTTCGTATGCAGGGAAGCCTCTTATACAGTCGCGGCTAGCATCGATTACGCAGCTGTCAGGCTGTTCCGTATGTAAAGATGACCTCTATAGGATCTCCCCCCCTCGATACGTAATATTATCTCCTCGAGTTGTACGACTGCGGTAGTCGTGTTGTGTCAACGTCTATCCAAGAAGAGAGGCCAGACCTCCGGTTGTGAAAGACGATATTGAGTAATCGATTGCCACCGCGAGCGGGCCGGGGGAATTCGCCGTGCATTCCTCGCGATTTTGTATCACCGATCGATGGTCGATTCGTGTCACGTTCCTCGAGCAATTTCTCATGGCGACGCACGTGGAGGTTATTTCCTCGGTAATTAATAAAGCTTAATACGCGATATGATCTCGCAAGCTTTTGTGGCACGCTTTGGATGTACTATATTAAAGTTGTGGCTGGCGACTTGGGGATGTCCTTAGGCATTTCCTACCACTTGGGAGGCACAAGTTGCTCCATCGGCGCGTGATTAACGTCCAAAATGTCTGGCTTTAATCTATCATTCCTTACGGGGCATCAGATTTATCTTTCATCATAAGAATTCGTACACACAAAGAATGCGGGAATAACGCGAGCTATCGTCGCGTTTAATTCGAGATGGAGTAGAAAAGAGTGGATAAAATGCCATTGCCTAAAGGGCGGCTTCGATTAATTAGAGCGCGGGGAATAAATCGTTGGCGAACGGAAGGCGGCGTTAATAGTGGAAGTCGCAGGTGCTCGGCCGCCATCCGGAAACCATTGTTTTCCCATAACCCGTTCGTAACTGCTGGCGCCTCGTATGTTTCTTTAGGATCGCGGCGTGGTATTCCAAACGGCCCCTGCATCGAGACGCTCGCGTTTCATTCGAGCCGGACCTAAGACAACAAACAGACGGCTTCCTGCCCGTGAAAAGCGACCGCCTGCACCCCCGCGAGAAGTCTCTGGGCCTTGCCGCCCGTTGGCGAAATATTTCTAACCCTACCACTGTCACCCAGTTGAGGCAACGGTGCCACCTTATCAGAAATTCGTGCACTCACGAGTTTCGGATCAACTACCGGTTCCTCGGCTTAACTTTCCCTCAAAGTCCCAAGGAAAATAGAAAAAAATCTAAATCTCGAAAAATGCGCCGCTGCGGGGCCGAATACGTTATCTCCCGAGCCCTCCTGAAAATTCGACGGAAGACCGATGGGAAAGCTACTTCCTTAAGGGGAAACGATCCCTCATTATCGCACCTCCTTGACAGCAGCCGTATGTATTTACCTGTGGAAGCGCCCGGCCTGTTATAACCGGAAGTCCGCCGCGATCGGGGCGCAGATAGCCGGAAGGAATCGTCGTGTACGCGTCTCTTAAACAGAGATTAACACGGACATCGATCAAGCCCGGTGGACGGCGACGGTGTCCTCTCGGGGGAGGGCCACTTCTCGTTTCTCGGTAAACAGCGGTTTACCACGGGGATCACGTTTCCTTTGGCAGGGACCACACCCGGCAGCCTCTTCGTGTTTGCGCCGTGCGTTAGCTCGCCCCCTGAACTGCACGTGGGCCACGCACGTGCGTGTTTGCCGCGAACACGAGGGCTACCCTGGCCCCGATAACCGACCGAGATAGCGTCACCGATGAACAAGGAACACGACGGCGGAGGGATTTTTCTTGACCCCGCGTACCTGCCGCGACGGTCCGGGATTTCTCGGGAATACGAATAAAGCTGGGATGGATGTCTATTCCTTTTTTTTCCTAGGGGTTGTTTTTTATCGGCCGCGGGCGAGGGTGTCGAGTTCTACGGTGGTCGTTGCAGCTGGTGGCACAGGGTGATTCATTAAGTCGAGCCTGCTTTTTTTCGAGTGGATGGATGTCGGAGAACGTGGGTCGTGTCACGCGGCCGGGGCATAATTTAGTGGGACCACATTGTTTTCGTTCAGTGATACGTGCTTGTTTTGTTATGTCATCGACGTTCTTTTCCGCGGTTCAGGTTTACAAGTTCTTTATAAGTTCGATTGAGTCTAAGCTCGAGGAAGAGGAAGAACCGAGGAAACGAAGGATCAAGGAATAGCGCAACGATGGAGGCCAGCAAGTCGACCGATGCACCCAGATAATTAAGGAAAGTGTACCAGTGAATGAGACCTGGAAACAAAGCCACGATCGAGAGAATAAGAGGGAATAAGAGGCGTCCTACTCAACAACCTGGCCGCCCCTCTCTTTATGCCGTCTTTATATCAATGTCCCATTGAATGCAACTTATGGAAGCCAGTTCCACAAAGTTGCCTCGCGGATTTTCGTGGGGACCATAAGCCCCCCACGTCCTCGACAATGGCCTTCCACGTCTCTCTGGTTCCCTTCCCGACCACAGCAGTTTCTCATTCCCTCCACCTCGGCTGGACCCGAGGGAAAGGGTCGTGAGTGGGTGGCAGGGGGGTGAGCCACCCTGGGGGGTGCGGTACTCATTCCAGCCGCAAGATTTAGAAGCCAATTTTCGCGAGCATTGACCAGACTCCCTCCAATTCACTCTCCCTCTCTCTCTCTTCTTTCTCGTCAACCCTCTTTCCTTCTCCTCGTCCTCATCCTTCCTCCGGCCTCTCCCTTCCCTTTTTTTTCGCCCAAGTGTCGTGGACCAGCGGTGAAAGGAAGCTACGAAAATATAGCCAGCCGTTGACTGACCACAGAATCGTCTTTGCAAGGTGGGACAGGGGTGGAATTGCGGATGGGGGATTTCGTTTCCGTGCCCCAGGACTCTGTTGATCTGAAAGTATAAGGACTGGCTCGGACAGTTTGCAGTGACCTTGGGTGGGAAATGTCTCGATACTCGGAATATTATCGTCCTGGGGGGTGGATCTGTGCATAAGAAGAAGGGTGCAGGAAATCTCTCGGGCTGCTCGATGCGACTTGAAGCGAAGGAATTCCTTCGACCCAAGCTTCCCACAAGAAAAACTCAAAACCGCAGCGACAAAGTGACATAACTTCCAATTACAGACCGCAACTACCCTCGCCAGACCTAACGTCCCCTCGACTTTGAAGAAAACATTTCAAGATGGTCCACCGGCTCCCAATGGGTCAGCCGTCGAAAGAAGCATCGGCAATTTCGCCAGGCATTAGAGTTAATAAGCCAGAAGCCTTAAATAACGGGAGGCCATCGCCGTGGATGACAGTTATGACAGCCACGGCCCATTGTTCCTGGGCAGCAGTAATTATCGGGGTTGCGTTCCACCGCCCGGAACCAGCGGATCGCTTCACCTATCCCGCGGTATACTTCAGCTTCAGAGAACGAGATGGTCGGTTCATGCGCCATTTAGGAGGGTAATGAAAAGACTGGCGTCGGATATGACCGGGGGAGAGTAATTGCGCGTACACGCGGGGACGTTCCTGGCGTCCTTTCTTGGTACTCCTGTCCCCTCCTCTGTCCGTCTTCCAGCCGGCCTCCAGACGAGCCATCCGCATCCTCCCGGTCGTCCGTCTCTCATTGACTCGTGGACTCGAGGACAGCGCTATGATCGTCTACTCTAATTTCATCGCCGGACCGTTCGGCATTCTCGAATGGACAGCGTCCGGCTGGAGACGTCCGAGGCGCGGTGTTTGATCCCCGGTACCGTCTCTCGTTAGCAGACGCCTAGGAATTCCTGGACGCGGCGTGTGTAATGCATTAACGTTGACGATCGACGATGGAACGCGGGCAGGCTTGATCGTACGCTATGTCGCGACGTGGAAGTGGAATTCTGACGTCATACGCTATATGTACATAATATTTTTATTATTATTATTATTATTATTAATCGTTTTTATTACGCAAAAAAGAAGAAACCATTACAACTAGCATAGTTGGGAAGCTTAACCGTGAAACTAAAGTAAACGTAATCTTAAGACTTAACGCTGAACGTCAGAATAATACCCAAAGTAATGTAAAGTAAAGTAAAAAGTTAGAGTACATAGGGTGACTGCACCTAATATCGCCACTCGCTATATCTCGCAAAGGAAGCTCTAAAATTTATCGGTTATGCACTGAATTGGTACCTAAACATATGTAGGAAGACATACTGTAATTGCAGCATCGTGTGATCAACAATTACAGAAAGGGAAGGATTTTAGAGAATCTTAATAGTGTCAAAATTTATTGGACTATCATAATTTTACATCACATTCGGAGAAGGTAAGTCTAATAATTCTGTGAATGCAAGAATATCTACTAGAAATACCTAATTAATGATGTGCTTAAGAAATGAAATCGATTCAAATATTTTTCGTAATGAAAATAGCGTTTTTCTTTTAGCAGTATGCGTGTTCTCAATACCGCCTACCGGAGAACAATGGTTTCGATGTAATGTTTGTTACAGGTGAGGTCACGAAATGTGCGGGGCAACCGAAATAAACTATATTTGTCCAATATGTACATCGGAACGTAAAAAATAAAATATTTTATAAATCTATATTTTTAAATTTCCATATCATTCTAATAAAAATAAAATCAAAGATGGATAAAAAAAACATTTATGCAGCAAGGAATAATAAAAGCACATGTGAAAATGACTTTAAAAACTCATATATGTATACATGAATTAATCAATATTTATTGAGTAGGCGATATTAGGTACACTTTTTTCAGGACCCGATTTTTGCATGTCTTACGTTTTTTGAGTCCTAATTAAAAATTGGTAGGTTTCAACGATTCTAACTTATGCTACTTGAAAGATGAATAATTTCTCTTTACTTTGAAAATAACTGCATGCAAAATTATCAATTATTATTCAATTGATAGCGATTTAACTTTTGCCTGGCGATATTAGGTAGAGTCACCCTAGACTAAGGCAAGACGGAAAGAATATGTGAGAATAAATTGAATTTGCTCGATAAGAAATATAGAAAGCTTTCTTCCCGAGTGTGTTATTTTTATTTTATTAATTTTTGTCCCATTTCCCACAAGTTACCACCTATGTTAACGCCCGAACACCATTATGCAGGTATCAAAGAGGCTCGAGTGAAAATTCAATGGCTAATGGAATGTGTCTTGGCTGCTAAAGGATTTCTTCAGCACGAAATGTGTTACTTTACTTGTACAATAAGAAATCTGTAAGTGTTGCGGGGGGAATATTTGATTACTTAAAGAAATCACTCGAATTTCTCTCGCAAGGAAGACTCGGTACCGTGGATGATCGTGCCGCATTTTATGAAGCTGTAACGGGTTGTCTATGTCCTCGCCGCTGTACGAAACTCGCTCGAAGTTATATGATAACGTATCTCCGAGCATTACAGCACTTTCGCGAACGTATCTTTATTGACTCCTTTACTTAATGGCTCGTGGGAAGGGTAATATATTTCTGCTAATCGGCCCCGCGGTAGCGAGTTCAGGAGTAAGAGCCTTGGAAACCGATTGCCTTTCCATCCACGTGGATGTCTTTAACGTTACCATGCACCTTTGCCTCTGCAACCTTGCATATTTCCGCCCGAACGAGTGAAACTTTCAAACACCCCGTCGCGGGTGGAGCTCTTCGATGTTCCTGCTTCCAGAGACACATATTTTTCGAGTTGCCAGTTCAAATTAGAATTCCCTGTTAATTGCTCCTTTGCGAGAGCCCCATCAAAACATCAGCCTCTATAGACCCCATCAAATCTTACGCATATACTCCGAAAATACCCTCGTAGCATGAAACGTCCGCCGTAAAACAGAGTTCCCTGGTACACAACCTCATAACTCACGCTAGAACCTAGAAGAGAACGATATTCCCTTCAAAACATTCCTTCGCGAACTTTCCGATCCAAAAACCTCTGCTTACAGCGACATAAGTACTCGATCTGAAGGAGACTCCTTTGGAACTCGACGGCAAGCGATGAGAATCCATCGAAGGCATTCGATTCGCCCCGAAACGCTCGAGTAGAATTCAGGATGCTGGGCGCGCGTCACGCAGAGTGTCCTGTGCCTCTGGCCACGACGCTCCAAGGACCTCCTAGAGACGGGCTCGAGGAGCAGGCGGACGTTCCAGAAGCGGAGGAACTCGCCCCGCTGCAGCAGGGACACTCGACGAGGCTGGTAGCCGGCGCATGCCTCGCGCTCGTCAGATTGCTCGACCGCATTCAAAGCGGACCGCAGATCGATAAGCGGTTATCGCCGTGCTCCAGACCAGAGAGAGTCTCTGCAGCTCTTCTTTCGTGAGTCCACTTTGCCGCGTATCGCCGCCGAGCGCGCCGATAGCGCGCCAGGTACGAGGGCATGTGCGCTGTGCAGCGCTGCAGAGGAACGGCCGATAAACTAAACGGGACGATCCCGGCCGATGGGAGGCATGTACTTTGTTATTTTTCGAGCCCCGTGATTCCAGGCTCTCGCGGTCGACCAGCGTTTTTAGCCTCGGTTTGTTTTCTCGTCTTCTGCCCTCTGGTGTTCGATTCGATGGCTGCTATTATCGTTTTTCGCCGGCGGGCGCGGATAGCCTAGGAGGCTAGTCGGTTAAAGGATCTTTTTATACGGCGAATCTCTCTGCCCTCTCCGATCAGCCGTTTTTGTTTTACCGAGGCCGCTGAATTACATTTCGCCCACCTGCAGCAGAGGGCAGGCTGAAACAGGTTATTAAAATGCTCGGCCAACTCATGTATCCGCTTTTAATACGGCCAGGCTGGCAAAGTTTTAATTCAATTGCTGCTTCAGAGGGTGTATGGGGATGGTCGCAAACGATTTTCTGAGCCGCTTGGCCCCTGTCCCTGCAACTCCAGCTACGCGACGGATGACCCGTGATGTTAACTCGATTGGTTACCATACTCTCGCTCATCTAATGCGTTTACGGGGCGGCTTAATATTGTCCTAACTCGAGAACTCGATTCCACTTTTTCTATATCACAGTGGAGGACGAATATTCGATGATTCGGTGGTTCAGCAGACTTTAATGACGGTGAAATATGTGAAACAAGTTTCCAACAACGACCTCTATCGAGTTCTTAATCCTTTGCCTAAGTGTTACTTCATCGAACCCTTAAAACCTCGTATCATCTCCGAAGCCGGTACCAAGCCAGTCTAAGTCGGGCTTCTTTTAAAATTCATGCACTCCGGAAACTTGATCGCCGAGGCTTGTAAAAGTGTCCCTCTCTGGGCAGAAAATGAAAATATTCCAAGTTATTCATAGACTCGCATCCCGAGAAACACTTGCATTTGTTATTCAGATTGCCACGCGGATATTCCCTCCGAGGTTGCTCCGACAACCGCGATTCGAAAGTATATAATTCTTCGGAAAGTCCGCGAAAACGAGGCATCAGCTCGTTTCGACAGCAACGTTGCTGCTTCGGGGACAGTGATAAAAATGCCCCGCTTAATAAGCCGCTACCGACATGCTGATAAACTTGCAAAGCACTTGCAAACCGCTGCCGTCTCTTATTCAGATTCTTATTAAGACATTGCTCCTAGGATTGCTGCGAGGGGTCCAATTACAGAAAACCAGACATCCTTCGAATCCTCTCGTTCAAATAAGAAACAATCTCCTCCCAATCACGTTACATCCATCTTATAATTTCGACCTATCTAACGAGCTAATCAAAGTCATCCATAACTGAGGCGTCATTACGACCCTTATGCAACGCCACGATAAATCAATGTTCGAAGGGACAGAGTAGAGATTCTCCCCCGTCCCATCTTTTTTCAACCCCACGCTCCTGAAAGTCTGCAGGAAGCCGCAGCGATCGGAACGCGACGGGAGGAATTTCCAAATTCCGCGCGCGTTTCCAGACACTTGACCCGCAAACATACCGCAAAATGTCCCCCCTCGGATAACTAAGAGCGTGGCTCATTAATCGGGCCTCGGTTTCGGCGAAAGCGTGGAGCCCGGAGCCACGGGAATCCTGGAGTCGCGGCGGGATAATGGCGTTATTATGCTCGAGAAATAGATCGTATCGTAGGACGAGAAGCAGACTCGCGGAAGTTACATTCGCAAAGAGAGCCTGCTGCACGGGCCTTGCCAGCTTCGTTACATCCTTTCAGCTTTGTAGCTCTGTGAACGCTTGCTGTTGTTAGCGAGGGCGCCGCGAGCCTTGCAGCCGTTGATTCTGACTTGTTGACTTCCTTCGGTGACACAATGGGTCGCAGTAGTCGGGAATGGCACCTTGAGCCATGCTTTAAAAATCACGCCCTTTTGGAGCAGGGGTGGCTCGTGCCACGCAGATGCTACGGGTCAATCGTTGCTGAAAGGTCGTGTCCTGGCAATGAATTATTGGCCAGGAAGCTGACCACAGAGGGGAGTCCTCGAAGGAAATCGTATGAGTGACGTGTCACTGGAGACGTGGCTAATGGCGAGGAGATGGAGACTGTCGCGAGGGATTCATCTCCTGGAATGGATTCGACAAGGTTCGCCTCGTGCGAGCTGATTCCATTTGTTGATTGAGGAGGGCCGTCTATTTCGCCAGGAAAAAGCAGACGGGGGTGTCTTGATAACTCTGTACTTATAATCCCGTTTCACGTAATTCTTCGAGGAAAATGATCCGCTGGCCTCCCAAGGGCACGAGTTCCTGCTGAGTGATAAAAATGCGAGGCTTTCGAAACTATTCCTCTCCATTGCTCTCCTCCAAGGAAGCTCCCCGAGTAATTCGTACTACTCTTCAAGTTCACCTTTATCGCTGGTCATCCATACACTTGATCCCCCAGATGAAGCCACCTATCGACATCCCGGACAGCTCCATTAGTCACCGAGCCCACTGGGCCATCCAAAATTGTTCCACGCGTCGAACCAAATGCTTCCTTCCAGAATCCCCTGAAAACCACCGTCAGAACAGGGCCCAATTTGCATCGAACACGCTGTCTAGCAATAAAAACCTCCGGGCCGGACGGATCGTTAATCAAACGACCGAAGGAACGAGCCCGCAAGACAATGCGTGTCACGCGTTGCGTGGGTGTTGGGAACTGGGCCCAGGGCTGGTTCATCAGGCAACCCACTTATCCAGCGACCGTCGTAAATCAGCCGTGGAAGAAATGAAAGAGCCCAGGGTCCAGCGTTTCTGGGAGAAGCTGCAGGTAACGCCGGGTCACGTTCGTCGCGCAACAGCCGCGCGTGCAACGGTATTAAAAGGAGAGGAAATTCGTGGTCCGTGGCGCAGCCGCCAGGACGCGAAGACCTAACCAGACGATATTTCCACGTTGGACGGTCTTCCCGCGGGTTTAATCAGCCTGGTGAACGTACCCCCGCGTGTCGCCTTCGGCTAGCAGCCTCCACGCTCGGCGCGGCAGCGAGAAGACCTACGCGAAACTGTTAATTAAAGTTAATGCATGCGACCCGCCGCTATTATCCCGGAGGCGCGTCAGCTGGTGCACGAGCCGCCATCGCGGTCCAACGAGAACGTGCTTACTGCCTGCCACCGGTTACATAGCACGGATCGAGCCCCCTCTTTTTATTTATTGCGCGACAGAGGTTCTTGCGCAAATTCAGTCGAGGGGCACCATTGAAGCTGGACGCCCTCGGGGCTGGAAATCTTAATCTTCTCGAGAGCGCGGTTTTTGTTGCGCCTCGACGTGGCGGGCTTCTAAGGCTATACGTCGCGGTCACTTGTACGTACGCGGGTAATAGGTTGATGTATATTTTAGTATTTTAAGCGAACGGTGTGTTGGTAGTTATCGGTGGACACGTCGTAGTCGAATAAACGCGATGAAATCTGTGGAGTTGTTTATTAGAATCCTTTGCAAAGACTGTTAAGTTTCACTTGCTTCGGCGAAGAGACTAAAGAATAGGGTGCCGAGGAGCAGAAGCGCCTAAATTGTGGCCCCGTTGGACAATATTCACCCTGGTCAGGCAATTAATTCCACGGGGCGTTTGGTATCGGAGATCGTGTCGAAACTAACTTAAACGAATCTTGTAAGACATCCGGCTGGAGACGGCGGTGCCCCAGTGGGGCTTCACGGTTCCGCTTTCTTCGCCGTCTCCTCGTGATCGCGTACAAGAGGACGACGACCCGACGATCCGTCGTCCCGTACACCCCGTGCTCTGGGTATAATAAGATGTCTGCCATAAACGTCTTAGCACTTTGCGGGATGCGCTTAATTGATCGTCTCCTCGCTCCTCAGCGACGACAATGCTCCGTTCTAGCGGAGCGAACGAGCGTCACGACACTTCCCCGGGTAAACTTGCCCGTTTACGCCCATTCGGATCACGAGATTTCAAAGCTGGATACCACGAATACGAGGCTGCCTGCTCGGTGTTTTTAATTGGAATGCGAGCGTTTAGACGTTTAACGCTTATCCTCCGCTGAACCTACCGAATACCAAAGCTCGCGCAACCCTCATCCAAAGACTCCCCATCCTTTCCAGAATTAACCACCGACCTCCCCGAACATGTAATTATAGCCACCCTCCAGCGATACTTTCTCTCAGACCCATCTACCTTAGCCCTGCTCAAAGTCACTCCCTATCGGAACGATCGTTCAGACACACCGCAGACTCGGTGCGTCAAGAACGCGCCGCATCGCCGACGAGACGACCCCCTGGCAGCTACCGATAGCTTTCCAGGAACAATTCGATACCACGAACCCGCGCCAGCAGTGGCCTGACTCGCGGGAGCACGAGGCGATTAACTCGGCCGGAACAGAAAAACGCGGGCAGCATGGCTACCGAAGATTAAAGGGGCTCCCCCGCTGCTCTGACCCGCGAGCAATACCGCGAGCATTAAACGCCATGTGTTTGACAACGTAACGCGCCGCGTCGAGATCTGAGAGAAAGGCCGCCTCGAATATGGAACACGTGTAAGGTTCGCAACTCTCTTGTATCGCGCTCTCGGGGCGAGTCGACGCGGCGGAGGCGGGCAGCCAGCTACCGTCGTCTCGAGAGGATACTTGTCGGATGTACCAGAAATAAAGCCGACTAAAATTAGGCCGGGCGCATCGCAATAAAACGACCGCTCGACCGGTTCGGTAACGACCGCCGGCCCCGGCTCGCATACGCGCCCTAATAATTGGACACCTTGAGTGGGACGTCGAGATGAAGATACTCGCCGGGGCGTGCACACCCGCGAGTGCTCCACGTCCCTGGCACCGAAAGTCTAATGCCCCGGCAAGAGGGCACTCGAGATTTCTTGTTTCGCCGTAGTGATTCAGAAACCCGTTAAACGGACGCGGATAGATGGACGGCGATCGACGGCGCGGCGGGGCCCGGAGCGGGTGAGACGCTGAAGTGAGATTCGAGCACGATGACTTCGGGTGACGGTGAAGTTTAGCCTAGGGCTCTACATAGGATTTTAAATCGCAGTCGATCGTGGGAAGTTCGAACGTTTCGAATGTTTCTGCAGGAACGACGGCGCAAGTGTCGCGGAATTATCGCGTCTCTGGGAACGGAAGATAACGTTTCGAGGGGAATTAGACTCGTGGATGAAATGTGACAGGATAAAATATCCAGCGCGTGCCGCGCGACGGCTCATGCCGCGGTGCATTCGATTACGTCGCCTCGTCAATGCAGAGAGCAATTATAGAGCGGCGTGGCCTCCTCATTGCGAAAAACCGGCGGCCGGTTCTGCACGATGACACGTCGCGGGCAAATATTTGGCAGAAAATCCATAGCCACTCCGGGCAAACATTTATCGGGCGTGCCCGACAATGAACGAATTACCGGATAAAATCACGGGTATAAGCGATTTTTAACGTCCACGGGCGCGTGATCGAAGGTAAATAAATAATTACGGGGACGTGTAAATTAGAGAAATGTTATATTGATTTCGCTTGTCAGCGGTGCTCGGTCCCACCCCAAATTCAATTCGTCCGCGCGAAACGGGCACGACTCCCGTGTAAACGACGTTTCACAATTTTCACGGTGCCCGTGCGAAAAGCGGGAATTAAAGGATTGATCCTATTTCAACGGTAACCTGCATTCGAGCGCCACCGTGTGTCTGAAACGATGCGACAGGATTTTACGGTTGAAGCTTATCGGAGGCATCTAGGAGATTCAATTATCAGGACGATTTATCAAAATGGTCCCCGAGAACTTCTCCGACAACTATCTTCCCTTCATCTTTGGGAATGGCCTCTTCCCAAGCACCTGCCTTTCGGAATCAGGTGCGACCTCATCCCCGCGTAAATCAGAAGATACGACGGCCCATGGGAAACTGACCTTCGAGGAAATCAATATCCTCCCGCTGGGACGAAGGGACGACGACGTCGACGACGTGGACGTTCGTCCAGAGGACATCTACGCTACTGGTATCAACTTGCATCCCTTCGTTTTAGCAGTGTAATTAAAACGATGATAGTGAAACGATTTCTTCATTGCCCAGGTTTCGCAAGACTTCGTACGAAGATTTTTGCATACATCTCAGTTTAAATTCTGAGGAACTAGCGATACAAGGAAGTTGAGCATAGTCAGCCGAAAGTTACAGCGGCGTGCATGCCCCTAGAATCGCAAGGGGGTAGGTTTCATCCCTCCGCCCGTCGCGGAGGGTAAGGATGAGTTGATCTATGACTCAGTCAGGAAGTACGCCTCGACGATGGCACACAAAGTGGCGGTGAAGTGAACCTGCCACCCTGCGATGCCCCCCGCGTTCGGGGAAACCGATGAGCCACCCCCGTGTCTCGTCTTCTCTCGCCCCGTATCGACTTTGTTTCTGGGAACCGTGGCCGGAAGTACGATCCACGGGGCCACGTGCCCTGCGACGTGAAGTCGCGGGACAGAAAAAGTGACTGATGGCAGGAGAGCGATCGATGGGGCTGATAGCGAGGGGGTTTGAAAGCGGCATCCGAGAGAAGCTCCTCAATCGAAGAGTTAGCGAAATAAAATATCCATTAAGGGTGCCTTTTCTGCGGTATTCTATGGGCTGTTTGATTAAAGATAGGAAGCTTGTTACGCCCCTTTCGCTCTACTAGATCGATTTCGTTGTCCGACCAATTGGTTGCTTTCGGAGGGTGGTATCTGTGTGAGTGATCAATTGAAACTAGTCTACCATAGGGTTGCAGTAGCTGTATTTAGTTAAACATCTGATCGTCTTGATTGAATTACCTATAGAATTAATCCTGCAATTGTATCAAGCAACCGCTTTAGAGGCAAATATGGCTCGCTTGGAGAAAAGGAGAAATGCGTGAGGAGTGGTTGGAGGGAAAGGGTTGAGGGTTTCGCGTCGGTGGATTTTCCAGGTTGCGGAGAATCGCGTGCAGTACACGGTCGAAATTATTTTCTATCTTTTCACGGCATCTGAGCGGCCGACGCGAAAAAGAAAAAAGGGGGAGGAAAGTGAAACCGGCGTAGGGGCGAGAGTGACTGACGAGCGTAGAAAAGCCAATTTAAACTTCTTTCAAGCCCGAAGTGTGGCCCTCGCGACACGCGAAACACGAGATCGCAGATAACCGTAATTGAATAACTGTCAAATTAAACGCGGCAACCTTTTCGAATCAGCGAATATTCGAGGAAAACCGATCCAGCCTCGCGCCGTAACTTCGTTCGGGCTGTTATTTATCGCGGGCTCGCAGAAAAGCACGAAGGGGGAAAATTGGACGGCGGAGAGAAAAGGAGCAATTAAAGAAAGCAAAATACAAGCAGAGGGGGACATCGAAACACGCGAGGACAGCGAAGGCGACTGATTAATGGCGACGAGATTTTTAATATCTGTAAAGTGGCTGCACCGACGCTGGTCGTCTCGCTGTAACGAACAGCCTGGAGACGAGAGAAATATCGCGACAGGGGCGAAGGAGCGGGTGAGGGGTGGTGGTGCGACCGAAAAATTGGGGAACAGAGTAGAAGAAACGACGCCAGTTACGTATTTCTCTCGCACATTATAAGGAGGTGACGATGAGATGAAATTAGAAAGAGAAGAACACATTTCATGGCAAATGAACCCCTTAAATCTCGGGGGCACAATATATGTATATCTTTATTATCTAACAACCGTTGAAACAAGAACTTCCGATGCAAAGTGTCCTTTATTCCTAATTCCCTTTTCCCAATCGCAAATCTGGGGATCAATGAAACCGCGTCGCATCTCGCATCCAATCAGCCCATATTCCCCGCGAACCAATAAGAATTTACGAGTTGGGCGACCTTTAAAGACCAGCGAGCTGTCTTTCAGAGCGGGACGCGACCGAGTAAACGTTCTCACAAACGACAGCGGGTGGATTCACTGAGTCAGAACCGAAGGGGAAAGGGAATCGAGGCCACTTCGCGTCGCTGACATTCCGCGACGACGATCTATACCTCGATTCGTTATTATCGCTTATTGCCCTTTCTCGCGAGGGTGTTCACTCTTCCATTGAGAGGTTAAATTGAAAGGCTGCAGGCAGTCGCGGTGTTGTTTAATGAAATTGCAGTCCACTCCCCCGAAAGGGGCGCTAAATTGCCCGGTAATTAATGGAGGGGTATAAAAATGCGAATATTAACTCCTCCAGGTGACTAAACCCTTTCGCCGACACCCAGCCAGCGGAAGCTGAGGGAGAAATTTCAACCCCGCTGGTTGCTAAAGAATTTTATAAACCGCCCAAGACGTTCAAACGCCAGGCAGCGTCTAGAGCGAAAAAATTATTCAATCTACCCCGCAGGATCGCGCCGGGGCGTCTAATAACCCCCAGGTGATCCCCCCAACGTCGCCGTCGTTACTATCCAGCTGGCACAGGGCTTAGCGTAGATCCTCTCCAGCCCGAGAGTCTACGAGGAACCGGAAGCGGGGAGACTTCTGACCAGGATCACGCCAGACGCCCCCTGCGCCACAGGAATCAATCCTTCTGGCCTGCATTCATTATCGCCCGCTTAATGACTGCCCTAATGACCGACGGGGGTTAGCGTTATCCGTGGCGAAGCGGAGCGTAACGAGAATGGCCCCCGAAACGTGATTTATTATCGAAAAACAGCGAGGCGTAACGGTGACGAGGCGAAACGGAGGAGCTGGAGAATTTTCGAGACGTGACGAGGAGCCCTCGCGGAGGGAGAGGGTCGCGAGCCCCTCGCGGATCGAAATCTGCCGACTACGGAGAAGACGGCGAAGAAGAAGAGCGTTCGAGGCTCCCCCAGGGAGAGGGGGGGGGGGGCGGTCTGTAAACGCGACATTAAAATCAGCTTACAAATCGCTTCGACGACGTTTCCTGTCTCTTCGAGAGGATTGAAATCCGCGAGAGCCGCGGACGAGTGCTTGGGCTCCAATCGATCCCGCGTCTTTCTGATGTCTTCGTGGCTACGCGACAAGAGGCCCCGGGGGCCAGGGCTCGGTCTGCGTGGGGGTTTTCTGCAACCGCCGCAGGTTTCTCCTCGCGAGCCCACGGAAACCCGCGAGCGATGCCTCTTTTGCGCGCACAACGATCTCCCCGGTGCTTCGGTAGGCTTATTTCGAGACCACCCTTCGTCGACTCTCCTTGGTCGATTCCCTCGATTGATTGTCTCTGGGACCATCCACCGGGCGGCTCCATTGTCTGCAGCTTCAGGTGTTTACTTGGTCTTCCAGTTTTCGGAGGGGATTCTAAGTAAAAGACTCGATAGAGAGATATAACTCCGAGAGAGCCGCTTGTTCAATTCCCTGACGTTGATTATTCTACCTTCAATCTAGCAACCAAATGGTAGAACGCTTAAATCCGGCCAAGGGAATTTCGACTACCGTGCTGGTATTTCCAGTGTTTCCTTCGAAAACTCTCGGCTGCGGGGCCACCGCGGCCCACCCTCCACTTCAAAATCCCCGAGCCAGCTGCCGAAGCCCCTCCATCCACCTCTGGTTGTGATTAAAATCTTTTTAATGGCCGGTGGCTGGCTGTAGCAGCGGCAGTCGGGTCAAGACGACTGTTCTTCAATTCCACCGAATGTTCGCCGGTCGGGTCCGCGGTAGAAAGACGCCGTGGGCCATTGAAAGCCACGCAAGAAGGCGGTCTTCGGCTACGAGGCACTCGAGGATCGAGATAAGTAACTGTACGTAATCCCCGGTTACGCGATATCCAGCGTTTCCCTTTCACCGGGGCCGCGGCTCCCTTTTATTCCGCCTTACCGACGCGCACTTTCTGCCCGGGAACGCGAGGGGTTACGCTGAATACCAAAGTAACCACCCCTCAGCATTGACCGGTCGGAGGGGATACGCGCGGCCAAGGATCGAGATGCTTATCGGGAAGGTAGCTGAAGGCCGTCGAAGGCATGCATTCACCGTTGGTGGAAGTTGGTAGAAGGCAACGAAGAGGGGAGGGGCTGAGAGCCGGTGGATCCGCGTTTTCAAGACCGCTCTTAGGGGCTGGTAAACACGCGGTCTGCACAGGGTGAATGCATGTGACTCAGCGTGGCAAAGCGATCTCTTCTGTTTCTTGCCTCTCCCGTTTCTCCGTCTATCTCGAGAGACTCCAAGTTTCGAGTGGAACGTGAGGAACCGGCAGACACAGGGAACGCTGGCGCTGGGGCGGAGCAACGGGGGGGAAGGAAAACGGGAAGGACCAGGAAAAGCCGCAATCCTCTCGAGAGACGCTCACTCGAGCCCACGAGTGCGCGTCGACGAAAAAGGATCCCGGATGAACACGTTCTTTAATACGAGGCGCGTAAGGAAGCTTAAAAGCTCAGCCCCGAGACCGAGCGACCAATCGGCGGGCATCGCGGCGGCGGCGAACACGACGCCCGGCGTCGCCTTGCCTCGCTCTGCTCGGGATTCGGAGCCGTTGTCCCGTGAACTCGCGTAACGCTGATGCGATTCCCGAGGATTGCTTGTCCTTTTCGGCGCGCGACAAAAGTTCCAGCTTAGCCAGCGACACTTCGGCGATAGCACGGAAAATGGAAGTGCACTGTCAAATTCACCTAGTCTAGTATCCAACAGGTTTTCCGATGCTCCTTATATACAGAAGCGATCTAGAAATGTATAGTAAATACTGCAATAAAGAATTCTCATTCCAGAATCGTCGACTGTATAATCGACGTGCGTTACGAAAAGTAGCACGTTTCAATTTTCTTACAAAAAGTAGCACGTTTTGGTTTGCCACGAAAAGAAGCACGTTCCATCGTTTCTGACGAATATTAGCACGTTTGGTCTTCTGCCGCGAAGTCTAACACATTTGACTGCCTCGCCACGAAGAATAGCACATTTCGTACTGTTGCGCCGAAAACTAGCACGTTATACTGTTTCGCCACGAATAATAGCACGTTTGGGAATTTATGGCAAAAACTAACATATTATCCGCTTTGGCCACGAAGAATAGCTCGTTTTGGATTATACTGCAGACTGCAGAAACTATCGCGTTTCAGCGCGTGGGCAGTTTAAAAGAATTCAACTGTTGAAAATATTGTTTAATAAATAATAATTCCATCTAATCTCCACAAGACAACACATATGCAAATTTTAATCTACATAATTTGAGTAAGGGAGGGTGCGGGAATTGCGAACGCGGGGTAAACGCGAACATGCTACTTTTCGTGGCAAACCGCTCTAACGTGCTAGTTTTCGCAGCGAAAGACGAAACATGTTATTTTTCGTGGCAAACCGCTCAAACGTGCTAGTTTTCGTAGCGAAAACCGAAACGTGATAGTTTTCGTGGCAAACCGCTCAAACGTGCTAGTTTTCGCAGCGAAAGACGAAACATGCTATTTTTCGTGGCAAACCGCTCAAATGTGCTAGTTTTCGCAGCGAAAACCGACACGTGATAGTTTTCGTGAGAACGAAGGCAAACGTGCTACTTTTCGTAAGAAAATTGAAACGTGCTACTTTTCGTAACACACGTCGATAAGTTCTTCCCCTTCCAACCAACGATCCAACAAACCACCCCCTCTTTTATTCTCAACGATAGTAAAGTTCGCACAAAGTTCAACTTTCGTAGGCATTGATACCGATTCTTCGAAATTTTTCATTTTCCCTCGTCCTCCACTCTAAACGTCACTCACCCCCAGAAAGTTACGTAAAATTTTCTTCCCCGTTAAGTGTCCTTAAGGTTCCCCCGGTTCACGGTCGACTAGCCGCGCCACGAGGACATCAATTCCGACGGCGATAAGCGCGAATTAAGACGGCACCCGTCGCATTCTCGTCGCCGATACAAAGTTGCTGATGGCGGAAGGGTACGAGGCCAGCCGCCACGGAGCGAATAAGAGGAGCGCAAGAGTTTTCGCTTTATTTCACGGCCGTCTTGCTCAGACGATCGTGACAGGGCGACGTAGGGTGTAAGGGGGGTTCGGATTGACACTTTAATGAAGGAGAAAGACCTTCGACCCTGTATCGATTGTCGCGAAAAGCGAAAGCGACCGAGGATGAGGGGGGACGGCGAGATGGAGGCGCAGGAAATCGAGCGGCCCCCGAGAGGCGATAATGTCGAGTGCCATGCCGCGTAATTGCCTTCGTTTCGAGTCGACCTACGCCGTGAGACTGGGAAGAGCAAAGACCCCCTTTACTCCGATAAATGGAAGGAGCCGGGATAACCTCGGGTGAAACTAACTTATTACGCCGAAAGAAACGAATCGCCCCGGTTTTCTTTCTCATAATCCGCTCGACGCCGAGGACGACCGGGCCCGGCTCGAGATAATGAACCGTGGAATGGTTTTCATCGGGATCAACGGGTCCGTTCTGATCGACTGGACGAATTCTAATTGAATCGCGCGCCGTCGCCGGCCGGTTTATCCCCGATATCCTGCGAGACCCTGACTCCTGGGTGAAGGGGAGTTCGAAATGGGAAGGTATCGGGGCTCTTCTGCGTTAGAATTCTCTGTAATTAAGTTCTCCTGACTAATAGGGAATTTTAAGCCAAAAGGAAACGAAGATTTGTCCTTCTTCGTTACACCCATCTCGTGTTGACGTTATTATAAGTTATAATTTATAACCAAGACTGAACGCTTCCTTCGTGAAGTCTGTTTTAAATAAAAATATCTGAATATGTATCAGAGGTGTCAGCGCATATTTGAAGGTGCTCCAAGTTATCTACCCGCTCCCATACTCGATGCATTGTCAATTTTTCACATGGGAACAAGCCAGCTGTGGTAACCGAGAGACCACCCAGCACTGTTATACCAATTACAACTGTCACACGCCGTAATCTCCAGGCGACAGTGTCTGACGTGAGCGCAGCATGCGAAGTCTCGAGTCACAATTAGCGAATCACCCACGGCAATGATAGTGACCACTAAACACGTTCCGTCTGTCGTTAGCGATTCGTCCAAGTGGCACCGGACGTAGTCGTCGGACGTCTTACCGGCATAAAAATCGAGCCTAATCGGAAGTCGGCGGTTTAACGAGAGATTGAGCGGAGGCCGCGTATTACCATTCGCGTCACGGAGCGTGCGTGTACTCGAGGATGCCCATAATGCAAGCAGTTTTATTGCGTAATTGCTGGCGCTACCTTCTCTCCTTCCTGCATAAGCCACTCGTTACAATTATTCAAACGACGGTGCATCTAAACATCCCTCCACCGATATAATTGTTTCTTCAGCGAGTAATCCCTATCTCGAGAGACGAACGTAGGTATATGTACACTCCGTACAAGTCAGAGGGAACAGAACGCGCGCCTAGGGCCGATATCCCAATTACTGCCAGTGTCCTTATTACTACCACATTATTTATTTTACTGAATAAAAAAGAAACGTATAAAGAATAGTGCACAAAAAACTATTATTAAATTGGGACTGTTCTTCTTATTATTATTAATATTATTATTATTGTACACTATTCTTTATACGTTACCTACGTTTTTATTAAGTAAAGTAAATAAAGTGGTAGTAATAGGGACACTAGCACTAATTAGGAGATATAGGTACTCTTTACTTTCTTAAATTACCTTTTTCAATTCCGAGACAATCATAAGCGAAGCAATCTGTATAATCCTTATTTCTAACAATATACCGCGTGTCAGATAGAAAGATAGAAAAATGGAAAAATGACACAACTGAGAATTTATCAATTTCATAAAGGTAGCGAACGGAGAACCTTCCAGCTTCACACTACAGAGAAAAGATCAACGACTCCGAAGTTTCATGAAATTACGTCCTTTGAATAAGTGTAAAAAAACCTGGCGAATGTATAGAGCAGACTCAGCAGACTCACCGTTGCCGTCTTCTCTTTTTCCCCCAGCCACTTTCTTCAGCCGCCTATTATGGTCGCCGAGTTTCCCGCGTCGAGTGCAACTTCCCCCGGAGTTTGATAAAGTTCGTCGATTAAGCTCGTTGCACGCGGCACGCCGCTTCCGATTCCCACTTGAAGATCCGCCGCGGCGACGGATGCGTGCACGACGACACCGTTGACTGCCGGAAGATGCCTCCGTCGGCCGCGGTTCTCGCACCGTTCATTATAAGTTGGCCGTGGGACGTGCGAGGCCTCGTTGTTTTGACGGCGACGGCGTCCCAATTATACACGCGTTGCCGCTAACTAACCTTATTTGCAAGCCCCGAGGGTGCTACCTGGCTTTTCCCCGTCGCGACCCGCGCCGCACTGTCGCCGCTGGAACGGAGCGGCGCCGATTTAATTGCAACTTGACCGAGCCAGCCAACCATGGTCTACGGTTCCGTCGCGGTGCCTCCTTGCTGGCGAAAATTCCCGATGTGTTCCGCCGCCCGACGAGGTGCCTTCCGCCTGGATATTCGTTGTTATGAACGCTTTGATAACGGGAAGCTATGTGGGGGGAATGTTACGAGGAGCGTGGAGTGGTGTGTCTGTAAACAAGCACGCTGTACGCGCAGGAGGACGCGGAAAAACCTTTAGCAGATCCCGTGTTTATAATATTGTACATGCTATGTGTGCCTGTAATTCCAGATGATAAATTCATTCGATATATGCCTCTCATTCACATATGAGAAAATAATAAAATATTTTACAACCCCGGAGGGATGATTTTATAATTTCGACCTCGTCGAAGCCCCCTACCCCAGATAACCCCGGCGACTAATTACCCCAAAAATCGGGAGCTCGTAAACAAAATATCGCGACTGGGTAACCGATCGGAAGGTTCACCCTCGTCCAAGTTTTCCTCCCCCTTGACCACGTACTCCGGGGGTAATAACATAACGATAACGATATTCGCCGCTACTAAAGGGGACTAATGACTTCTGTGCTCGCCGGGCCGAAGCTTGCAAATTTAAATGCAATTTGAGCGAACTACCCCGACGGGGTCGCGGTCGTCGTCGCCGGCTGCAGCCCCGTTCGCTCGGGGGTGGCGAAATCCCCCGACGGACGTCATATTTCGCTGTCAGAATGAGCGCGTTACGGCCAACTTCCGGCTTGCTTTCTGTCTACCAGCTCAAGTAACCCTCAAGGACGAGTTTAGCCCCGCGCAAATCTTGCCATCGCCATTCCGGTTCCAACGTAAAAGACACGCGATGAAAGAATTTCCTGCATCCGCGTTACAGGGGAACGAAAGTTTACTCACGTGCATGCAACGTCCCATCCCGGTGCAGGCAGAGTTGGTCCGTTTGTCCGGAGAACACGTTGCAGGGTAAGTTTCCATCGCGAGGAATAATTCATTCGCGGGGATGAACACGAGCGCTCCTGAGTTGACTTCGAAATTTTCGGGGCGAAAGGAAGGACTCTTGCAGGAGTACTTACACGCGCTATCGCTGCCAAGTTCGAAGACAGGTATCGCTCTATAATTCTAACTAAAGTTTAGCGAGGAGGAACGATTTCAGGTTCGCGAATTCGGCGATTCCCAGGAACACTCGCCACAGACGTTGCTCGTCCCTTTTTTCTGCACGACATTCGAAATGGCGCGGGGGTTAATATTTCACGTGCTCCACGGTTCCGGCGCGGGTGAAATGGGAAGGGCAAGACCGCGGTAAAAAGGGGTGGCCGTAGAAAGGGTGGCTCGGTGCGTGAAGTTATGAGGCCCCTTCCGGTCGGAACAACCCGACTACCCGCGGCGTGATTTAGCGGCAGAAAGTGTTCCTTCTCATTCAATAAAACCATCGTTTTTCCCTTGGCGGTGTCCCCCCGGAGACGGGGTGCAGAGGAATGGCGACTCGCCCCCGTAGACTGGACAGGAATGAAAGAGGACCGTCGGTAATTGCGCGTGGCGGTGTTCCTTGGGACGCGCTATTTGTCACTGGGAAAGATATTTTCATAATAGAATGGATATTATCGTGGAATTCTATTACTATATAATGGCTATTATCGACGGCCCTTATCGGGGGAGAAATAATGTTTTCGTGGCTGAATCGATGAAAGATTCATTAGACGCTGTGAAAAGCTTGGAATCTACGGTAACTATTAACGAGGGGCAAACGAGAATGAAATGAAGGTTAGTTTCTATAATGAAAGTCAACATCAGCCTCCAATCAAGCGATTAAAAATGGAAATTTATACCCCATGGATTCCAAGTTCCCGTGTACAAGATAACACAAAAGGGACACACAATTTCCAATTCGATTCCTTCGAATATCACGGAATAGATCTCGACTGTGTCTCTCGCTTCATTCGGCGAGCAGATCGACCCCAACCCCCCAGCTGGAAGAGGGTGTTCTCCCCAGGCTGGCGAAGGAGAATCGTTAACAGTTGGCCCGAAAAGTACGGGAAGTTCGTCGACTGACACGAATCGAGGATATTCCATTTCCGTGGCTGGATTCGAGGGACGAGCCCGTCTCTTCGTCCAAGTTCCGCTTGACAAAGCGTTTCGGCGGATCCGTGCGGAGTATAGCCGCGACGATAAAACCGGCACGATGTCGACGGGACGTCGATTAATCTCGGCTGCAACGGTGCTCCACGTCGAATCTCTCGGCACCCAATCGAGGGGTAGGGCCAAGTTCTCGAGGAGCCAGCAGGCCGACACGTCCGTCGTTACCTCGGATCGAGTGAAATGCAATTTTCGACGGCGGAACGGTTACCCCATCTAATCGAGCTACTTAGCGCCGAATACTGGAGCCAGTGGAAAAACGGGATCTCGTCCGACGCTCCCTCTTGAAACTTCGGATCACTTGGACGCATCCTTTCGACGTCGCTCGATCACCGACGAGTCATGCTCTACGAGCGGCGAGCTTTTCATCGCGGCAATCGAGACACGCGTGTATTTCTATATGCGTCGAGTGCTGACTCCTAAATGCTCGACGATGAAGCTGTCGGTTCACCAGGAACCCCTTGAAAGAAAGATGGTATGTGCATACAGGGTGTCTCGTCTTTTATATGAAAGGCTAACGGCAAATTGATTCTGTAAGGAACGAGGGGCTTTGAAAAAAGAGAAGAAAACTGCATTATATTCTTTAAATAAATATTTAAAATCACCTAATGAATTTTCCTGAATTTGCATTGAAAATATTTTTATCCCTTCAACTCGGCCACCCCCAGGATTAAATCCTCAGTGCGCCAGTGCTCACTGGTCCAAGGTGTGGAATAAAGTGTAACTCGGACGATGAAACTTTAGTCCACATACCCCGATGCATTTTTCTGTCCAGAATCGTTAGCTTCCCTCCTGCAGCCATCAGTTAGGAGACACCCCATATACGAAGCGGTAACTCCTCCCATGTGCAGGCTGTGTCTCCTTCAACGGTTAAAAGCTTCTGCCCGTTCGGAATCGTTGCTCTCCTTCGTCGCCAGCTCTCGAGGATCTACATTCGCCGCGACGAGGACGCGTACTTCTCCACGGGCATTTTAACGGGCCCCCATTGTCGACTGGCGGGGGTGGAACGGACCATTAGAGCGAACTTTCCCGCCGCCGCGACTCGCTCGCCGCAACGGACCCTTCGACGACGATTATCCTTGTAATTATGAGTGACGTGACACGGGATGTCCGCCTCGACGGCTCCTCGAGGATCAGAGACGAAAGGAGGGACGAGCATTGTCGGGGACGTGCGCTGGGATTCCGTGATTTTCCCTCGGCACGACGGACCAACGGCGGAGTTATTACGCGCGGCATTGTACTCGGGGGCTGATTTAAGGGGCTGGAAACTCTGGGTAGATCGAGTTCACTTTTGTTTGGCAATTTGGCTCACGCGGTGGCCGGCCTGTTTGAGTATTAAACCCGTGCAGCGGCTCACGGTTTAACTTCCCTCATTTTTTAATTTCCTCCGCGATTTCGCTTCTAAAATTATATTAATTGGCTGCGGCGTAGTACGAGGCTATAGCTGCTCCACCCTCCTCAACACTTGGAATGAATTTTCATATCGTAGAAGCTACCTGTACTCGTATTCCTGAAGATTATATCAATGAATTCAAGCACATACTTACATTCAGCCGTGAATAAACGTACCAACAATGTATTCATTAATACATGCATTCAACTTAATTGCAATTAAACAGTCGCATAAAGCGAAACGTCCGACCATCAAAGCACGCGATTCGAGCCGAGCAAAGAATTCTAATACCGAAACCATTGCGCCCCATTCTCTTCACCATTGTCGGCCCCCTTGAGCAGCCTCTTACGCGTTCGATTCAATAACCGGGACAAAGAAGCGGCCATTCGCGGCAGCGACGTTTCAATTAAAAGTGTCCTCGCGGCTCGGCGACGCGAGACCGTTTTCACCCCCGTTGCATTTCCGTTCCCGCCGCGCGTCGGCCACCATCCACGCGGCCCGCGGCAATTTCAAAAGTCATTGTATATAAAGTGAGCGGCAATGGCTGGGTCCCCGGCATCCCGTGGTCCGGCATTAAGAAAGTTGGCGATTCCGCGGGGCGCGGCCGCAATATAAGGGGTACACCTCTTCCTCTTAAATTTAATCGAAATCTCATTCGTGGCCGTGTTTGTCTTGCCGGTACCTCTTACGGCTTCCGCTGGTTCCACTCTGATTATGAGTTTCTTAACGTTCAAACTTCTTCGCTGCACGGTCCCCGGCGAACAGGGTGGCGGCGGCCTTCGATGGCGGCGAGGGGGTGGGTTTATGTCCCGGAGCATAATAAACCCATTTCCCCTCGGTCTATCTTTCTTTTCTCTTTGCTGCCTCTTTCGGCCGTTCCTTGGAGATTGCACGGGGAAACTTCGACTCGCAGTCGATCGTCGCTAGCCGGCGCGGGCCACAATGAAGATCCATCGCCCGTCTGCGAGCACGACTGTCATAGTTCTTCCCGGATGGAATCGCGCGTTCGAGGCGCTTCCTTTTGACAGGGGAATTGCTCTCGATTGGAAATTCACGAAGGTGTTCCGTCGAACCGGGAGGAAGGCGGTGTGCGCCGGTTGGCCGAGTGAAATAGAGCTCCGGGCAACAACGGAGCTCTGTTTAGTATTTATTTCCCCGAAGACTTGCCTTTTTCACTCGCTTCCCCCGCGCTCCTTTTTGCATCGGCTCGTGGAGCTGATTGCTGGACAGTGGGATACCTTTGCGCGAACGTGATGCATGGGAGGAGTTCCGGGTGGAATTCGATCTTTCACCTTTCAGGAGGAGCTTCAAGCTCCCAAACGTAGGGAAGTATAAGCATATATCGCGGTAGTAGGTTGAACAAAATCAGGCAACGCTCAATTACTGTGTTCATTTTTGAAAATTGAGGGAAATGAATACACCCGATTGCTTATTTGAATACAAACGAGTGGAGTTGGATTAAAAAGCGAAACGGAACGGGGGCCGCCGAGGGCGTCGTGGGGGGATGAAGCGAGTAATTGCGCGGCGACAGTTTTTGGCCCTACCCCCAAATGGAACTTAAATTCAATTACGGCCCATTGAGTTCCGGCGAGTCCGCTGGAACGTATTTATAGCGAATTATCGAAATAAAATCACTTTCGGGGGCAATTTCATCAATCCGCCCTTCAGCCTTGCATTATCCCGTTTCGATTCTATTTCACCCTCTCCCCCTTGCTGAAAAACCTGCTGCCTCGTAATTGACGGACACCTATTATCGAAACGTATCGATATAGTAGATTGACATACGTGAAAATTGTTTGAACAAAACGCCACCTAAATGACGCGAGACACTATTCCTTCGGCACTGTGATAATATGACACTTAAGGGGGGTCACTCAAGTGAAAATGAACTACCAGTTATTTTACAGATAAAAATTTGGAAATATGTATTTCCATATTATTTTTTACGCTGAAATGAATTATGTAAGAATTAATACAGTGACATTTTTTTTTCAAAAATTTAAAAAAAATGTTTCGAAAAAATTATTCGATTTTAAAATCCATACCCTTATCTCTGTAGTATTGTATACAAAGACTGCAGAAAAAATTTCAGCTCGAAAACTTCATTTTTGTCCGAGTTATAAAGTTTTTATGTTTTGGCGTAGTAACTAAAACGCTCCTGCTCCGTACGTTGGACCTTCTTCTTCTTGAAATGCCTGTTCTCTTCGTGATTGTGCATTTCGTATAATTTTTCTTGCACGTTTGTATCTTTCTGAGGCTTTCTGTTTATACCTGCGTACTCGTTCTTTGTGACGGTTTTGAACAATTTTCAATGATTGTTCGCTCATTTGCATTTGGTTGTCCTTGAATGCATGTAATATTGTTTTCGTCCATCCTTCATTACATTCAGTAACAGCTTCTGCGACTGCAGCTTCAACAAGATATTGAGAACCATACGCGACGATATACCACGCAGTTTCGACGGATACGAAACCACAACATTATAAATGTCCATCGGGTGAAGAATCATGGTGTTTCTACCAATCAGCAATTGCGAAAGGAAGAAAACCTGGTTCTCATGCTAAGAAAATAGGAACACCTATCAGAGAAAAATTCCTGGATAAAATATTACCAATTTATAATAGACTAAGCGATGAAAAACTGCTCCGTCGTTGTGCACAATGCCTTACGCAAAATTCTACTGAAAGTTTGCATAGCATGATATGGCGAAAGTGCCCAAAGGATATTTTTCCTTCCAAATATCTTGTTGAAGCTGCAGTCGCAGAAACTGTTACTAAATGTAATGAAGGATGGACGAAAACAATATTACATGCATTCAAGGATAACCAAATGCAAATGAGCGAACAATCATTGAAAATTGTTCAAAACCGTGACAGAACGAGTACACAGGTATAAGCAGAAAGCCTCAGAAAGATACAAACGTGCAAGAAAAATGATACGAACTGCACAATCACGAAGAGAACAGACATTTCAAGAAGAAGAAGGTCCAACGTACGGAGCAGGAGCGTTTTAGTTACTACGCCAAAACATAAAAACTTTATAACTCGGACAAAAATGAAGTTTTCGAGCTGATGTTTTTTCTGCAGTCTTTGTATACAATACTACAGAGATAAGGGTATGGATTTTAAAATCGAATAATTTTTTCGAAATTTTTTTTTTAAATTTTTTAA
Source organism: Andrena fulva (assembly GCA_946251845.1). Lineage (NCBI taxonomy): Eukaryota > Metazoa > Arthropoda > Insecta > Hymenoptera > Andrenidae > Andrena > Andrena fulva. The sequence continues at coordinate 21,359,670 of OX276333.1, read as the reverse complement.
AAAAAAATGTCACTGTATTAATTCTTACATGATTCATTTCAGCGTAAAAAATAATATGGAAATACATATTTTCAAATTTTTATCTGTAAAATAACTGGTAGTTCATTTTCACTTGATTGACCCCCCTTAGATGAACGACAGCTGGTCAATGTATCGCGAAGATAGAGTGCAATAAAGCTGGCGAATAAAATACATATTTGAGAGAAGAATAACGAAAGAGCAACGAGAAAAGTCCATCAATCAATCTAAAGTTTACCTAAAAATACCTTTTACGACCACCACACGTTCATTTCGCCGGATGATAATGAACTGTAAACGGCCATTCAGCGGGAACAAAACTTGAAAGTGAAGAGTTACAGCGAGGCCACGAGATTCGCGAGCTCCGCGGCGGAATAATTCTCCCGAAATTTACGGCGCCCTGGGATCGGGGCCGAGAGTGCAAAAATACAAACGACGCGGCTAATTTCATTTTATCTCCGGCCTGTAAATTATCCCGGGCACAATAACCGCCCCGGGGGCCGAAGTTCACGTTCCATTTCGCCCCGACAATCGCCTCGTTCGAGGCGATATATTATTTCGCGCGTCGCGCCCCGAGAAAGTAATATTCTAATGCGGAACGGTGCGCGTGTAAAGTACAAAGCGCGTTATTTAAATCATAGAGCGGGATCCGCGCGCGATCCTGCGTCCTAGGCCGCGCGAGGATCGTCATGGCGACGGCGAGCGGCGGAGGCGAGAGTGTGCGCTCGACGGGGCTATTCCATTTCTTCTCAGCAATTTCCAATAAATCTTTTGTCCGCGAGAGACACGCGCTCGTATCTAGGGGGGCGAGATAGCGAGATAGAGTGAGTGGAGAGACCAGAGGCCGGAGGACGGAGAGAGAGATGCTAGGCCCTCTGCAAGAGATTGCGTCTCGGCTTCCCGCTGAGAAGGGAGATTTAAGGTCCCCTAACCGAAAATTCGCGACGGCCTACGCGCCGCTCCGACCCCCGGCATTATATTTTCATTTGCGAGGCGCAAATTTCGAGATCGCCTCTGCCGGGGCACAATCGTCGTTTAATTTGCGAAAGGATAGTGTGGGTTAAGTTGTTGGCAATCCGCGCGAGTTATGACGCTGGTGATCCTCGCCGCGGAAATGGGAGAATGGATTTGTGAAGCGTTGTTCGTCCGCGCGATATTTGGAAGATACATCGTTTTAATGAAAAATGGCGATGTAGATTCCAGGTTTTAGTTGTCTTTATAGAGTGCCCGACAAAAGTATTGGGGCAGTTTTAAAACAGAATCACTTTTTTAAAATTGGTCCAAACGACATGATTTTTTTTTAGAAGTTTATTAAATGACGTGTTTCAGCGTTTTTAAAAAAATTGCAATTGGTCGGAATAGCGAGGAATATAGCGAATGTCGTTTTTTCAACTCTTTTTATCCGAGACTCTAATGAAAATTTATAAATCCCGTTTGTAGATTTAAGTAGGGTAGACCGGGGGCGGTAGTAACATTTTGACTTTGGAATACGATTACGCAAAAACTATTACAGTTACAACAAAAATTTTTTTACGAAAATGTTACTTATTTATCTGACATTATTTGAGCCACAACAGTTTCGCTGTATGTCAAGTAATATTCCGGTTATTAATAAAAAATGAGAAGCGGAGAAAGTGTTACAACCGTCCCTGACCCCGGGTCGGTTGTAACACTGCATGGAGTCGATAGTAGCACAAATGTAACTTTACAAAATTAAAATATTTATTGATTTAAATTATAATAATAAATGAAAAAAGTAAAATCAATAATAAATTATGTGGTATCGCAATTGTGGCAGAAATAAAAGGCGTCTTGGCTGGTGCATTCTTCATCTGCTCAATCCTTACATTCAGTATAGGGTAGATGTCCCAATTACTGCCAGTGTCCCAATTACTGCCACTTTATTTATTTTATGTAATAAAAACGTAACATATGGAACAAAATGTACAAAAAAATGTTATTATGAAACGGAGATTCTGATTTACATAAAAATAAAACAAATATATGTACTCATATGTACCTAGTGCTTAAAAAATAATATTGAAAAATGAAAGTGCCATTTGAGCGTCAAAAACGCGACGACGTTAGTAGGAAGTGATGGCGAAATCGTACTAAAGAAAGGGTCGCAATTTTACTATTCAACCTCTATCTATTACATAAAATGAATTATTCCGGCCTAGAAGAATTACTTTAATGATGTAACGAATAAAATACATAATATTTATTGTTAAGTTATAATAATTAACGGTGACATCATTAGGGACAAAATTTTTGGGCTTGTCCCTATTACTGTTGGCAGTATTCGGGACAAAAAAACGGGAAGTACGCATAACTGTCATCTGTCAAAGTTCAAATTCTTAACCGCAAAATCACGTGTAGCGTGTGATGCTGTGATATTAAATTATAGATATATATTAAATGTACACATATATTAAATTATAATAAGATATAAGACATATAAGGTACGTATACTGGCTATTAATCAGTAAAAAGGACTGTCAGTACCTAATCGGGTCTTAGTAAAAAGGACCGACTGTAATCGGGTCTCATTGTCAATAATAGGGACCGTCAGTTCTGTGGTCACAGTTATTAGGACCGACAGTTATTGGGTGGTAGTCATACGGACAAGACGATTTTTGAGGTGACAGTTATAGGTACACTAGGATCGCTCGCGAATTTTAATTAATTATTAATAAATTCTTCATATTTAATTCATAAAACTATTTTTTTTTTAATAAAAGAGATGTTAAATAATATTATGTTTCAAACTGAAACAATTTTTAGGTTACACAACACGCGAAATGATTAAATGAAGTTGGATTATAATCTTAAGGTGGCAGTAATTGGGACATCTACCCTATTGCACCCATTTTTCATTTGGTTTGCTTGTGCTATGCTATATGATTTCATGCAAATAAGACAATATTATTCGCCTTCTTTGTCCCTATTCGGTTCTGTTGCGGTAAAACCGACCCCGACTGCCGATGTTACAATCGCCCCCGACCATGCTTTTGAACTTAAATTATAAATTTTGACTAACGAGACGCTTAAAAGTGCCAAGTAACGATCAATATTAGTTTAAAAAAGGTCGAATTACAGATTAAAAAATCGAACAAGCACATACTTCCAAAGGGTGTGTTTATATTACAATTTTAAGTCAGTAAGGAAAAGTTACTTTGGGGTATCGAAAAGTTATTTTCTTCACTATCCATCTCTATTGCGTATCTGTACTTTTAGGGCATGGATGTGTATATTCCAAATGTCATTCTTCATCATATATCCAAAATTAGTGTTAATATCTATTATATGTTTTGAGATATTTAGCGTGTTACATTCGCCCCCTGTTACTATCGCCCCCGGTCTACCCTAAGTTGTACACATGCTGAAAATTTCATCGAAATCGACACTGTAAATACAGCATTCGGATATTTCCTGTAATTCCTGAGCAATCGATGCTGAAATCATAATGGACTGACTAATCACCGTGCGCCTCGGCTACTTCGTTAGTCTATCGCGATAAACGTATCTCGATCAGCTAGAAACATCGAGCAGTCCTCCACCGACATCACGTTCCTCGAATAGAAGTCATAACTCAGCGGAACCGCTATTTTCCCATCCGACGAAGAAATGAATCTCCCACCGGCCATCCGCGAGCGTTCCGCCAGAAATGAAGCTATCTTTCAGCACCGCGTGGAACGCTTTCGCCCCGCGTAACACCAGGGTAATCCTTTAACCAGCCATTTTCCGTGCGCTCGCCGTCGTCTCGTTTACGTGGCAATTATCGGCCGGCCAATTAGGCGGAGGAATTTAATCCTCGCCGGTAGCGACCGCGAGGAGGTTTCACGCGGGCAAGTTTTTACGACGACCCGCGGCCAGACGGTGCTCCTTTTTTCACCGGGAAACACGGGCAAATTATCGCGAGCCACGTTAACGCTAATGCACGGCGAACGGCCAGCGGGAAAACAAGTATCACGCGGAGAAATTGCCTGGGTAATCGGCGCTACACTTACGCGTGATCACAGATCCCTCACGGAGGGGCTCGCCGCGTAAAGATAAGAGGCGGCGATGCTGATTGTGAAATCCGCCGCGCTTCGTTGCACGCTTCCTGTCCGCGGCGCGACGAGAGATGAACGAGGAGGGACGTTTCTGTCGCGCTCCTCCCGCGGTACTTTCCTCCTCGCGACGTCTAATCAGCCGGATATTGCTTCGCCTTTTTGCCTCTTGTTGCCGGGCGATCTCGCCTGCTCGATGACAATCTTAATTGCGTCGACGCTGTTTAAGGAAACGCTGGCGACAGGTTCCCGTGATTAGTTTCAGGCGATACTCGTGCTCGCCTGGCGAGGGCTTCAAGAGCCTCTTTACAGTTACGATTTTATGCGATGAAATTTCTAAATTCTGGAGGTACTTATCGTTCCTATCTTCTTTGTCTCGAAGCATCGTGGAGGATGGAGTTTGAAATTATCGAAGCCCGTGCTTCGGTTTCTCAGCGAATGCGAAACGCTTCGAGGCGTAGCTGAATTCTCGGTTTTGAAATACGCGTGAAATGATTGCGAACGACAGCCTCTATTACCTCCCTACCCCGTCATTATTGATCAGCAGAGGCAATAATTTAAAATTACTTGGTCCCGTGGCTGGCAGTGGGATCTGTACGAAAGTATCGAACCGAGGAATGTGGACCAGTCGCTCGAGTCCGATAAATTAGAGTTAAATAGCGAGACACTAGTCGACACAAATTGCTTCAACTTTCTTGCAGAGTTTCCGAGCCTCTAATCCCTGCCGAGCCCTCGAATACCTGAGCAAGTCGATATCCTCCACTTGTCCTACCGACAGACATCCACCACCTCAAAGCAAGCAACAGTTGCATCCTCTCGATCAGAAATAACCAGCTTCCCGGTCTTCCTAGTCACGTCCAGCCGTCGAATTCGTGCACAAAACCCCGTGAAAGGGTTAGAGACCCTGGCATCCCCCCGCGTTCTTGGCATACCTCCGGGCCAGGTACGCGTTTAACACGGCGCGCTCGGTCGCGCGTTAAAACCTACGACGTCGTTTCGTAGCCGATAATAAAATCCCTCGCCGACGGTGTTTCCGTCCAACGATCGACCGCGATCGTCCGTCAGAGAGGCGAACACCCGTCGATAGGGACTTCCCTGTGTTTGGCCGTCGCGACGGGAATTTTTATGAGGCCCCATAAGCAATTTACACGAGATTTTGATGACAGACCATGAAGACATTTCCCAGCACCCCGCCGCCCCGCCTCCTGCTTCCACCTCACGTACGGATAACGACCATAGATGACAATAACTACCGGCCCCGTACGTCGCGGCATATCAATTTCCTCCCCCCGCGAGCCCCCGCCCGCGCCAGCGCCGCGGAGAGATTGGTAATCACACGACGCGGCTACCTGACGGCTGTAACGGTGAAAAATTGCCGATCGCGCTATTAATGACGGTAATTTCGATCCACGGGCTTCCTGTGTTACGGGGGCCGGGCGCGGGTATCTCGCGCGGACCGCGCCGACTGCGATTAACTTAATTGGAGTAAACGAATAACAGCCGGTTTCTGTGCGCGGTGGCACTGTGCTTCGCCCGGCATCCGGAAAGAATTAGCGTAATTAGGCGGACGATGGTGGTTCGCGGGCTTTGCGAGAATATTTTTTAACGCTGCTTTCTCTTCTGGGTTCCAACACGTGTCGCTCGATTTTCTGATTTCGTAATCTCGATAGGTAAAGTTCGATAGCGCGTAGTCCATCCTCCATGTAATATTGTAAATGCTGCGCCATTCCTGCAGACCAGCGATCTTACCTAGCGAGAAACTTTGATCCTCCCATCCCCGTAAGAATATCCAACACTGTCCCGAAATATTGGAGGACCCTCGAAGCCCACAGGCCAACGACCAACCACCCGAATTTCCGTATTCACGGCCCGCCGCCGGTGTACTTTTAGCGGTGCCGCTTTGGACCAGCAAGTTTCCTTATCGGTGGCGAACTTGCCTCCCATTATCGTTCCAGCTGCTCGTTTGTTCGCGCGCATCGAAACTTTCGCCCGCGGCGCACAAAGACCGTGCGAAGTTCGCACGGGGTTAAGTCGCTCGGCTAGCACCCGAGGCGAGCGGCTCGAAGAGGCGCGTGCACTCCGCGAGAAAAGGCGCGCGCGCCACGCAAATTGGTACAATTTGTACTCGTCACGTATAGAGCGCGTGGGCCCACACATGCTTGGGGCGCGCGAGTACGCTGGCGCCGCCCCTGGCGCGCCCTCCTCGCGATTTCGACCCTCGAGAAAGAGCCGTCGACGAGTTCCAATGCGATTTGACGCAAATTAGTCCTAATGGCCGTGGAGAGAGTCCCGTGCTCGACGACTTTTTTCTCGCTCCTCCGCATCATCCCCCCGTATCTCCTGGCCCCTCGACGAACCCGTCGAGCCCGCGATCGGCCCCCCGGGGGCCCCGAAATCCCAGCGTTCCGCAGCGTCTGGCCGATTACGAAAGAATCCCGAGGATTCGGCTGCCACGACTTAATAGTCGGCCGCAGGGTGTCCCGTAAATCGCGTGCTTCGAGAGCTGCTCGGGAGTCGGAGCGTTTTAATTGGACGTCCTTAACGATTGGCGTTCGTTAAGAAAGTTACTTTGGGCCATTCATTAATAGACGTATCGATGATCTTTCAATTCCACAATCCACGTAGGGAATTATTTCCATTCAATTAGAATGCTGAAGAAAGAAGAATGGCTTGCTCTCTGCGCTCTGCATGGCCGCCTGTGTGAGCGCGCAATGTTCAGGCGATTAATCACGAACGCGAACTATTCGGCAGAGCGTTTATGATAAATCGCTGTTGGATAACCGCGGGACACCTTAACGCGCCAACATATCCTTATTCGGTAGATTAACGTCGAGACTTTAGCGGTCCCGATGCGTGCGATATATCGCCCTGGCGAGTTCATACGTAAGCGACCCTAATGCCTCACGGGACTGTCGGCACACGTTGACTTCGGCTTATCGCGATTGAACAGAATTAATGGTGATACCTGCGCTAATGTCTGCGTTCCATTTGCCGCGTGCATTTCCTCGATTCGCACGGGTATTAAATCCATACCGCCGACTCAGCGGCGACCCTCGTCGCCCGGTTTAATTAAAACTCGTTTGCGCGTTACATCACCGAGGCTGACCCGCGCGCGCGGAGAGAAAAAAATAGAAATCCACCGTGCAAGCGTGCACTTTGCAGCGCGGTGTTATTCAATCGTAAGAGCTTTGAGGGACAGAAGTGCGCGATGTCTATGTATGTATGTCTCATCCTCGTTCCCGGCGCGTCCCAAAGAGAACAGTCACGACTCGGACGAGATAAAGTATCGCTTCACCTGAAGCTGAGACGAAAGAAGCGTAACTGTACAATTATACGAAACAGAGGAAGGAAGTGGGAAGAGAAATACCTCGTCGTAAAAGACACTTCTTATCGCGCGAAAACGGCCCATCCCGTTCATCCACGTACGAGCTCCCTCGTAAATCAGCGCGGCCTCGGGGCCCGAGCGCGCTTCTTCTTCTGCCCCGCTGCCGGTTTCTGGGAAACGCCCGGGAAAAAGGCACCAGCTGTTCATTAAAAATCCATAGGGCGCATAGTTCCGAAACGTGGCGTGCATAAGTCAGACTAGACCCGTTCTATCGGCAAATAACGTCGGACGAAGCGATAACCATAAAATCTCCGCGAGGTAAACGCCGCGTCGCGACGCGTCCACGAGATTGGAGCCACGGCGACGCTCCCTCGGCCAGCGGGACACGCTGGGAATAATTCAGGAAGCCCCTCTTCGAGGTTCCTCCCCCCCCCCCCCCCCCGTCGACCGCTTGCCAAGCACAGTGACCAGCATTCGCGATGCAATATTCATTGGGGGGCGCGAGTTTCGTTCACGAATTTTTCATTTGCCCTAGCCGCGACGTTATCGCGCGACACATCGCCTCGACCACCCCCGAGGCGCGGCCGAGATCCTCTACGAGGGCCGCAAACTTTCGATCTTACGCGTTTCTGCAGCTCGGGAGGCAAGGGGGAGTGGAAGGTGGAGGCTCCCTTCGAGGAGGCTCCTATGAATCATGTCGTTTCGGCGTTCTCTGGGGAAAGAACAGTGGAAGTTTCTGGTGATCTGATAGGGGGATGAAGGATGAAGATGGAGGGTTTGAGAGAGAAGGCAGGACGCGTTATGGTGTCTGTTTTGTATCACACCTGATAGAAGCTTTGGAAACGTTAGCTAGAGGACCCGCGAGTGGAAGAGTAGCATCTCGGTGGCTTACCGTGAGAAGGCAGGGGAAGATGAAAAGTTACAAGTTACCCTCGGCCGTAGATTGAAAGGAAAGTAATAAAAGAATTGATAAGGCCTGATGGAAATGTTCCGATAGGAAGTGCATTATGCGCCGCAACAGAAGAAAGTCGCCGGGGCGATTGCCCGGATGGAAGTTTCTACTTGAAGACCTCGCGCGCTTCTTCTCCAGCTTTGTCGAAGTTAAACAATGGCAGTTTTGTCACCGGCCGCGGAGCCCCCGTTATTGCAGATGGAAGTTTCCCATCGGTCGTTCTTGCAGCCTCCGCGGGGGAACTTGGAGAAACGGCCCTTGATTTCCGGGTTAATGAGTTCGCCCGGGATCTCATCGGGCGGGGGCGGAGTTTCTCGAGGACGCCGGGGCCCTGCGCCGAATGAGAAAACGTTCCAGCGAGATACAGCTGGCGGAAGTTCGCGAATTAATGCTCTTATGCCCCGGCTCGACTTCGCGAAACTGTTCTGGAGAGAGCCCCGCGGTTCTCGAGGGCCACCTCCGTGGTTATTCCCCCCCCCCCCCCCCCAGAACCGTCTTTCCCTTTATCGACTCTCAATTCTACGGACGCATAGAACGTGTCACCGAACTTTGTCACCGGAACTATACCCCCTCGCTTTTACGAATTCACAAACGAGCTTCCCCCGCGCGACAGTTGTGGGGCGCGAAACTTGAACCGATCGCGGAGTCAGCGGCGCGAACGGAGATCGCTCCGGTCCACTCGACCGGGGGACCGTTTACGATGCTCCGAAATAAAAACGTCCCATCGACAGCAGCATAAAGACTCCTTATGAGAACATAGCCGACGTTCAGAGAGTTCGATGAGGAAAGAAGGGGGGAAAGAAAACGGGACAAGGGGATGGCCGTTCTCCATTGGACGGTGACAGCGACGGGGCCCAGGGAGGCGTTTCTTTGTTCCACGGGCACGTTACATTTATCTTGGGCTGGAAATTTTTACAGCCCGCTCCACGAATACATTCATAACGCATAAAAGACAATGGCGGCCCGTAAAAGTCGATGTCCGTTACCGGTGATCGCTTACTGGAGCAGAAACAAGACTTCCGCGCCGGGAGAAATGGAGTGTGGAGGATAGCCGGGGGGGGTGGGCGCCGGGGAGAGCCTCTAATTTTATAGCCGCCATTATCCGCGGAGACGCGAAGAGATGTGCGGTGTACTCGGCATATTGATCCCCCCGGCGTAATACATTATCGATCAGCATTTACACTGGCGGCGGCGGACGGCCGTTCGATACGCGGAGGGGGAGGGCACACCAGCGTGGCACGCGTTATTGGATGAATTTCAATTTACGCGGGGACAATGGTGCTGTTAATGTTGTCGGCGCCGGTGGAAGTCGCCGGGGCTCCGTTTCAAAGGTCGACAAGTGGCCGACGGATTTTCGTCGCGCGCGAGGAATTTTTACCAGCCGGGCAATTGAAAAGATCGACGAATCACGGTACAGCCCTTTCATCCGAAGTGGACGCACAGGCGAGATGGCTGTTTCCATCGCGATCGGCGAGCCGCCGCCGTCGCGTCCTGTCGTACATCCCCATGGGGCGAGGTGGACGCGCGCGTCCGCCTCTGCATCGGCCGTGCAACGGTACCAGGGGGCGATTCGACGAGAAACTTCGTTGAATAATCGATGGGTATCGGTGACTGGCAAGGGAGTGCCGGACAGAAGTCCACGATAATTAATTCAGGAGACGGTGGAAATAGAAACAGAGTTTTGCCGTGGCGCTACCACCCCCACCGTCCACCGGAATATACCTGCTATCATTGCCGGTGTAATGTCGCTCAATGATGCATTAACGTCGACCGGCTATCTCGGCTATCCGTATAATTCCGACGGAATAATGGCGTGTGTAAAATTAGAATCCGATTTTCCGCGCCCCACTCTATCTCTCCCACCTCCACCGCGCGCCACTGCACCGTCGGAGGCGTGCATAATGCACACTGGCACGCCATAAATGAAATTTTCCCCGAATTAAATCGAGCCGATGATAAAATAATAATAGCTCGATATTGCATGAATAAGGGATGCAGCTGGCTGACTGTAGGTACGACGGCGGGAGGGGGTGTGAGAGTGCAAGAAAATCGGAGCAGCGATCGAAATATGGAAATGGAGCGGATCGATCGCCGCGGGGGATAATTGTATCTTTTTTCCGTCGTTGAATATTCATCGCGACTGTAACGACTGACCTCGTTGAGGCTCCTCCTGCGGTCCGATCTGAACGCTCGCGTGAACGATACCATCGTCTGGCACCATCGACCGTTCGTGTAGATCGCGGCAGTGCTTTTCGCGGAGGATAGGCTTGAAGAAGATCCGAAGAGGAGTCGAGTGATGTATCTCGGTTCGGAGCTGAGGAAAATTTGATTCGACGTGTCAACGTCTGCTACCGGTAGGACCCGAGTCGTCGCGTAACGATCCGTTGGGGGGAGCGTCCCGAGCGATTCCGGGGAATCCGTGAAAAGGAAAGTGGAAGGACGTAACCGTTCCTCGGCAAGGGTTCAAACGCCGGGGACCGATGGCGCGTTCTTCGGCGGAGATGGGGCGGCTTTTAGGACGAGCTGTAAGTGGGGCTTGCATAAGTAATGTCGTCGTCGCAACAGAAACGTTGCCGTGGCTGGGATTCCAGGGCGACAGGGTGAGCTTCCGCAACGGACGACAGCTGCGACGAGGCTCACGGTGGCTCAGGTTAAGCCGATCGACGAAATCCGTTCGCTCGTCGTTACCCTCGGCGATACAGCCGCAGAATCCGCGCTCCTCCTACCTTCAAAGAATCAACGCTTTCGCTTTCCACCGAGCGACAGCCCTGATTCACCCTCGAACGCACCATTTCACGATCCGCGCGCAGAATCGTTCGCGAATCTCCTCGTCGCACTCCCGGTGTATTACGAGAATTGCAGGTGACAACGACGCTGATAGAATGCACACACGAAACCACCACCTTCGACAGAAATCTTTCGTCACTTGGAACGTCTGTTCCTAAAAGAAGAGAGCTCCCCAGTCGCGAATCTTTCTTCCAGCGCCGTTCGAGCCCGTAATTGAACGGAAAAAGAGGCTGTCCAGCAGAATGGAGCAGGATTTCGCTGGAACGCGAGGCTCGCCCAAAGAAACAATCGTTTGTCGCCCAGCCGATTAGTTTCCAGCGGGCTGGCAAAAAGCAGGCGAACGCCAGGCGTTCCCCGTGCCAAATTACTCGGCCGATTACTTGCCCGTTAGCCCTCGGGGTGGCTTTATCGCGCACGCCACACCGTCCCGCGGAAAGAAGCGGAACGGTGAAATACGACTGGTCGCCGATTCGATTCTGATAAGGCTGCCCGGAGCTGCCGTGACGAATGCAGCCGCGAACGTTGCGACGCTGTGCAATTTCGCATGAGCGGGCGAACGAACGCGCCACCGTGGACCCTTCCTCCGCTCTCGAACGTATCGTTAATGCTATCGACCGGCGGTTTTTCGAAAGGCTTTCGCCGAGTCACGCGATCGCGACGCGGGAGAACGAGTCGCTGGCCACTAAATCATCGGCGCTCGTCATTAATCACGGAAAGCGAGCGGGCCCTGGCGATCCGTGCCGGCGCGCCGCGGCGGGGCCGTTACAAATTGTGTTACGCGAGATGCGCGGGAGATAATCGCGGGCGACACCCCCGCGAAACCGGCGCCGATCGCGCGTCCCGACGCTGCTTTATGACGCGTCGTTTGGACGTTCTCCGGTATCGCTTCGACGTCCGGGTGATTTTTCTTCCCCCCATTCTGCTTTACGGTTCCGATTTTTCCAGGCAGTTTATCTTGTTTCGAGCACTGCGGACGTTTCAAGTCGTAATGCGAAAGAGCAATCTCGGGGTTAGATTAAAACGTTAAAACAGTCGCTGCTCCACGGAGCGCGGAGTAATTTTTCAGATTCACGGACGCGCTAATTACGAAGGTTTTTCTGTCGGCGCGTGACCGCTAATAACTCATTGCTCGGGCGCATTAGGGCTCCGGAGGGCACCATCCGCTGGAAAGAACAATTCAGAGGGAGCGGAAAAAAGCGCGAGGAGCGGAGTGGAAGGTGGAGGGCGACGAGGGAAGAGGGAAGGAAGGAGCTGTCGTCCTGGTTCGGGTTCCCACCGCCGCGAAATTGCAAGGATGACCTCAGAGGTCGCAGGACTAATGTATGCGGACGTACAGTTCTTTACGTGCACTGTGTTCCCTTCCACTCCCCTTCGGCCCTCCCCTTTCCCTGCTCCTCGCAGGACGCGTCCGACCACGGGCCTTTTTTACCCTTTACCCCCGTCGTGCACGCTCGCGAGGGACTTTACGTAATCGAAGGTTCTCCAGAAACGCTGCAAGTAGTTCCCTCGCGTGGGGAAGGAGCCTGCTTCTCTACCAAAAAGGGAATGGGAATGGTAAAGTACGGTTGCGCGAGCGGAGAAACGAACGGGCCACAGATGGAGGAACACGCTCGATATCGGGCTGCCTCGGAAATTATGAAAGAGTAAATCCTGGAGAAAACTACCTGCGCTGGTTTCCCGACGACTTACGAGGGACCGTTTAGAAATAGATAAGCGTATCATTGATTTAAAAAGTCATAAGTGAAACAATGTACATTTGGCTAATGAGAAGACCATTTGGAATGGTAAACGATATCCTACAGCAGACGATTTAATATCTAATGTATTATAGTGCCTATCTACCCCTGTAATGTAATCAGCAAAAGATGCTCGGCTACGTTCGGTAATCCTTTATCGCCGCCGTTCCTCCCCTCGCTTAAATCGTCCTGCGAAGTTCCATTCTCCCCCAGAACACGATCGTTTCACGACGATCCAAGGCAATTCGCGGCGGATCGAGAGAGCCCGGTGCATATTCATAAATCTCATCCGACGCGAATATCCCCGGGCGTTACGTTTTCTTAGAGGCATCCAGACCGGCCACAATACGACGACATTTTTCAACGGCTGGAATATAAACTCCCCCTCTGTTCGCGGCGGGGACGTTGCAGGCGGGTCGTTTCCCCGTCGGCCGCGCGTCTGTACCGCGAGCTTTTTCTCACTTCCCCGAGGAATCTCCTCGTTTTAAAGAGAACGGGGGTGTAGAAAGGAGGAAGGAAATAAGAGAAAGCCCTCCTAATCGAGGAACTCTCGATCAACGTCTACCGCCGGAAGGGAATCATATTTTCCACGGTGGAAACGACCGATTCGCCCGCCCGCCACTCTCCACCCTCTCGCGCCGTCTTAACTGGATCCCCGTCCTTGTTTCGCGGGTGTCTGTCGGTTTCCGTCGCTCGGCCACGAGCAACATCCCACGGATTCCCCGAGTGTCTGGTCGGTTTTTGCGCGGATCTTCTTGCCGTGTCTCCCGACGGTGATTGTCGCCGAGGTCCTTCCCGGGATTGATAACGCCGGAGAAGACGGTATCCGCCCGTCGATTATTGCCGAGGTCGGATCCGTATGGCCGAGGGTGGAGTTCCGAGGGTCGGCGAGCGGAAAAACGCTTGCTGCGGAGCCGACCCGCGAACCGAGACGATCATTTATCCGGCGGTAGGAAGGGCGAGAGATTTTTCAGCGGGGATGGAACCGCGAGAAGGGTAATCGGGCGATTCCCGCGTCGTCGGCATCTGCGACATATTATGTCTGTTCTCTGGTGTTCGTTAATCCTCATAAAACAAATCTAAAGGGGTTCGACGCCCTTCTATCCACAGCTTCTCGGATTTCAGGGAACTATAAAGATCGAGCCTGGGGCTGGCAAAAACGTCGAAGCGTCAGAGACAAGCGCGTGTGGTTCGGTGGGGTCCGCGGCGAAGAAGAAAGGATCGTGGGCAGTGGGACGAGGTAGCTGCGGCGGCGGAGGAAGCTCGGGGGAAGGAAGAAAGAAGGCGCGGAGGAAGAAAAACGAGCCGAGGAAGCGTACACCGAGCGAAAAGATTCCTGGGGGCACGATGACGAGAACCGGGAGTCACGAGCAGGCCGGATTAAAAGTTCGCCGAACATCGGCGAGCCCGATCGCCATGGTCGAGAGCTAATTAATTGCAGAAGCCGGGACAGAGTGCAAGCAGAGAGGCCTCCCAGTCCCCGGGAGGAGGGCGAGGAAGGGGGACGTTGGGGGCGGCGGAGGACGAAGCCGGTGAATGCTGAAGTTAGTCAATAGGACTAGGAGGCCCCCGGTAGTCGGTTTACTTTTTGCCTGGACCTTCGGCGACGTTGCCTCTCCGTATTCCTTCTGCTTGTCCCTTCGGTCCTCCTCCTTGTTCTCTCTCCTCTTTCGCCGGTGGCTGCTACGAAGACAGCCCTCCAGACTCCGTGGCTCCGACAATGGAGAGCTCGCATTGTCTTCGTGGTTTATCGCTTCCTTCGATTGCCAAGTACACGCCGCCGAGTCGCTCCGACCCATACTACTCCCCCGTATTCCCCCAGCCGCACAGCTCTCTCGTCTCCTGTTCCCCTTTTCCGTGTCCTACCGCTGATCCTGGGTAGCTCCTGGGCTCCCTACTCGCTTGGAACTACGGTGGTCCCTGCTCGTGACCGTGCACGGTGCCACGGATGCCAGCCGCGCGGTGCTCCGTGCTTTTTCGACGTTCCCCGGCTTCCGCGAGCCGCGCAGCCGTCCCACCGCCACAAAAACCCACGGGATCCGGCGACTTGCGGGCTGTACTCCGGCGCAGCGGAGAGCCCCGAGTCGTTTCGGTAGCCGCGACGCGAGCGGCCGGCCTCTCGTTCTTTACGAGCCGATCCCGACACGACCATCCACCTCGAAGTAATTGAATGATACTGTTCGCCGACTTAATGCCAGCTTTTTGCGCCGTCGGGACATCCGCTGCTTTCACCTGTCGTTCGGGAAACGCTGCGATTTTATTCCACGGATTTCGCCGAGGGAAGGATGCGTTTTTGTTACAGGGGAAGATTTACTCGGCGCCCAGGTTGTGCTTGCGGGAGATCGTTGATTCTTTCGCGTAGACCTTTGGGCGACCTGTTGCCTATGGAATTCTACGTCCAAGGGACTCGATGCCGCCTGTGGTCGAGATGTTCGTTTCTCAGGGATTTAGATTCTGTGCGGATGCATCGATTTTTTAGTGCTCGAACCGCATGTGCGGCGCTCGATGACGGTTCCGGGATTTCTAGAATCAGTAGCGCGTTTTTCTGGCGCCCTGCGAAACGCTCGCTCCCTCGTGCGAGCCTGGATGGCAGCCACACGCGGCTGGAGACCGACTTTTTCGACAGGACTCGGATGGCCGACGACGCTGGTAAAAACGATCCGCGACGATCGTTCCCCCGTCCACCAGCGAAAACCCTAAGCGTGTAACAATGTCGGCCTCGTCAGATTTCGCCATCCGTCTTCGGATTCGGGGAAACGAGGAAAGGGGAGAAGCGAGACGATGTATTGGGAAGCATGGCGAAGGATATTGCGTGTTCAGCCTTGGTTTCGTCTGTAGCAATCCCTTTACTGACACGTGTACCATTCCCTTGTAATCTGAATTATACTCGAGTCTCGTAAGGAGCCAATAAAAGGTTTTCGTCAAACATCCCCATCCCCCAGGCACACAGAAATCACGGCTAACACTTTCTACGAACAGAGCACCTTCCCATGTTGGACCAAGACGGAGCAGTCTCTGAACTGTGTCTGGAGACGGCCGCGGAAGTTGGCCGATTAATTGAAACGACCCGCGGGCTTGGTCGGACAAGTTTTTGAAGTGCACGCACTCGCATAATACCGGATACGCGGGCGCCGTTTCCGAAAGTCGTTAACGAGAAACTCGAATCCAATGTCTCTCTCGACGCCTATCCGCTTAATGAACCGTGTACGCGCGGGGATCGAGGCTGGGATCTTTTATTTCCGTCGATCCGCGTCCCGCGTCGTTTTTGCGATAACTCCCGCGATACCGCCGCTCCTTACGGACGCCTCTGCCCGTTGCAATTTGTATTTTCGGCGTCGTAAACACGTCCGTGGCGTATCGCGCGAGCGAGCCCGAGCTGGCTGCACACGCTCGCGTCCCGCCGCGTATTTCAGGCCCCCCGTATATAAATCCGTTATTCAACACGCCATTAAGTGCTCGGCCCGTTGGAAACGGCGGGTGCGGGGCTCGGGGGGGGGGGGGGGGGGGCGGGAGCAGAGGAGCCAGAAACGAGAGGACCGCGGTCGTAAATCGCAATTACGAAGCGGCGCGCTTGAGAATTTGTCGCGCGGGATCTAAGCGTCCGCGAGAGAGAGCCCCTCGCGAGACCGTGAACGTCCGCGACCGTGGACATCCTGGACCACCGTAGAGAGTACGCTGCGCCACGTTTTTGTCATCTCCAACAGACACGGTCGTACGTGCACACTTGGAGATATCGCACTTCCTCCGGGAAGATCAAATTTCTAAGGGAGCCTGCTTCTTCTATGATGCACAGAGTCACTTGGAATCTCCTTCGCGGATCTTTCTTTCTCTTTTACTTTCCTGTATAAGACACCATCGATTTGCTTCTTGGAGATTCTCATATTTTTTTCAATTCCTTTTTAAAAGTTTGAATTCGGGACACTGAAATGAGTTTCCTCGTCAAATGATCAAATGATCAATTATTCACCGCCCTCTGGTATCGGGAGGAGATGCGTATCGTCGTTCGCGGCGTCAACTGTACGAACGTTCCAGTGGCCGCGTAATTTGAAAGGAGACGAGGATGTTGCTCCGTTTTGTTCTATGCCCGACGAATGCCAGACGTTCTCTGGAGCCAGCGCAAAATCAATTACGCGCGGCATAAGACGCGGGGCCGACGAGCAATGACAAACATCCCCTTAGTGCACGTGCCACCGTGAGCCGCGGCTGCGATCGGTTAAGCTGGATTATGGTTTCCCGTCTCTGCATGTGCGACACCGCACGAAAGAAACCAAAGGAGACGAGACAGACGTTCCTCTTTTCTTGCGATCCTTCATTTCACCGCCCCACACGGCCTCATATGCGTCTGGAGACAGTTTCTTGCGGGGGAGGGAAACTCCGCCGCGCGAACGAGATTTCAAATATCCGCGACGGTGCGCTTTGAAACGCGCTCCTCGGGGATATTCCTTCCTTTTTCCGCTGTGCCGCGCGCTGGGTGGTAGAAGGAGGAGCGGAGGTAACGGAAGATGACGGTGAATGATCATTTGGTGGGTCAGGAGGAATTTCAGGATGATTCCCAAGCGGTGTACTAGAAGGCGAGCGTGATGTAAATCTTCCGAGCGGGAGTTTAGCGTTCCCTTTGGCGGACTTGGCGATCGTGGGATTGGTTTTCTTGGAGTTCGTCAAACTCGGATTTATAAGTGGCACTGGCTTGGAGCGATTCATTTCTGAGGGTCAGAACGACGAGGCTTCCTCTTATGTATGGTTACGAATATAGATTAGTAGGTATCGCCGGGGTATACATAGAGTGCATCGATGCCGTTTGCAGACACAAACCTATAGCCAACGATACCCACGCTGCGCCCCTACAAAGGGAATGCATTAACTGCGTCTGCGCGCGATGTTTCCACAACAGAATAAAAGATCACCGGTATCTGTCAAGCACGTATCTCTGTTTCCCCCATCACTGCTCGATGTTGGAGTACATTCCTCTGCCGTTCCATAACGTGCAATTTACCCCACTATCTTCGCGTTCCTTTGACGACAGAGAGTATCACCGGCGTGAAGTGAAAGAAACGTAACTTCGGGCACCGTGATGCGCCGCTATTTCGTCACAGAATTTTATTATCGAACGTGTGCATAGCACTGTGGTTGCGCTTGCAGAAGGGTCAAGCTCGAAATATTCCGTCGAAGTTGTGATTTACGCGGTGCCGATAAATCGTCCGATTTATCGGGGATCCATCTGGAATGTCCCAAGCGGCCCCCGTCGATAAACATTTCAATTAGAAACGTATTAGGGCCCGGCACGCGAGAGCCACCCACGTGGAAGGGTCCGCCCCCTGGGGGCAGTTCGCGGGCCAGTGCCCGTGTATTTTCGTGCCGCCTCTCGACCAAATAAAAGAGGACGGAGGGAAGAGGATCCGTGTAGACGCCGAGGGACCACCCGCGAGTCGGCTTCCAGAATCGATAACCTAGAGCAGACTGCTGCTCTGCCTCGTCGGATTCACCGAGTTCACCGGTCCATCTGTCTTCCCTGACCCTTCCTTCCTACCCCGAACCCTTTTCTGTCCCCGTTCGACGCACGTCGTCGCTGGCGTACACAGGAATCACGGGAGGCGAGCGCGTCCGCGTAAATCGCCGGGCTTCCGTGAGAAAACGCTGTCCAAGCTCTCAAATTCCCTGGAAATTACAGATTGGAGGTTTCCACGCGAGACCTCCAGCCACCGGGCGTCTCGGATCGATGGGGTGGATTTTGAAATTACGCGAGAGGGTGGGCGGCGCAGCGTTGGCGGAGCGGGCCAATTCGGCGAGCAGCGGCTGGTTCCTTGTTTGTTCGTAATAAATAACTGAACGGGGTTTTTGTGCCGGGGGATCACTCCCATCCCGATCGACCATCGCGGAGCGGATAGATTTCCCGTTTGAAAGAGCGGCCCGGAGCTACAACAATAGGCGGCGAGCAACTGGGGTGGTTCCTTCAGCGCTCGGTCTTCCCTGATTGCGTCGTATTTCCTCGCGGTTATTATTTGCGAGGGACAGAGGGTGGCTGGCTGACGACGCAAATCGCTCTTCCGACGAACCCGCGCCGGCTTCTTTTCGCGTGGCAGGATATCATCGACGATGCAAAATGTGTCCTTCGCGCGTCAAAGGCGGCGGGGTCAAAGCTTCTTCGAACCATCAAATATTATTATTATTATTATTATTATTAGACGTCTTTATTACTCAAAGAGAATGAGAAAATAAAACTGAATATTACAGATGACATAGCCAATTAGAGTAAAGGCGAGGCTGCAGTGGTGACACTGTTGTGAAGCCTAACCACGTACAATAAACTAAACTAAACTAAGCAGGACAAAACAAACAAACATTGAAAATAAACTATACTAAATTAAACTAGCTTAAGACTTAAGGCTAACATGAGTATAGTACAAGGAGTATAGTAATGTAGATAATTAAAAATGTTGGAGAATGTGTTGCCGCACTGCAAGTTTGAAAGACTGGTAAGAGTCTAACTGTCGTATAGTAGCAGGAAGGGAATTGTAGTAACGTGCCGCAATATAAGAAAAAGAAGATTCGAATTTAGTGGTGCGATGAGCAGGAATGGAGATGAGAGATTGAGACCGAGTTGACAGAGAGTTAGTAGAGTGATATGAAAGGTTAGTGAGTAGGATATTGTAAAGATATGACGGACTACGAGTAGAGAGTACCTTAAACACGAGACAGCACACATGGAGTTTCCATCTTTGCGACATATGTAACCACGAGGACTTAACAAAAAACGGAATATGAATCGAGGATATCATTCCGAGTCTTTCACAGGAGATAATCAACCTATAATCCCGGTGCTTCTAAGCCGCTTTTGTGCCCGTTTACGCATTATCACGCCGCTTCCTCGTCATTAGGAACATCTCCCAGCGATTATTCCGCTCGATTCTCCGCGACGCCGTTAGCTTCGAAAAAAAAAAAAGGAGAGCAGACCTGGCACAAACGCGGCGCAATTTCCACGGGAGGAGCGAAAGGGACCGTGGATGGCGCGTGTTTGCGGACGCGTTCCGCGATATCGAGAAGCAGCGAGGATCCGAAAGAAAGGACGGACAAGAGGCTTGTTTGGCTACAAGGAAGGGAAAGTCAAAGGGAGCGCGGGATCCATTGAACGGCCCCGGCCGAGGGGGGGCGTGTGTGCGCGCGTAACTTGTGTCCGACTAAAGCCGGGTGACTCCTATCGATCCTTCCATTTGATATTCCGCGTTGAAACTCGGTTAAATATTTGACATACCGAGAGAACCGAGAGGGGTGGCTCCGTAATATGTACTGAGCAAACGGCGGGCTCCGGGCCCCCGGTAATCTGCAGCGTCAATGTAATATCCGCGAGATTCGACTTGACACGGGAGAGTTAGCGGCGCAGCCAAGTTTTCAGAGGCCGTGCCAACGACCGTCGATCCGTGGTAACCGCGATCGTTCCGCCATTTGCGCGCGAAGCGAGATAAAAAGAGCCGCCGCGGAACCAATTCCCTGCGCAAAGCTTGGCGCCCAGAAAAATCACACCGCCAGACGGCGACTCTGCCCGAAGAAGCGAGTGGGAAATGTGGAATGAAGTTTTTCGCGCGCGGCTCCGCTCTCGGGGAAATCGAGCACGGAACTAGGGGATGCTTGCCGAAGCCTGCTTCGAGCATCCTCGAGCTCGATTTTCTTGGCAGCGAAGGATGCCGGCTGAAAACTCTATTCTACACTTTTTATTGATCCTTTTACGTAGAATCGGTTTTTTGAAGTTTGCATTTGATATTACGGGACGTGCCGCGCGAATCGCACGGCGAATCTCCCCGGGAAGGGGCGTTTTATGTGCATCCCCGTTTTTACGATCGAACCTATGCCCGGCGATCACATATTTCGCTGGCCCGTTACCGTGTCGCGATACACTCGGCCGAGTATAATATACGATTATTATAATTTATAAATTGCGCGCGGCCGATCGGGTCTACGCCGGCGGTTTGCCTCGTAATTCATCGGATCTGCGCTGAAATTCCGTCGGACTTGTCGCGGTAGCGGCAATTAACGCGTGAAATATATTTTCAACGGCCGTGATCGTTAATTTCGCTTCGAGGCTCGGTTTGTAAAATATTTGCTCGGGATCTTTGAACAAGTGAAAAGCTTGCAGGTTCCAATGTGATCTATTAAATTCACACTATAACGAGAAAGAAGATATCCAAAGTGGAATGCACCAGCTAAAATTACCATATCGATGTACACGCGGCTCTAAAAGCTGGTTACAGTTTCGTCTGTCGACCGGGGCGGAAAGTTGTTGCCAGGTTCCGTAGTTCCGGAGGGATCCCGCGGAGATACGAGCACGGGATTCAGAGTTTCGGGGGTAGTATCGCGGGGTTGAGCCACGGTCGAGGATCTAGCCGCAGGTATATTCATAAGCGGCGGGTATAAACCTCATAAGCGATGCAATACACTTCAGCGTGCAGCCGGCCGAGCCTGTATCTCCAGCCACGAAGACGACGCTTTACAATGACACCGCGGCGTGAATTAACAAACACCCTCACGGCGCACGGCGCGGCATCACGAGAAGTTAAGTTCGCCGAGCCAGTGATACACTGGCACTCGTAATCCCCTTTGCGAAACATAATTCGCGTTTACGCCCCTTTTCCTCGACGTACACGTGTCGCGGTTACCCCGACGTTGCCGAGGAGTGACGAGGCCTTGGTTGTCGGCTGGGACAAAAATGGAAGGCGGCGTGGACAGTAAGGTGATTAGAAAGCGACTCGTTGCGTTTTAACGTTTGCTGGTCTCCCTGTTTGCGCCGGGTTTAGCTCCTGCCGAGACTTTTGCGGTAGGAACTTTATATTGCCTGTTGGCAGTCGACGACTCCGAGGGCTGAGTAGTTTATACGGGGGATAATCCTAAAGTTCAAGAGGAACTTGGGTGCCGCGCCTTTGGGACGCTGGACGTCCTGTGGGCTTGAAAGTAATTCAGATTGTGAATTGGAAGTTAAGGATACTCTTCTTCTCGAGATAATTGAAGGATTTAACCGTAAGCCGAGTCTGATCTTCGAAATCTGGAGCAGAGATAGCGGATGCTCAGAATTCCAGCATGTATTCAGGTATAAATGGTTACGTAGACGGTCCAGGTTGCATTTATTCTAGAAATGAGAAGGGAGCTTGATAACTCTCATAAGATCCAGGTTTGATTCAGGGATACGAGAGACCGAGAAGCTCCGGGGGTGTATATGTATATAGGCGAGGGAAGAATCGAAGGTCGAGGACTGGAAGAGACCGCAGAACGCACAGGTTTACGTACTCCTCTCTTCAGGTGTGTACGGGCTCCTGCAAATATTTGCCGAGTCTTCCCCGCACTATTTATTTATCTGACCTGTGTCAGGGGATCGCGCGTGACGGTGGGCGAGTATCGGTGTGCGCGTGTGCGTGACGCCGGTGTTTGTCGACGCGAGGAAAAGAGAGACAAAGAGCGGGCGGCTATCTAACCGCGGGCAGAAAATCAGCTTTTCAGGGAATACTCGAGTCGTAACCCTCTGAAATAACAAAGACGCGGCACTTTGTCGAAGATGCCGACTGCCCACCTGCAAACCCTCTCGCAATATTTGCCCCGAAAAATGACTATCGATTAAACGTTCGTGCCGCCGAGGTAAGCACATAGAGATAGAGGCGACGCGTATTCGTGGTAAATGGAGTTCCAGCACGCTGCCGCTATATCATCTTAATACCTCCACTTATATCCCCGCCGCGACTCAAGAAAATTTTCATGACGCTCACTCACTGCATCCCCCCTCCCCGAAACGATTCTCGCGAGGGATGAGAGATGGACCACCGTGCGAGAAAAGAACGCGTGGCAAATGCGCGCGGGCATACGCCCAAGAAGCAACGGCGGCCATCGAAAGACAAACTGAAGCGGGCGCAAAAACGACGGGAAGAGCGAGTTCCCGGGAGCATCCGCACCCTCTGCTCCGCACACATCAATCCGCGGAACGGTAACTCCTTCGCGTCGGTATTTGACTTGGTGCAGAGTGCTCCGCGTCCGCCAACATCCCGCTGTAAATCCCCGGAGGCTCGGCGGTGGTTCCGGCCGCGGCGCCCGGGGCGGATCGAAATTATCCTGGAATAATTCCGACGCCTCGCGCGCTCGCGTGAAAAATAAGAGGGAGGACGAGCGAGGAGGGAGGATGGCGCCAAAACAGTTCGACGCCGAATGATC
Source organism: Andrena fulva (assembly GCA_946251845.1). Taxonomy (NCBI): domain Eukaryota; kingdom Metazoa; phylum Arthropoda; class Insecta; order Hymenoptera; family Andrenidae; genus Andrena; species Andrena fulva. The sequence continues at coordinate 21,336,615 of OX276333.1, read as the reverse complement.
CGTAAAAATGTCCAGGCGTCCTTTTTGCGGGGGCCACGTGCAGGCCTGCCAACCACCGACACCGCTGGTGGCCGCTAGACAAGTATTTGATCACGGAACGTCGGCCCACTCTAATGAAGGCCCACCCCCATTGTTGCCGCGGTATCTCCATTATTTTTTGCGGCGTTATTAAAAATCCAGCGTAGACCAGGGACCGGGACAAAGAATTCGACAGCCATTGTCCCCTCGTCGTCCGTGCTTTTTGTTCGCCACGCTAAATGTCAATGAATCTTCTCCCCTCCCTCTCTCAGTCTCGTTTTCGTCCCTTCCGTCGTTTCCGCTCCTGCTGGTCGGGCTTGTCCCGCTGCTGGGCCTCCGCGCTCCTCGTCCCTCGCCGCCAGCGTCGTCGGCAGTCCCCGGGCACCATTCGGAACCGTTCTGTATTCGGTCGGGAGGAATCAATCGCGGCGCGGGGGGGTGCGATAGGGGTGTCGTCACCCTCGGAGCTGATTCCGACCGCGCCGTGACGTTGACTTTTCCCGAATAGTCGCGGCCCCTACTGCTGTCAGCGGGGTTATCATAAGGATGTTCGGTGCGCGGAGACTCGAGTACGGGACGGTGATTTTAGAGAAGCGTTGCCGAGGGTGAGAGCAGTGGGAGACCTTGATTTCGCCGGGATATCCAGCGCCTCTCAGCCATAGAATAATTCAATGACGGGGGCCATTCTCGATCCGTTAGACTAATAACCCGTTCGCCGAGCTACTTCGCCGGTTACGATCCGTCAGCGATCAGCGACCAACCTAGCCAGGCGGATTTAGCCGTGGAAAAATCGTGATACGCTCGACGAGCCACGAATAAAAGCGCCCCGGGTAGCAAGTGCCGTGGATCGGTCGTTTAATTATCGGAAACCTTTCGGTTTCGCTGACTCGGCGGGCTCTTTCATCCTCGTTGGCGCGCGAGTTGCACGCTCGCAGCGGGGCTGGTACGTCGTCGTTGGCCATCCTACGGAAAACATTGTCCGACGCGGAAAGCGCAGGACCTCGGCCACCGTTGCGCAAACTCGATTAAAACGAGCGTTAAGCGATCGAGCGGCCGCGGGGGCGGAAAGCGCACCGCTTAATAGGGTGTGATAGATCGGGTAAATTGCATCGGTGCTAATGGGATTGCACGCGATGGTGCTATAACCATTACCGTGGTCGTAGAGGCCGGTATCCATGCCCCGAAACCACCCCCATGGAGCAATCCCGCTGGCCCCGCTCCTGCACCCTCTCGTTCCCTCTTCTTTCACCCTTCTTCGTCTCGTTTCGGACCTACCACCCTTCCCACCCCTCCGGGCGTTCGACTCCCGCGCCCTCCACCCCCAGTCGCGATAACGTCACAGCCGCTAGATTTAATAATCGACCGCGACATCATTTCCTAGACGAAAGTCGCGGGCCAATCGGCTCCCATCGTACGGTGGCAGCCGGCTCTGTATCTACCGCCCATACACCCGGAACGCGTAATCGTTTTAACCGGCAGTTTGAAATTTCACGCGAAATTTATCGGGAAATTCTGGCGCACTGCCGCGGCGCGTATAGAATTTCGATCCGCGTGCTAAAATTAAATTCGTTATCGCTTGATCTCGTGGCCGCGCTGCCCGGCGGGGTGGATTAAAGTGGCTCTCGTTGTACAGTTTTCCGAGTTTTCGAGTCGCCGAGTGGCCGAGCCTCACGGCCCTTGTGGTTCGCGTACACAATGGTGCCTGCGAACGCCTCTTTCAAAGCGAACCAAAGTGCATTAGCAATTGGGGACGAATGAAAACGCTCAGCTTCTATTCCCGATAGCAGACACACCAGAAAAATCCACTCTGATAGATTATTCAGTTACACTCTTGCATTCGAGATGTTCCCAAGAAGCGACGGTCCTCCGTACCATGAGCCATAAGCCGTAAGCCTGTGGCTGGATAGACAAATGCCAACAGTAGTTTCCCCGATCATTTGCCCGGCACTTTTAAAACCGGTAATTGCTAGCTATCCGCAAATGGAATCCCCCGACGTGTAATGGAACTCCCCGATGATTCGTAATTCTGCCGTCTTAGCTGCGGTCTATCTGGCAGGCAGGCAGGATCATTCGAGGAACGAAGAAGCCCCGCGTCTCGGTAATAAGCATCGACGCGGCAGGCGGCTGATCTTTGTTTCACGATCATAATCACGGATTCCTACGGTTAGCTGCCTCCGGAACTTGATCTGCTAATGTACAATGCCGTGGCGTTCCTACCACCGCAAGCGTTGTCGTTAGGCCTCCCCGTGGGAGATGCTCGCAATTATGGAATGGATGCTCATCGATGTATGGAATCGCGAAGCTCAAAAGCCACTCGAGCGAGGCAGCTCTTTGCCGCGTGATACGAGATTAACTCCACGGGCGTAGATTAAACAGATGATAGATTAGCTCGGTTAGCCCGCTCGACGCGACGCGATGTCGCGTTGGTTACAAGTTTTCTTGCTCGAGATTCTTAACCACGGAAGGAAACGGGACGTCGTTACATTCAGAGAACAGATTGGCAAGCTGAGAAAATCTTTTCCACGTGACTTCATTCTGTAAAGATGGCGAGATGGAAAGGTCCGTGATGGACACGCGTAAAATCCATGCCGCTGTTGGCTCGAAGCTTTAAGAAACAGCTGACACGGGGAATCGACCTCGTTTCCTAAGATTTGTTGGCTCTCGATAATGACTTTGAAGGTTATGGACCAAACAGCCTAGCAGCTCCTTCGTAAATCCCTCCGGTGAAAAGGGGATATATTTTCTGGGAAGGGAGCTGACCGATTTCACTGACCGTGCCCCATTGTTCACGTCGATGAAAGAGTTCTGCCGTTCTCGCGAAGTCGATAAATCATATAGTTTGTCGCGGATTACGGTGGTCCGGAGGTATCGAGTCACGTTCCGCGATAGGCGAGGGGGGTCAGAAGGAGGACATTCGCCTGTCGCGGGGGATAAAACGAGGAACACCGTACTCGGATAGCAACAGCTGGCACGAACGGGAGAGATATCCCTGCTTCGAGGTCCCTTCGGCCCCGTCCTTCCAGTTTCCAGCGAAATCGACGGCAGGGTCGTCGCAACTCACTCAGGGACCAGCTGACGTTACGATCCCGGCGAGGAGGAGCCGGATACACCCCCTCTTATATCCCTTCGACGCTCTACCCTCGTCCTCCAGATTCGAACAGCCGGTGGTGCGAAGTGCCGAAAGACTGTTTTTCGAACAACATCCTGCGCCTTCGATCTGACTTCCAAGTTCCTGCGCGAAGGGAGCCCGACCCCTTCTCCCCTAACGCCTTTATAATTCCCATGCAAAACGGGTGTCGGGTTTGGGACACGATGCGCCCTTCGTTTTAAAGTTCTGCTCAAGCAGAGACTAAACCAAGTTCTTCAGATCTACGAAGTTTTCTTTGGAATGTCCGCGGGCACTTGATATCGACGAGTAACTAAAGATAACTGGCAACCGATCACGATCCCAACCTTTACCTCCAGAAGATCGTCCGGAAGGAGTCGCCGCGTGTATAACAGGTGCCCACGAGGGATCCACGAGAGAGGGCCGTATACCTACCAAGATGAGGCAGACACAGGGCAGAACATAAACCTTGGACATGTTCCCACATTTTACTACGTTCACCTCGCTCCCCGACATCCCGAGGCTCCGAGCCGCGAGAGAGGGTGCGATAGGAATAAGAACGAGGGGGTGTGGGGGGTCAGAGGGTTTCGGTGGAAGAGCCACAGCCCCGTTTTCCAAGGCACATCGCCCGCGAGACACATCCTTGGGACAAATACCAGCGCTCGCTCGATCCTCCGTTTACGAGGAGCGCCGTTCGTAGACGGGGGGCTCTTGGTCGCACGTAGCCGGAATACGAATGCTCATCCGGCAAATCCCGCACGACCTCGACGTTTACGCGACCACTTAAACCGAGACACGGGGAGATCTCCGTTTGCGGGGCGCGGCCCCCGAATCACGGGGGCCAAGGTATACTATATGCCGTGTGTCGAGGGTGGTCCATCCGCTGATCCATGGGATTCCCAAAGCGCCGAGAGGACGCCTGTAATCATCTCGTTACAGCCGCATTGTACGCCCAGCTACCCGGTAAAACCTGCCACCACCCTCTTCCTCCCCGGCTCTGTGCCCGAGCCGGTCGACGACGATCTGCAGCAACCCCTCGGTCGCGTTTCTGCCGCCTGAAGCACCGTCGATGATTACACGGAACGCAGATGAGACCGTCACGGCGTGCAGCCATCGGAGTCCTAATCAGCTGGCGCATTGTGAGCCCCGCGAAATTACAGGAGACGCGCGACGGGACCCGCGATGACGACGGTGATGACGGCGAACGGGCACGCCGACGCGCACCCGTAATTAGTAGCGACGAATGCTGTCGTCCCTCCAATCTGGCCACCGATAGCTACTCTTGGACAGGTATCGCGGTCCCCCCACGAAGAAGAGGCCCGTCCCCCACCGATGACGTTGAAGACAAGCGACTTTCCCTCCGCGCGGGACGTCGTCGGGGATCGATACGTGATTCATCATTCAACGTCCGACGCGGTGGCGCGGTGCGCGCTGGTAGATCAGGGAACGCCGATATCGATGAGGCATCGGATTACAAAATGGGTCTGAACGAGGGGAACGGGTTGGTAAAACGTGTTAGGGGTAAAATGAGTCTGAGGAAATGCTTGGAATGTGTTTCTCTTGTATCGCTTGCTGTGTTCTGGTCATCTTGATTTTACTTAATATAGGTATTGCTTAAGTCGTGTGGCATACTACTTTCCCTGCAAGTACTCAAGGCCAACTTCCCTCCCTAGGGGCTCTGCTACCGCAACGCGTGCCCAGAGATCATTCCAAGATTCCCTAAGAGGCCGGTCGAAATCGGCCAACGATTAACTCGCCTAATCCCTCTATCCGGGGGTCGCGCAGGGGCGATTGAAATAAAAAGGCTGGCCCGTTCCCTGGGCACCGTTCGGTCGAGTCTATCTCGCAAGAATCGCCCAGTCTATCCCGCCACCGTAGAGGAGGGTGAAAGCGATCCGAGGATGAAAGGAGGCGCGTTAGCTTGGCCCGAGCCCGCTGCGATCGGCGCGGTGCGTAAGCCATGCTATTAAGGGCGGCAAGTGGGTGCATCTGTCTGGGCAAACCTGGGCTTAGTTCCAAAATCCGACTGCAAACAGAGATGCTGGTTGCTCAGCGGCGGCTGTAGGGCTGCCGACCGCTCCTTCCACGCCTCGTGGATACCGATTCGTCGACCAACCTGGCGGTATTAGCGCGAGTGCTTTGCTCGACGGGCGGCCGATGTGCTTGCGTTTTCAGGGAGCCGAGGGGCATAGGGGGAACCGGATTCGCGGGGCTCTGCCTCCGCGCGGCGATCGGAGATGCCAGGCCAGCGATAGCGTCCACGGGGACCAGATCTCCAGGCGGAGTTTTCAAGCGGGCCGATTCGTCGATTGCTGGAAAGCGTGCATGTTTCCCCAGATAAAATCGACGGCCGGTGCCCGGACAGGACGCCGATAACCGGGGACAGATAGGTCGTAAAGCTGCTGGCGATGACGCCGAGGAAGTGGCGGATTTGCGATCCGATTCTTGGATAACGTCTGGTCCCGATAAGTAAAACGGGAGCGGAGTGACTTGTCCAGGAGACGTTTATCGTACAGGAGCTGGGACTTCGCAACGAACGACGTGCAGAGGCTGGTGGATACTTCGTTGCGGTTAATTAGAAGATAGCGGAGCAACATTGAGCTTCACCGTGGCCTTGAATTTATGATGAGATTGCTAAGTTAATTATTAAGTGGCCATGGGAATCGATGAGGTTGCTGAAGAATGTGTATTTACTTAGTTTCTATGCCACGCGCAAGTATGCGAGATAAAGTGTAAGTTTTTGGATTCCTTGGAGGATTAATTAAATTTCAAAGTCCTCGTGTTACTGATATTGTGTAAGAATGTGTAATTTCATAAATATTCACATGGTTAGTCAACCTTCATCAACCTCGAAGAATGAATCATCGAGGGGTGAACGACCATTTTCTATGATTCATCGTGGCACGTTATCGAACCCATCAAAGCGTTTGTTGCGATATGATAAGACAGCAACGTGGCCTTAACTAAAAGTAAGGAGACTTACAGGGGGAAAGGAAACATTAAGCTCACGTGTTTCGAACTCTAAAGCGGTTTCCCTCCCCGTCCGACAGGGAGGGGTCGAAAGCAAAGATGTTATTCTTCTTCCTTAACTCATACATATTTCCCGGCGAAGACGTTCCCTCCGCCACGAATTACAAATCACCTTGTACGATAATGCAAGGGGATCTTTCCCCGCTTGTTCTTAGGCAACCATAAGCCCCGCGGATCTCTCGAGTCAAGTATACAGCTGTTGTACCCCCGACCTCGGGACTTAAAATTGCGAAATCCTCGTTGGATACTGTCGGCGTCTCGTAAATTTCGAGCCTCGCTGTTGGGTCTGGTCGTGCAAACTAATCGTTTACGATAACATTAAAGTTTCAGCGCGAAGCTTCCTAAAAAATTCCATTTTCCTGGAAACCCTACAAAATTTTTAACAATTCGAGTCCCAACAAAATACAAAAGCTTCGTAATCAGCTTGAAATTGCACCGAAACTACGGTATATGAAAGAGAGCCTGTGTCCCGCAGTCGGCGGTACGTCCCCGAGGAATTCCCTCCGCAGGGAATCCAGACAGCACTGGAACGCCAGGAGGACCTACGCCGCGCGGGCTTGCAGCAAAAGAAGCCAGCAATTTCAGGAATCCTATTTGACTACCTCCTTCTTTGCCCATCACCTTGCCCAGGTTGCCAGCGCCACTTTCACCGGTTGCCACAATGGTAGCGGTGTATCTCCGATCGGAGGAACTCCAGCAGGAAATAGGTTTGTTAAAGTTCACCGGGTAGCAGTCGAGATCTTTCTTAAGGCCACGAAGTGGGGACGATAAAGTCTAGGCGCACACCGAGATCTCGTAGATTCTGTCTTGTCGTTCTCCGCCGGGCCCTGCCTCCTCGGCCCCCTCCCCTTTGCCCCGTTGTTCCCTTGGCTCGCCCCGTCCCCCCGACTCTCCCCTCTAGCGGGAGTTTAATTAGGCCCCGGTCGGAGATATCGCGAGATCAGCAGCTCGTTAGCATGTTTTAATTGGCGGCTGTCAGTGAGATCCTGGGTAGCGATAAGCGCCTCCTCTCTAACCAGTCCTCCGGCCCGGTGACAAGACTCTACGTGTAGTCAGGGTACTACTTATTCGCGAGACACAAGGTGGACAGGACAGGGGGAGGCCAGAGCGAAAGGGTGGCGCAGCAACCTAGAAAGGTACCCGGTCGTACACGACTTTTTGCCGTTTACCATGGGTGGGTCTACAGTTGGAAGAGGGCTGGCCGGGCACACGGAGAACCACAACTGGGGCGAATGTTATTCGAGGTCCAGAACGAGGTTCTTCTTCTCCGCGTGGTTGGTAGCGTACTCCTTGATATTCGCTCGTCGCAGAGGCCTGGACGTTCGTGGCGATGACCAGCCGTGGATAGAGACGTGGCCAGCGGAGAGATTAACAAGGTGTCTCGGCCTCATTGCTCGGTATTGATCCAGCTTGAACGCGTACTTTTTAACGAGGCTGGTTCGTAATGACGCTCCCGGCGGGTACACACGTGCCGAATGATGAAACCTCCGACCCCCCGTCCCCCAGCGCCGTCTTCAACTTCTTTCAGCCCGGATTATTACTCTCTGAAGGCAGAGAGATACTCCTCTCTGGGACAGGCCGATTCTAGGCGCTCGTGACGCCGGATTGAGGACGCTTCCTTTTCCACCGCGCTGAGGATTCTTCGAGATGCTGCCTCTTCTACGGGAAAGCAGGGAGCACCGAGAGTTTCACTCGGATCGAGGTGAAATTTATGGCCAGACCGAGCGGGAGTTTGATCGATAATTTAGCCGTTTTAAATCATGCCTCGCTGGGGTAATATATTGGGCTATAAAGTCTTCGAGGCTGCTGTATCCGTGGATCGGGATGCTTAGACGTCTGATACAAAGCCGATACATTCGGTGGAGGCTGCGGAATATGGTTAAGAAGCTCGGGTCTACTACACCTAGCTGGGTACAGCCCTTTGAGTGCGTATTATGGAACCGAAATTCACTGCACCGAAAATTTTCTTGTATCTTTTATTGGAGCAGAAGAAACGATAGCCAGAGAGTCTCCACTTTAGTGAACATATTGTACGAAGAAAAATCTTCCAAATTGAAACGAAATATCGGAAACAGTATGGAGATGAATATACAAAGAACCTTCGATCAAACAGTTTACACTGCACTACAGGAACCCGAGCGTTCAATATTCCACGATTCATGCCATATCCCAGTTCAAATTCCCTGAATTATTCGATCACGTAAACGTAAACCACCGCGTTTGCCCGTCAAATAAATAAACAAATGCGCATCCCCCGTCACCTGCCATTATCCACATTTCCTCTCTCTCCTACAGCTGTGCAACATTCACGTACTCGCGGAAGCTTTGATCCCCCGTCCTCGACGTGTCCACGGATCCAGTCCTCCGCCATTTTTCTCATCCCTTACACAACCGACCTCTGATCGCCGAGGCCCGTATAAATATGCATTCGTGCTCTCCGCTGTCCAAACGCTTTCAAGCTCCGCCGTCGCGTCTCTGAGCGGACGGGCAAGTTTCGCGGGTGTTTCGCGCGATCGTACCGGTGTGTATTCGGCCTTAAGCCCTAGTACGTGACGAGGAGTATTTGCGGGCGCGTTACTACTTCTCGCCGCGGCGCGCGTGATCAGATTACGCGCCGGGCGGATTTTACAATCCCGCGAGCGAGAGTGCGTGAAAGCGCTCGCCCAGGGCTCGCCGTAATCGACTAATTAGCGAGGCGTCGCCAGCCTTATCCCCGAACGGAGACTTTTCCCCCGCGATCATGTTCCGCAGCCGCGTTTCCGACGTTCCTCGCGTAGCCGCGCTAATTGTCGCCGTCTGACGAACCTTGCCACCTCGAGGAGGCCGTTGCAACGGGGAAGTCGTAAGCTCGCGGACGCTCGAGAGTCGTAGAAACTCTGTGGGAGACGCTAGTGGCATCCTTTTCAGAAGACTCGCCGCTTATCATAAACCGTGAATGAGGAAATGGGTACCGTTACAGAAGGCTGCTCGATAGCTGTGTTTTTCTGCCGAGTGTCGCGAGCCGTGGCTCATAAACGTCACGGTCGTTTAATTAAATAAGATAAATCATCTGGCATGTGGATTTCTATCCGGGAATGTACACATGTGTCAGTCGAATTGAATACTAAGAAACCGTCTACTACTTTGAAATGTCAAGATTTTATTGCCATCCGCAGCCTAGGGACACATCGTCGATAGTGATTTTACAGAAGCTTCCGCGTTTTTGTCCTTTTTTTTTTTTTGCCAATTTGCAAGTTTGCCCAGCTGGTTGGCCGAAAAAGGAGTTACCTTAGCGAAATGCTGCATGGCTGGCGTCCATATGCGACAGAGAGCTTCGCCCGAGGTAGTTTTAACGATCGCGCGGGGGATAGCCCCCGTCGCTCGAATTTTATTAAGGGTTGGCGAAACGACCATGCATATGCATGAGCCGCGTTTCGCGCGGCGAGCATGTTTATTGTAATACTGACATACAGCGCGCGAAATTAGTACGGGTTAAGGCGACATTTCCATTCCGCCGATGGAATATGCATGAGAAAATGCATCGTAACATCTGCGCTGCAAGGTGGCTGCACTGGGTCAGCCGAGGCTAGGCCGGCGGAGAAATATTTTATGCCATCTCAGCCGAGGGACACCAGCCCCTGGTTATGACCCCGTGAACGTTACTGCCTTTCGTTTATGCACTCGCTATTCTCCGCGAGACCTTGGTAATAAAACATTAAAAAAAAGCCCTCCGCTCGCCAGTTCTTCCCTCAGCTCCCGCATCATCCACCGGGGACCATATCTGCAAATGTCCCGGAGTCCAGTATACGCCGCTGTCTCTCGTAACATAGGAATCGTGTAAGAATCACGCGGTTAAGACACCTCCGCGATGTCTGCACGACACACGATTGCACGAACCAGGAACATTGGGCGAATCGAACGAAGCGTCCAAGGATCCGGGGGTAGTCTGGCGTGCAGGACTGAGCCTCCACGGTATCGCCGGCATTGTATCTTCGGCAGATGCGCCCAGCCGAATCCCAGACAGAGAAAACAAGAGAGGGCAGGCGAGCGGAGCGAGAACGGGGCCCACTTCGTATGCAAATCCAACTCCGCCCTGAATAAAATATTAACCGGCCGATCGAGGCGCGTGGCGGGGGTAGGAGCACGCGAGCCGCCCTCGACCAGGCTCGCCTCCTTTTTTTCATTACCTCGCTGCCATCGTCTCGCGTGTGCATACAGCGAGAGGGCACGCACACGCTTTATAACTAGCGAAGCTTCTCTGCCCTTCTCGCCTCTCTGGCCGGGCCTCCGCTCGGCTCGGTCAGCCTCAGCTTTCGAAGAAGCCAGGGGAGGCTCCTTCCTCTTTGGTGCGCGCCGTTCCCCGGGGTCTCTTTTAAATCGAAGACCTCGTTATCTCCCTGGCGAACGGATTCTCGTTAGCGGAGCCTTAATTATAACCACCCCGTCCCCCGTCCGCAGATAACCGTTCCCCAGCCCGGGAGGTAGCCGACGGAGGGAAACGAATCTTCGTCGCTAACAATTAACGCCGTTATTACGATTTGTTTTTTACACGAACTTACCAGCTCGGGTTTCCTCCGTTCGGCGGGCTGGCTGCGCCTCTCCCCTTCGCCCCCCGCCGGCAAAGCGACCAGTTGCGTCACCGTTCGGGGGTTGGAAAAGTGGTGGCGCAACCCGAGCGGAGAGACGAACGCGGACGAAAGAGTAGCGAGGGAAACACTGGCGGCCGGGTTTCTTGATCGTTAACAAGCATGCAAGGCAGCCGGGGGTTTCCCTTCCGGTTGAAATATCCAGCTTTTATTTCGCGGCGATTGTTCGTTTCGCGTTTGAGAGCTGGCTGCCGCTCCGCAAAGAAATTCGCGAGAACACGCCCGGGAAAATAATAAGGAGCGACGAAGCGGTAACGATCGCGAGGCTGTTACTTTCTCCTTTTCTAACTCCCGGCATCGTTGTTCCTCGTCTGCGGGGGTGGAGGTCCTCGGCGAGGGAAAATCAAGGTGAGAACGGGCGGACTGAATTGTTGGCATTCAATCCCGGCCCCTCTTGTAATAATGCCGTGACATTAGCTCGAGGTTCAATCTTTTAGTAAGAGAGCCACTCGGCATCAGATTCCTGGGAGTAACGAAGGGAAAGCGCTGCAATCTTGCTCTCGGTACCTGCAGCGATTAAATTCCCCACAAAGTTGCCTTAGCACAGTCAATCGTGCCGCGGAGGCTCTCGGTCGAAACGTGAAATTTAATTGCATCCGAGCTGTCACGCGGAACGCCGCCGGCCAAGGCGAAGTGGTCGCGGAAATAGAGAAACGGAAGATGATAGAGGAGGTGGATACCGATGGGTAGGAGGCAGGCGACATCCAGTCACATCGGTCCGCGAAACGCCGCGGACTTTTCGCCTTTTGTTCGGGGACGATCCCTGTTTAGCCAGCCGCGAAATTACGTAGTTTCGTGGCCGAGGAGGAGCAGGGCGGTTCTGGCTTTCGGTCCGGGGAAACGAGATTCTAGCGAGGCGAGAATCTAACGAGCAACTCTGGCTTGCGTTTTCGAACGAAAAAGAGAGCAGATGGATCTCGTTAGAGTTGAGCATTTCGCTGGGTGCATCGTTATTTCAATTAATTATTAGGCGAGCGTTTGTCCGTCGTCCATGCTGTTCGTGGTCCGATGACTTTGATTTCGCGTTCGTGGAAAAATTGACTCTCTTTATGCGACCGGCGCAAATGAAATACAATCTGGGCGTCGCCAGATTTATTCGGGACTGCCTATTATGCAGACACACCGAAATTGAACGTACAATCTTCGACGCACCATTGAAAGGAAGGATGTTGCAACGTACACCTTGCAAACATAATTGACTCCTCCACGTTCCCGACACGGGCACAGATTGCCCCGACGCGGCCACTTAACGGCGCGCAACGATCGTGGAAAGAGGACTATAGCCAGCAATTAATCAGGAACCGATAAGTGAATTCGACGTTACCTCGAGGGACAAGTGTTCCGAAAGTTTCCGCTCGTCGGCCGTCATTGTATGTTAAACGGCCGCGAGTGGGAGTCCCGATTAGCATGGCGCACGTATAATTTCCCCGCGCAATTAAGTCGTCCCGATGTTAAACAGCCGGTGATTACAGCTCTGACGAGGGCATTTACGGGCCCCATTTTTCCGCGGCGACTTCATACAAGTCTAATCGTAATAACGATTAACTGGACGAGTGGTAATTAAAGGGAGCGAGTCGCGATGCACGACTCGATAGCATCTACTACGAGATAATCTAATGACGAACGATTCGCGCGACTCATTCCGAAACTGGTCAGCGTCTCTTACACGATCCGCGCGGCAGAAGCGGGGATAATCGAGCATCGCCCGATCAGGAGGAAAAAGAAAATTGCATCGCCGCCCGACGACAGGGGACGTCCTTAAAAGGAAACACTTCCCTGATCCGTTTCCTCTTGCGCTGCTGGCGAGGGTGGCGCCGCGGGGGTGGGCCCGGAATGGTTTTCGGTGCCCTGGGGACCGATGACGAAGGCAAATTCCCGGAGAGATCTCACAGGAACGAACCTAATCCGCCGGGGTTCTCGGGCACCGAATTGGGCAGTAAAGCGCCCCGGCAGCGGAAGGGGTGAATTAGTGTAAGAGGGCTTCCGCTCCGAGGAGCCGCTTCCGATCGCTAATAGGAAAGCCCTGGGACGTTTCGAATTTTTTTGTCGGCCCATCTGAGGGATTTCGATTCGTTTCGTATGTAAAACGAACGTCGTTCCTTAGGAATTCGGTTGAGCAGGTTCGAAGCTGCGCATCCCCGTGGCAATAGACTTCCGTGTGATTAAACGTGAATGGGTAATGAGACTCTCTCGCGAGCGTGTTTTCATTTCGGCCCGCCAACTCGAGTATTCTTAAAAATCGAGAGGAAGCGGCATGCGAAGGAAATTAAAAATCTGCCCGCTGCTAACGAATCCCCTTCATCACTCCACCAATTTACACGCAACTCCGCTGCTCAAAGGACTCACGTCCCTGCTGACTCGCGTTTCCATCGCTCATAAATTATCCCGGCGTTTTCATAGGCCGTGTATCGAACGGTACGATAAATATTTATAGTAACACGATGTTCAAATAAATATTTATGGGCGCCGCGATCGCAACTATAAATATTTATCGATGCCCCACCCCGCGGCCGCAAGGAGCGCAACGAGCTAGACGCGTTAAGCCCGCTCGGGCGCGCGTCTTTCCTCGCCGCGTCTCCAGCCGTTAATCGCGCGAAAAATCGCCCCCTCCGGCCATTTTCACGCTTTTCATCGCGTTAATTCCACGAGAACGGGCACCGGTAGCCACGCGACGTCCCACTCCAACCTTCCCACGATTGATATTCAATTCCTAACACAAACGTCCGCGCCGGCCCGACCGGCAATCTCCGTCCCAGAGGATTACGCGTCGAGGCGAAGGAGAGTAGCCAGTTCAGGGATGAACTGGTCGAATTTTTATCCAGGCTTGCAGGCCTGTCGTGTCGCACGAGACGACGAAACCTGTGCAACCATAGGAATCACTGTCGACGCCGTTGTAATAATATCCAGGGATCGTGTCTGGTCTGCACACGCTCGATCTACTTTTTGCACGGCAGGATCGTTAATGAGAGAGTCACGCGACACACGCGATCCTTCCACCCTGAATCACGATCGGAACTCTGTTTTGAGGAGCTCGCTGCTGCTTCTCTCCCCGGTCCCATCTTATTCTTTTTCTGTTCTCTCTTCCCTTTCGCGAAATAAATTCTGCCGCTAAATATCACGCGACCGGTCGAGCGCAAACAGCTGGCGGATTGTTACGCGTGGTGTGCGCCGTGTGTATAAAAATTTCGATCGAAATCAATGAGCAGGACCTCGTGCGGCGCCCCCGTAACTCACGATCGCTTAACGTAGAAGGCAGTTTTCTAGTTAGAAATCATGTCGATTTTTTCCCCCCCGTCGCCGGAAACCGGCGCTCCCGCCAGCCCGTGTTCTTGCACCCCCTTGAGCGAGGACGCGCCGAGCTGGGCGACGAAGCTTGATTAATTACGAACCGGATCGGGCTGAATGTAAATCGCGATAGCCGTTGGTATTTTTACGGCGGGCCCGAATCCACGGGCGCGGAAGAGATCTATGACGCCGGATCACGAAAGCGTTCACGTGCGCTACATGACAGACGCGCGATCGACACGGTGTATTAGTACTTGTTAATGCGTCGCCCCTGCATCGCTATTTATTGCTACCGTGCGGCTACTATATCGCGTGGAGCACGCGCGTGGGCGTCGTCGGTGTTTCCTTTGACCGTCGGGCGCGCACACACCGGTTCCCTTCCGCGGCCCGCAATAACTTTATTCTTTTCAATCGCCAGGTACCACATCGCGCTCTCCCCGCTCCGGCGGCGGACAATAAAAACGACAACTCGTCAGATTGAAAGTAAATACGAGATCCCGTTCGGCGGGATTTAGCTTCAAATGGAAGATAAATAGAGAGAGCCCGCGAAATTCCTTTTCGACTCGTCATCGCGGGAATGTGAGGTAGATTGATTGGGGCGCTGACCACGCGAGGTGCTCTGTATCTACGATTCAATGAAAAGTAGTTCAAGAGATCATGGTCGAACAGTCCTTCTGTCTGTGCGCGTAAGTGTAACGGCGCATTTTACGCGTCGCGCGTACCGAGCCACACGTAACCGCATTCGGTGCGACACATTAATGCAGCAAGTGACGTCGTTTGCATAGGAACGACACGATTCGGGCGGTAACGCGGAAGAGTGTCGATTCAATATCCATCGAACTGCTGATGGGACGAGGGTGGCGCGCTTGGAAGAGATACCAGCCAGGTGAAACGACCAACCCCGAAGAATTCGAGGAGGGAATCGAGAGAAAGACATGGAGGCGGCTAGGAAAAAATCTGGCTCATTTTGCAGAGAAAACGACGAAATCTGGTGCGATTACCGGAGACCCTTGGAACCCTTGGAAGCTATCGTTTGAACGGGGGAAGAGAGAGAGAGACAGTCGATATTGAAAAGCTATAAAACAGCGTAATTCGGTCGGTGCCGCAGTCCATTGCAGTTTAGCCCGGAAACGCAATTTAAACAAATTGCTGGACCCGTCTATGGTGGCGCCACCGTCTCCCCCCCTTCAACCCTCGCAACCCCTTCCGTTGGCACGTCCATCTCTGCCCGGTGTCTCTATCCGTTCATCCATCTACCCGCGGTGCATCCTCGTCTCTCGCTTCCAGCAGCTCGACGGCAGCGAGCGTGAGCGGGCCCGCCTTGCTCGATTAATCGAAATCGAAACGAGCGCGCCGCTCTACCGGACGTTTATCGCCCGTAGGGCAATAATTCGATTTTCGGTTACCACCACCGCCGGTTTCCCTGGCCAGGCCGTTGTTCATCCGCGCGACGCGACAAAACTCCGCGATCAGAACCGGGTTTATGGATTTTCACTTGGCCCGCCGCCACGCCGTGACTCACGCCGATCGAATTAAAAACTCGGTGACGCTGCACGACCGTTCACCTCTATCTCGATCCTGTCCGCCCCGTTTTTCACCGGGCCTCGATAATCGCAGAGGAATTTCGAGACAAACGTTCCCCGCTTTCGAAGCTACCGCTGAAACTCGCAACTACCTACCTGCCCCCTGGCTCTGGATCATACGCTCCTCGCCTGCAGTTTGCACGTACAAAAGTGGCATCGTTCGCCGGCCCGTTACCCAGCCAACCCGCGAACGCGAGCTTTCGGATATCGCCGCGGTTTTAACTGAATCTTCGTGAAACACGACCGACCAGCGTGGAAAAGTGCACCGAAAAAAAAAATGCCGGAAAAAAGCTCGCCCTCTGTGTATCGCTTCGATTCAGAGCGAAGCGTCCGCGGTACGTTAGCGTACAGCTCATGAGGGATTTTTATAAAATCGTCTGTCAAGCTTACCGCACGGTCGAAGCGTTGATGCGCCGGTTTTACGGAGATCCTCTTTGATTCACGTCGCGCCGGAAGGACCGCGGCGCGGCCGGAAATTCGGCGCGCCGATGACTTTTTTGTCAGCCACGAGTCCCGGGCATTATCCGTCCCGTCGCCGCGTTTAGTCACGATTAATAACTTCTGTCGTGCCTCCGCGCCGCCCGTTCCTCGCCTCCTCTCGCTCGCGCTTTCGCCCCGCGGGTAGGGAAAAAAGCGATTTCTGGCGGGGACTGTACGACCACTGGGTGACAACGTAGTTTCCCATGTTTTATGGTCAGTTCCGTGCGCCATGGTATCTGATTGCGTCATAAATCGAACGAGGAACGGGGGCGAGGGTTGCAGCCGCGCGCGATACACGACCTACGAGATTTCGTTTTGCCGAAATTTAGCGGTCGCGTTCCGCCGCTTGTTTTTTTTTCCCCTGCCACCCCTTTTTTTTCAACTTCCAACGATATATTTTTTGGCCGCTGGCGAAAAGCCCGCGCGTGGTATAACTCTTTCGCGCCTCGCTAAGGGCGCGTCGCATCGATTCTCATTTGGTTGCGTGCATTTTCTGGGTAATGGCCATTGCGCGATATAAATGTAGATGGGCGCGTTAGGATCGTATAATGAAGACATCGTTTCGAAGTTTGAAAAGAATCCTTGGCTATGATATGAAATCCTGCGAGATACGGTAGGAAGCATCTACAGTGCAAGCAAATGGCACACTCGTCCTCTGGTTACTCGAATACCCCGCGAAATCTGCATTCTTCCTCGGCCCATTTACCTTACACATTTTCATTACCGACCCTTCCGAGTGCTTCACGTCCGAGGTAGAAGCACGGGGCTACGATTCTCGGTTGCCTCGTTTACCACGTCCTCCTAAAGGATAGAAACGAATATCCGCGAGCAATTTACAAACCGCGCCGCCGTAGACGTCATAAACGCGAGTCACATTTGTCGACGTCAGGGACTTAATAAACTGAACCCTCCAGCCTGCTTGTCCCTTCTTAAGATGAGAGAGGAACGAGGAACGAGATTAAATTGTGCATATTTAAGCGCACCTCCTTTTGGGCCCAGTCGATTTTCTTCTGTTTTAATATTCGACGCTTGAGTCAGCCTTGCATTGGGATGCCGGCTTTTAAAATAGTCGACGGAATAACGCACGCTGGTATACGGCGGCGTGCTTTTAGTTCGTCGAAAGGTAGAGGTTGCCTCTCTCCGAACGGGTAACAGTTGTTCCATTAAAACGATTTGGTACTCGAGTACCACGGTGAGTCAGCCGGCTCCGTCGGTTCTTTCGTTCTCGAGGGCCACTCGAGAGAGCCTTGCCTCGTGTAATTAATTCGCCGTGAAATGCTACATTAATTCGTAATGGGCCATGTGTCGTGTATACCAGGTACATACCCGGGGCTCGCTTACAAGTGCGCCCGGATACGCTGCGCCTATTAATTGTTTCCCGCCCCGCGCAAAACACGCTGCGAGGATGCAGCCTGGTCCAACCCTTTCCTCGTCTGGAAAATCGATATTCGTGACTGGTAGGATCGACTGCGCCCCATGAAAACGTTTTGGTTGCGCCGGTTTAAATGTTGACTGTTTCAGGCCTCTATCGATACTTGTTTCATTTGTGGCAATAAATGCCGCAAGATTTAATTCATTTGATTCCCGATGGCAATCGCACGAACCGTGGTAAAGAAGAAGAAACCCACCCGGCTGGGGTAAGAACAACGAGAGACGCTTAAATTACGAACTCGTTCGTCGGACCGGGGGTGGACGGAACGGGGGAAAAAGAAGTTGCTAAAGTTTCTTCAATGGAGCGCGCGTCGAACGAACAGCTACATTGTCTCCCTCGTTTAATCACGTTTCTCACAGTTTCACCGAGACCTTTTTGCGCAACCTGCCGGCCAGGTTCATCCCCCACCCCTCTGGGCGAATAAACTTTGCTTCTTCCTCGAGGACAAATCGAGAACTGAAATGTTGAAAGAACGGGGACGAAAGGAACCACGAAAAATGGTCGGGGAAGAGGGAACGCGATGGGGGTGGTAATCGCGACGACGTGGCTCTCGAACTTGCCAAACCGAGAGCCCGCGCTCTTCTTCGCTCGCGAAACTTTCACCCTGGCCATGGCTCCGCTTCGTGGAAATCGCCTGGCGTGAAAAAAACACGAGCCTCGACCAGCGATCACGCTCCTCGCCGTCCAGCGACGTCAGGTTGCTCGGCTCGACCTTTTACGCGGAACCTGGACTCGGTTCCGGATGTTCCCTGGTTCGTGTTCCCACGGGATCTCAGCCGCGAGACGTTGGCACGCCCGTACAATGTATCCAAAGAGGCGCTCTTCAAGTCGAACCGGTTACGAGGCGGGTCGAAGGTCGCTGGGAGTTCGCTTTCTTGCCTCGTTCAGACGGCGGAGCATCGGCTGTTCGAACTTGGCCTATCATTGCTCGCTACTCCGCCAGTATTTATTGCGGGCGTGTTGCGCGGACCGCCACGACGGCTCGTGTTCTTGAAATATCAATTTCGTGCCGTTTATTGGGGTCCCCGACGTATGCCACATCTCGATCGCTCCGTTCTATCTGCCCGGCCACACACGTCGTCGATTATTCGCTTGCTCTTTCTGGCTTTCTTTCGCTGGTTACTCCGATACCTCGCGTGCTCTTCGACATTCCCGAATATCAATCGTTAAGTAGAAGTACAGTTGCAGTCTTAGCCGCGAAGTTTAAGAGAAAGTTCCCCGCGACTCCCTTGCTTCGTTCACTTCAGGAAGACCATTTACGGCGAAGCTCCAAGTGGCACACCCACCACGAGAATATTCCTGTTCCTAATTACTGGCTTCGGAACGGTATTTCACAGTCGAGTACGATCGTCGAAAGGCCAGGGGATCCCTCGGATCCGGAATTATCGCGACGATTTACGAATCTGCCAGCCTATTGTCTGTCCGTCGCGCGTGAACACGCGCGGTGGAAGCCCCGATCGCGACGGGCGTAGACGCTCGCGACGAATTTGCTGGAAATTTTCGTCGGGACAGATTTCACGGTCTGCCTGAGACGTTCGAAAGTTTGGAGACACCGAAGCAGCAGAAACGGCGAGCGCCGCCGCCAGCAGGGCGATAGAGGCGGAAGATAGGCTCTGGCGGAAGCCCTTGCACCCAGCCAGAGATGAACAGGGGGTGGGAAATCGCGGGGGGGGAAAGTTTCCCTTAATAACTATGCCGCGTAGCTTGGCAATCGAGGCGTGAACGCGAGATACGGATTAAAGGGGAGAAGTTTGCTTCGGCGCTCCTGCGAACAAATTTCGAAGGTTGTTTTTCGCCGTCCAGCGCGATGGAGGCTGAAGGGTGGAAAGCTAAAGGGCGGGAAGCGTCGTCGTCCCTCGAACTTTCGCCACGACAGACATTTTTCCTCGTCTTTTTTCAGCTGCCTCCGAAAATGTCCCGAACCAAGGGAGGTCCATTCTGACGTCGATCGTAACTGCTGCAAGGAAACTGCAAGACGTAGTCTTGGTCAGCCCAACTGAGACTAATAAATCTACCAATCCTATGAATTTAAAGTCGATACACGATCGACGGATGCAACAGACTTTTGTCCTATCATGTACGTCGCGCATCTGCTTTAAAGGCGATCAAGTCCGAAATATGGTCGTCCACTTAGGTAACCCGATCATCGACGGTTAGCCAAATTAATTTCGAGGGAGAGGACACGGAGGAATCTCGTTTGAGACGTAACGAGATCCAGTGGTGAACCGGAAGAATTCGATTTTCCTCGCGGCGGAACCGTTCGACGTCTCGTTGTAACGGGGTGAAACGCAACGGCGGGGGGTTTGAGCTGTCCAATCAGCGACGCGCAGCAACAAGCCAGTTACGGATAGCCGAGCGTAGCAATTACATACGACGCGTTGCGGACACAATGGAAATTCGCCAGACTGTTTGAAATTCGAATTACCGCACGGGTATCTTGATGCAGGCGGTTCCTGCCGAATGCTATCGGGCCGCGCGCACGCCGCGCGTGGGCGTCCCATTGTTTTCCAAGTGCGATTTCCAGATAAATTTTTAATTTCACGGGGGCTCAAGGGGGGAGGACGTTGCGGCGCGTAACGGCGATATTTTCCCAGCTTTTTGTGTTTTCCCTTTAAACGTTCGCCACCGTGCTGAAACTAAACTTGGCATTGTTTCGGATCAAACCTGCGATTGAATTTTTACATACACCGCGGCGTTTTGCAGCGATGCAACTTGCGTCTGCGAATACAGTGCTTTTTCAATTTGTAAGTAACTCCACTGCTGGTATAAAATGTGTAGAAAATCCTGTCACTCCACCAGCTAGCTCTAAATGGAGATATGTAATTAATTTTCGGAGACAGAAATTGAAATTGAAATTGAAAGCGGTTGTTCTTAAAAAAGTTGATAAGGTAAATGTCCCTATTTCTGCTCATGTCCCCATTTCTGCTCATTTCGAATTTTTCTTATTATTATAAGCATTACGCTTGTACTATAGTTGCAACAAAATAATTCCAAATTATTTGAACATTTACACGAGTGTTGCACGAGGTTTGGGCTAATCAAAGTGCAGCATAAGCAACGAAAAACTTTTAAAACGTGAGACTCATGATTTTTCGATCGTGTTCTAGTTCAGCGATGCCCCGATGGGCGGCCCGAGGGTACGAGCATCCATCGCATTTTCCAAAGCTCGCGTGGAAGGGAGTCTCGAAACCAATGAAGTTGCAGGCATGTAACGGATGAGGAAAACTCTAGTAGTGTGCGTGTAGGCTCATACCCGTAGGTTTATATGACTGGGACCCTTGGAGCCCCAGTGTTCTACATTTTAGGAATTGGGAAAATAAACAGGAATTGACTAATGATTAAACAATAATATTATGTAATTGGACGAAATAGACTTGAACATTCCCACTTACACCTCTGATTAACAAAAAGTTTCTTATTAAACGATTTTTATTCAGCTTCAATCCTCTGTTTGTGTGTTTGTTTGTATGTATGTTTGTTCAGTTCAAATCTAGAAACTCAATTTTAACCCACTTCCAACTATCCAATAGACTTGAAACTTTGCAGGCATACGTAGTTTGGACGACAATACAAAATTATGAAGAAAAAGAAACCCCCCAGGGTTTAAAAATTATCCTGTCATCAAAAAATATAACCCATAACCGCAAATCCAAACGACTTGAAATCAGCCTATAACCAGAAGTCAAATCAATTTAATCGCAATGAAATCAGCATGTAACGGTTACATGCTGATTTCAGGGTACGGGCCTACACGCACACTTGTACTAGAGTTTTCCTCATCCGTTACATGCCTGCAACTTCATTGGTTTCGAGACCCCCTTCCACGCGAGCTTTGGAAAATGCGATGGATGCTCGTACCCTCGGGCCGCCCATCGGGGCATCGCTGTTCTAGTTGGTTGTGCTAAGGAACAGTGTCACAATTGTGTTCGATAATTGGGCAGAAAATAGTTTTTGCAGTAAAAGTTCTTATTTAATAACAAAAACAAATACCGTATTGTGCTCTGGATTTAGATTTTTTTACTATTTTTAATTTTTTTAAGTAGAAAACAGGTGAGTAGGTTTAGGGTCAAGTGAATCACCGTCATGTCCGCATTTCTACTCACCAAAATTTTAGTAACATAACCTCACAATTCAATGTATGCTGTAACCTCTATTTCTATTCGAAGGCATTTTACTTTATATCTATCATTTTTTATGCTTTACTGTTGTGTTATAAAACCTCTCCATAGAAGATGTAACTTACTTTAACCTGAAAAGGCAACATATTATGTGAGCAGAAATTGGTACAAATGGTGAGTAGAAATACATACATCGCTGTTTTTCGTGAGCAGAAATACGGACATTTATTGCATTGTATTTAATTACAAACTACTAATAGTTAAACATCTTGAAATATATTTCTTAAATAGTTTTCGAATTGGTTGATTTATGATTAAAGAATTAATCAATTACACTGCAACTATTGATCACCAACAAATTTTTTACACTTTCTTTATGACGAGTAACCTCTTAAATGAGCAGAAATTGGGACATTCACCTTATGCGCAGTGGCTTTGGGCGACCGATTGCCTTCGTTTGAACTTCCCAATCAATGAATTTTAATCTCACTTCGAAACGAAAAGTGACACCGATAAATCGTCAAGTCCCCTCTCGACCGGTGAATTCCATGTTCCAGCAATGTTTCCCCCGCACACGGCGAGCCTCGAAACTGCACGCCGCCAATTTGTCACGGCACCGACGCGACGTCAAGCTTCAATTTCTCTTACGTCTCCCAAAATCTCGCGTTTCAAAAAGCCATCCACAGGCGACGTGCGCTTTGCAAGGTACATCGGGACCATTTCTCCGGGCCGTTCAATCAAGCGGCGTTAAAAATCGATCGTTGCAGAGACAAACGCGAGCCCCGTGAAACGGGGGTGAGTCTCGCGCGACGCGGCAGCGTTTACGCGCACTAAAAGCGCGAGAGAAGACGGCGGTAAAATGTAGAGCCCCGTCGTATCGCGGATTGCCTTAAACGAAAACCGATTCTGCCTGCTGCCAGCCGTCTTTACGACGAGATTACGCTTTTTACGGGTAAAATGGGGGGTGGCGCTCGCGAGAAACCAAAGGTCCCTCGACGACCCTCTGAGAAGGGGCGAGCGCTGTGAACACCGCTGATCAGCAGTCGCCGTGAAACGCGGCGACGATTGGCGCAATAAAAGAGCGATCTGCCGCGAGTTTCGGCGCCCGGAGACTCGGTGCGTTCGAGTTGCTGGCGCCTGGCCGGAAACGGCCCTGTTTATATCGGCAATTAACAAGTTGCCGTACGCTCGGGCCGAGGGGTGGCCGGGCACGAGCCCCTCGTTCGTGGCGCGCTAACGATCGCCGGGGGTTACGATTTACGAAATTTCGCGAATGTCCACAATGGAACTCGCCGCCCCCTGCCGCTTTACCGGCGAAACGATAAAAGTGGCGTAGCCTCGTTTTAATGAACGAGCCCCTCTAATTTATCGTCCGGCGTTACCGCGAGACGAGAGCACACCCTCGAGTTAAACGGCATGGTTTTTTTTTCGGAGAAGGGAAGAATCGAGGGACAAAGGGGGGAGGATGCTAGTATAACAAACGTTCAAAGTCATCGGAATAATACAGTTCGACGGGAACAGCCTGGAGAGCACTCGCCCGCGGATCCCGACGAAACGACGCGGCTCTCTCTCACTTAATTGGAGTGCTCCACTTTGTCTATTTCCATCGCGGATCCTCGAGACTCTTCCGCGATCCGCTCGCCCGGCCATAAGGTAATTAGCCAGACATTGTTAGCGATCTAGTTGAGCATCCGGGGAGTCAATAGCTTCCTCCCAGACGCGCTCGCGGACGATGGAAGTCTCGAGACGAGCTTCCTCCTCGGCCCTCGCCGTTTTATCGAGTCGACAGTCGCCGCGGTGTCTCGTTTCTTCCCTGCACCGATCGAATGGGCCTCTAAGGGTTGCCGTTTGAATCGCCGTCACGAGGAAACAATATCTGGATCGCGGAGAGGCGCGTTTCTTTCGAAGGAATCACCGTCAGCTTTCGGCTGACTCGCGGAAAAGCTGACGGCGGAGGACTGAGAGTCGAAAAAAGCGACGAGGCTGCGGGGATAAGAGGACCCTTGTCCCGGGGTGGAAGGAAAAACGAGGACGGACGGGAAATATAATTGCTCGCCGAGTCGTTCACGCGCGAACCTTTTTGATATGCCCCGTCCTGATTGCGAATGTGATTTCCCTGGAAAGTAGATTACTGGATTAAGTTCGTTCCGACCGGAGGTCCGGATGGTAGCGAAGGATGGCGGTGAACAGGGCCGACACTTGTGTTAATCGGCCCGACGACCCCTCTGCTTTTTGTCACGTCGGAGCTAACGTTCCGCGCGGCAGTCTCGCTGAATCCTGCTGAATTGGAGTTAATTGCCGCCTACGATTTTCCTTTGAACACGAATGTAATTGTATGAAAGAGAATCGGCACGGAGATTACCCGCTGCCACTAGCCTGGCGGAGGATTTTTAGCTGCGAGCTATTCTGAGAGCCTTATTGTGCTCTGTCTTCCTTCGAGTCGACTGATCAATCGATTATCACGATCCATTCCTACTCTTAGATTCCAAGGCTATCGAGTAAGAAAGATATTCTCTATTCTAACAGAAGAGGCATTCATACTCGGCGTAGAAAAGTGGAATTTTTTGACGATATCTATCCCAGACACAGAATCAACGTAGCTAACAGTAGAAATTAAATGGATCCAGTTTCCCCGCACTTTTCACAAGCCAGCGCCGACGAATATCTGCAGAAATATTCCAGCGGCATGAGGACACGCGTAACAACAAATCGTGGAGCACAACGAATACAACGAATACAAATGACGCTCAAAGAACCTCCAGCATCCACTCATTTGTCGCCACCGCGGAGCATCTACCACCCCTCCGCCGCTCCAAAAAATACGTTTTCACGCCGACACTTCGTCGTCACTGCCTCTTTCCATTCTTTGAATAAAAAAACCCCGCGCTTTCGCTCCTCGACGGCGCGGAACAAAAGCATAAAACATTTTACACGTGGCTGAGGGACACGAGCGACATTAAAGAGCGCATTGTTTTATTCAGCGTTCACGCGTGACAAAACGCCAGGGCCGCGCGCGCGCCCGAAGATTTAACGACGACGTACTATTTTTCACGTCGACGGCTCGCGCGACGGATAAACGCGTCGTCCCTTCGCGCCCGTCGGAACGAGGAAGTCGTCCTTCGATTTCCATGACAACGGGACGAACTCGGGCTTGAATGCACGTCGTTTAGGGGCGATCGACAGGCCTGTGGCCTCTCCATATTCAACGAGCGAAATTCCCGGGCCTCTTCGTCACCACGACGATCCATCGTCGGCTCCTTAACGTCGACTGCGGCTTTGTCGTCGCGACAATGGCCTCCCAGGATTTCCAACTTCGTTCCTGGTCGCCCGCGAATTATTCCACGGCGGGGCGAGCGATCCGACGATCGATCAGGAATTTAATAATGAGCGGGAGCGACGGCGAGGTTCTTTCACAGGGCCATGCCCGAAAAACACGTGAATATTCGAGGACCTCGTGGGGTGGCTTTCGCCACCGTTTCTTACGCAGGGCGAACCACGGAATTTCATCAGCTCGTTTATTTTCGGGGTCAGTGGGCCGATTTGCATTTCTTGAAGTGGGGCAATTTAATTTAAATTCAAAAAGCTGTAGATCCACCATCGCTACATAGATATATGAAACAACACCCTGTGCAACCCATACAGCACACCTCGTTGCAGCAGTATTACCAGGGACGTTGCTGCAATATTACGTTGTTGCAGGTTGCATTGCAATATTGTAGGAACGTTCCTGCAATATTGTCGTGCATTATTGGAGTGGCAATGATCCTACAATATTGCAGCAATATTGCAATTTCGTTGCCGTGCAATGTTCCGTTGGCAACGATGGTACAATATTGCTGCAATATTGCGCCCACATCGTCGTGCAATGTTCCAGTGCCAACAGTCCTACAATATTTCTGCAATATGGGGCGCACATCGTCGTGCATTGTTCCAGTGGCAACGATCCTACAATATTGCAGGAACGTTGCCGTGCAATGTTCCATTGGCAACGATCCTACAATATTTCTGCAATATTGCGCGCACATCGACGTGCAATGTTCCAGTGGCAACGGTCCTACAATATTTCTGCAATATTGCGCGCACATCAACGTGCAATGTTCCAGTGGCAACGGTCCTACAATATTTCTGCAATATTGCGCGCACATCGTCGTGCAATACTGTAGTGAAAACTTGTGGAAACATTACAACAATATTCTGAAACAACTATGACTTTGTCAAAATTTTTCGAAATATGTACATGACGTCGAGTGGATTCTACGGCGTGTTTCATTTAACTGGATACGCACCGCAATATTGCCGAAGAGTTGCAGGATCATTGCCACAATTTTGCCGTTTCGTTGCAGAATCATTGCCGGAACGTTGCAGGACTACATATTCGTAATGTTGCCGCAACTTTGCAAAAATACACACCTGCAATATTGCGATGGCGGACATAGGACTGAACCTGCAACGTCTCTGCAATGTTATGTTGCAACATTGCCATCTTGCACCGCATCATTGCAGAGACGTTGCTGCAATGTTATGGTGCTGTGTGGGAAGGGGTGCTCCCTCCCCTTTCGCGATATATCCTTTCTAGAAACGCTCGTTTTCCAGCACCCGTCTTGCAGAATCGGTAAGAAACTAGCACTTTTTCGATCGGGAAGTTTGGCTCAGTGATTATGCTTACCAGAGGGCGAGCAGCTCCCTCGAGTAATTATCAGACTCGCTGCATATCTGAGCAAGTTTGATGCCTAAGGTAATAATCAAAGTTTCATGGATCCAGCGAAATCTCGAGGCAGAAAAAGCAGTAGCTCTCGAACGTACGCGGGTTCTTTATGCATACTCAATAAGTCATCTTCTCGGGTTGGCAAACCACCGAGAAATTCCCGGTTAATTTTGAGAATTCGTTGCTTTTCCATGATTTCCCGCCGCATCGATCCCGGCAGAAACTATTTTTCTTCACCGCCCCCTGTCCGGGAAAAAATCTGTCGGTTCGAACCAGGAAATGCGGTAGCGAGACGTCTCGCGATAGCATCCAGCGCATTTCACTCGAAGATATTCTTGGCGGCTGCGGCGCGCAGGGCAACGCGTTGCCTGCTTCGGTACAACACGTAAAACGAAAACACGTGCGATGCTCGATGCTATCGTCCCCTGGCGCCACGCTGAAGCCTCTTCACGCCTGTTCTTCACGGAAGTCCGCTCGGGCGGAGGCGTAATTCGAACCACACGTCGCCACGAAGGTGCCCCTTGTTCGCCAGCATCCCCACAGCACTTGGTATCGCTGCGTTCGGCCAAAACCTGGCCTTTAAACGAGATTTCTTTCCTTTTCCAGGCTTTCCGTCTTGGTTATCTCGTTAAGCAACGCCGCGGGTTTTAATTAACGCCGCTCGCGTTGAATTATGGGGAAAATTTTCAGGCGACGGGCATCCGGCTTACCCCGCTTCCGGAATTAATGGACGCGTAAACGGTTGCGCAGATGAGGCCCAACAATCTCTGTTTGGAATCGGTTGACGAGAAATTCTGAATTTCGTGTCCTTGTGGAGGGTGGAAGTAATTAAGAAGGCGTCAGTTTTTTTGTGAGAAATGTTATGTAATGATACTTGGAAGAATTCCCAACATTCGCAAGAACCCTACTGCTCCAACCAACTGACGCTACTCACAGGTCCACCGATCATTCCTGAACACCCTTTATCTCCACGCCCGCATCCAAACGCAAATTCACAGTGGCCGCTGAACCAAAGGAGCCATTGACCACCAAAGTGAAATCGCGCGAAAGCGCAAGAATCAGCTAGTCGATCGACAAAATCAGCCGGAATTGAATGGCGGCGTCGAACGTGGAAGCCGTCGAAGGTATGAGTAGCTGGCCTGCCGGCGCGGTCCAACGGCCGCGGTAGCGGTTACTTCCGGTCGGCGGTGCACGTAACGCGTAAGTGCAATGAATCTGCCCCGCGGTCCGTTGAAACAAACGTCCCGGTTCCCGATTCAATGCGGCTCGTTAACGCGGCCCTTAATCACGATCGTCGTCGCGGACAATGAGCCCAATCGGTAGAAAAAGTGGTCGGCCGGGGCGGCGGGCATAAATCTCGGCTGTCAGAAACAATGCGATGCGATATACGGGACGGGGAGGAGGACGCGGGCTCGCCCACGCGACCGATCGTCGATACTCGTCCGACCGACGTCCTCTCCGTCTCGTTTCCGCTTCCAACCCCCCAGCCGCGGCCTCGCGTTTCCTCTCTGTCCGCCGCACGGTGCCCCCTCGCCCCCTCGCGTGTTTCGTCTTCCCCACCCCACGCGCGCAGGCCGAGCCGGGGAGAAAAATCGCCGGGCGATCAATTTCGGCGTGCCGATAAAAACTCCGGCGAACGCGCCTATATAGGGCTGGCTGCGATTTGACTCCGGAGAAAAATGTTACCTTCGAGCCACGGGACCGATGTACGCGCGATAGGAGAAAAATACGCCGCTTTAACGCCGCGGCGATGATGCATCGACTTACCTATGCACCGTTGTTCCTTCGTCCGTCCGTGGGTGAAGCGGGGTGCAGGCGTTGCCCCCCCTTCTTCGGGCCGACAATGGAGACAAGTTGCGCGGGATTTCCGGGCCGATTCTTCTCCTTTTTCTCTTCCCCGGCCCCGTTTGTCTTCTTACCTGTTGTGGAGGTTTTGAGTTATGAGGTTGGAAACAATTTGGACGCAGAGAATGAATCTCCCCTTCGCTATCTTTGGAGACGGAGAATCGTATTCTCGCGGCCGGCCGAGAATTACGGAGACATTTTTCTCCACCGTCGCTGCGGCACCGAAATTCGCGTCTTATCGAACGAAGTTTCGGCGGGGTTCTCAGTCTTCAAAGACGCGGACAAGATTGCGAGTGTCTTAAATATGACGGAAGTAGTGTCTCGCGTTATGCTTCCAGCTTCAGAATCGCGCAATTCACCCCCGGATAGGAGTTAGAAAGTTGAAGCCACGCAAGTGCGAGCTAGAGCCCATCTGAGGAAGAATAGAAACTGCTGTAAGACGTTTTTAACGGAGTCTCGGTACCCCTGGACCGCGAGATCTTGACTCGTTACGGGAATCCCTAATTGCCGTTTAATGCCGCGTTCGAAACTCCGGCGTGTTTTAAAAAAGAACTCCAGTTAGAGGGAGCACTGTCTCCGGTATCCGGGAACAGCGCGTTCTGAATACGGGCCAAAGTCGTTTAAAGACCGCGCCCCACAGCCACCGAACATTAAGCCGTTACAGATCCACGAACCTCTAATAAATTGGTAGCGCGCGGTTAACCGTTCCCCGGTATTACTTACAATTAGCTGCAACGACGCGCCGCTCAATTACGACCTCAAACAGCTCGGTGAACTACGATACACCGGCGCGTACGTATATACGCCGGTTGGTACCGTTCAATTAGAAGCCGAGCACGCGGGGGCTTCGTGGGGCTGTTCGTGAACTGGAACACGCGGCCGTGCACAGTACACGCTCGTAATCGTGCAATTCCTCCCCTCCCGTCGAAAACCTGGCGGATTAGCGATTTGGTCCCACCCCCGCGGGTGGACAGGCAGGAAATTGTCTCGAGAGTGGCCAGGTCCCGCGGAGGAACGCGCCAGTCACCGGTGGATCGATAATCGATACTGGGAATCGCGGCGCGGGGCACGCTAAGCCACGCTCGAAATTGAATTGTGAACCGCCGATGTAATTGGCTCGAATCAAGCCGGCCCTTCCACCCTCGGCCTGGCGGAGCTCCGTCGCCAGAAGGGATGGATAAGGAGCGATTAAGACGGTGCCGAGAGGACACGCGCACATCCGCTCGAGACTGTAGCGGTCCCCATCCTCCTCCGACGTTCGTCGAGCACCTACGAACCCGAGAGGACACGTAGACCCGCGCACGAAGAAGAAAGGAAGAGGATGAAGAGGGCCACTCTTCCAGGAGGCCCGTGCTACGAACGAGACAGGAAGAATTTCATGCTCCGCGAAGCGGCAGACTCTACCCGAGGGATTACCTTCAATTGATCCGACCCTGTTGCCTGCTTTCTCGCCCCCTCCCACGCCCCCGCTGCACCGCCACTTTGCGCGGATCTCTCCTCTGCTGCGTGGACGAGGAAAGGGATGGAGGGAGGGTCGGTACTTGCCCTCTGTGTGTTTCCTCTCCGACCACCCCTCGCCCCCCCACCGATTCCAGGCATTGTTCGCGCGAGAAACCAATAGCGGGAAATACATCGTTACGGGGGCGACAGGAAGGAAGAACGAAGGACTATGGTAACGACTTCGCTGGGCTCTTTGTGCCCCCCCCCCCCCGCGCTGCTCTCGCACAGAGGACTTCGTTGGGGTAGACGCTGCTCGATCACGGTTCACTTGACTCTTTCCAGCAAGGTGGACGATTCGGGCTTCTTGGTTCGTGGCAGTCGCCTTGTCAACCGACTCACAGGGACTTCCTGTTGGCAAGTCGCTGATAGAGGGGTCTGAGGGAGTCGTAACTTGTACTTGCCCTTTGGTATGGATTTCCACTGGAATATAATACAGGTTTCTGGGTGCTTCCGAAGAAGTCCAAGTATTTAAAAATTCATTGGTTCTGGCTCGAAAAGATGCGGCGAAGCAATCAGTGGATGGATCATCCAAGATCCTCAACAGCTACGGTCCAAACAGCCACGCGCCACAGAGCAGAAACGAACCAAGTCGAGACGAAATCTGGAGAGTCCTCTCACTAATTCACCCCGTACGACATCCACCTCTTGCCCCTTCCCTTCTACGCTTCATTCGCCCGCGTCTTCCGCGACGATTCCTCGCGTCAATTAGAAGAAGTGACTCTCTCTCACGCCCGGCGAAAGACCCTCGGGCTAAGAGAGCCGAGAGCACGTTGACAAAGTGACAATTACGCGGCACGCACGCTCGCACGCGTTTACGAGCGGGAGAGGGCTGGCCGAGCCGACGGGACAGAGCAACCCCCCCGCGTGTTTCGTAGTCACGTGCGGTCTCGTGTTACATTTTCATTCGGCTAATTGCCTTTTCATCGGATCCCTACGCCGCCACGCGGTCTTCCAGCGGCGTAAAACCGCTCCTCATGCCTCCCTCCGTCCTCGTCGCCAGGCGTCGCGGCGCCGATCGCCGTCCTTCTCCCTTCCGATAGGCGGCGACGAGCTTCGAATCGTACGACCCGCGGGGGATAGGTCCCCGATCGGGGTTCAACGCAAATTGGAGGCTCCCCTTTGGCCCCAATGACGCGGTACTTACCTCGCGGAGAGCGCTCTCTGCTCCGGAGAAAGGATTGATTTACAGGGAGCGGGTCGAGGCCGCGGGAAAACGCTTTTTTTCGCGGCCTTTCACGCACGATTGTTCCATGTCAATAGAGCGGGGGCTTGGTCGTTTAGCTCGAGTGCCTGGCGAGGGAAAACAAATAGTAGCTGGTAGGCGAGTTCCTTTATGGTGGGACGACGACGTGGAGGAGCTGGTGAACAGGGACCAAGCGGATCTCGAGTATTATTCAGAATATTCTTCACAATGCGCCGTGTTATAAAAACGATTACCAAGAATGATGCTACGCGGTATTCGCAGGATCCACCTACCCCTTCGACATTCCAAATTAGAATTACCCAATTACTTGAGAAAATCTCGACGAGATACCGACTGGAAGCCCTCAAGTAAATCAGGTGGAAGCTGTAGAATTAGCTAGAGCCAGGATCCAATACCACGACATAGAGATTCCAGGAATGTCTGTACTCGTCCCTAGCCACGTTTTCTGCCTCCCAGTAGAAGCCGCCTCGCTGAAACGCTCCCAGAAGCAAAAACATCCTCGCGATACTACCTGCTTGCTTGCTTCTACGCACTTGTTTCCCCGGTGCCCCCTCATTACGGGACTTAACTCACCTATAAAGATATTTATTAACGTCCCGGTGCCTCCGAGTGGTAGCCACTTAATGAGACATCTTTATACGACCAGAGAAATCTTTAAAATCCTGTTACTACGAATCCCCGGGCGGTAAATTTTCGAGAATCCTAAAGGGACCGTGTAAGCGCAAAAAGGAACCCATCGGCGAGTGGCGGGCTGTTCGTTTTTCCCCATGTTTCGCCGCTAATTGCTTTATATTTTACGTAAATTATTAACGTTTCATTAAAGAGCCCTCGGCGAAGGTCCGCCCGGCGCAATTGCTTCCCGAGGAGTTGTAATGGCGCTGCCCCTAGGGACATCGGCGCGTTCCGCGCAAATTGGTGCCGAGCTTCGTCTCGAGCGACGGTTGCAGCTGGATAATGAAGCTGCAAGGCGAGATAGATATTGAAGCGAGGTGATTTTATCGTTGGAAAACGACGAATTCGTTAGCGGGACGATGGATTCGAGCGCTTTTCCACTTGGACCGGTTCAGCTGCTCGTTCATGATAAATTCCACGCCTTCGAAAGCTTTGTCTAACATCTGTTATTTACGCAGTCATTCTAATTCAACCGAAGCCTAACACTTCTACATTGCGTTGAGCTCACTCAGCTCACTGAGTCGATAAGAAATGTTGTTACAGATGTTTTCTCTTCGACAGCCAATTGATATTTTCCAACTTCGACACCAACAAGACACGTTGCCAAGAGAAACAACGGAAAGCGTCGAATAAGAACCCAAGATCGCCCGATTCACCCCGCTTCGAGTAGAAAAACATCCCCGAAAGGATCTTCTCGGGGAAATGCAAGAAAAACCCCGATATTCATGCAGGGCGCGCTCTCAAGGAGGCCTCATCTCTAATTCACTTGGACCACGGATGATCAAAGAGTGGAAAAACATCCTTCCTTCCGGGCAGCGACGGTTTTTTTTTGCGGCTTGGGACGCGCAAAGATGCGTATTATCCACGAGAATGGGGCGGCTGGGGATCGAGACGGTTCTCGAAAGCAGAGAGCGAACGCGAAGAAAAGGAGCAGACCGCCTTCTCTTTGGAGAGGCATCGCCGACGAGCTTGGTCCTGCGCTTCTCCTTTTCCCTCCAGCGACTTCGTTCAACTCTTCTTCGAGTGGACTCGATTATCTTCGCGTACGGGCCGGTTGGGTCACCGCCAAGACAATTTCGGCCTCGTCCAGGGGGTGGTCGCGGGACTCGCGAGTAACAAATGCAATCTTAAGCCTCGTTTCCTTCTCCCTCCGCCGCGACCGTTTAATCGCCGTGAAGTTTGCGCACCAGCCGGCGCATCCGCCTCCTATCCCCTTAAATTTCGATGCACCGACCCTTCTCCTCTCCCCCTGCATCCCCCCGCGAACACCGGAGCAATAGTATCTAATAATTTAGCGGAGGAACGCCGCGAATATCGATACGCCTCTGTTGTTCCGAGTCACCGCACGTTTTAATTTACTATTATTACTTGGGAGGGATCAGTGGGCCGAATGAAATCTTATTTACGTCGCGACGCTCCACCCGGCCACCCCCTCGGCCCGTTCGAGTTTCTCCTGCGCCCGCGGACCAAGAATTATCGGAATCGAATCGAGCGGTCGTGGCCGCTGAACGTTCTCGTAATTAACGACAGTCTTTGGAATCGAAAGCCGCGCGGAAAGCGAGGATTTCAGGCGGAAGGAGGGTAGTTAACGAACCGGTGGAGCGGCTATAGCCGTTTACGAGGAAGGGGGAGTAATGGACGTTTCCGTGTGAGGTATTTTTTCGGGGGGCGTAACTTCGAATGAAACTTCGCGTCCCGCGAGTGATACCAGGTTGCGGACGATGCTGGTGGCATCTAGCAGCCCAGCGACCTTGGGCAGCGCCGTCGAAGGAGGAGGAGACCGCTCTGTAAAAAGCGTTTAACGATCCCGCGGTGGTTCGGTTGGCTGGCACACCGTCGCCGGCCGAAACACCCGAAAGCTTGCGCTCGATAATTTGTGGCTCGCGAACCACCGGCGTGGAACCGGCCTCGGTGTAATTACCAAGGTAAATAATGCTCCCCGGGACCGTCCAATGGCGTAACTCCGTTCGCGAATAAATTCGGCCGCGCATACGTGGCCGGCCTGCGGAATGTCGGCCTGCCTCCGTGCCGGGGAACGAAGAGATCGTTACGATAATCACGGATCGGTTTTTTGTTTCGGCGGAAGATTTGTTTCCGCGGGCGGAGCGCGCTAACCTCGCCAAGGCGCTCTCGCCGATCGACCGCCCTCGAGATATATCGACGCCGATATATTCGCGGGGAACGCTCCGAAATACTCCACTTCGCGGAAATTGCTCGCCTACTCTCTGATGAGAAAACACAAAATTATCGTGTTAATCTCCGATGATGGACCTCTATGCAGGTATGCAAGGGTGTTCAAAGGATCATCGAATACCTCCGAGCGCCCAAGAATTAAACTTAAAATTTAGTTCATTATCCCTCCCCAGGATAGACCGCGCAAAGTAAAGCCCGCACACCCTGGAGCGCGGCGGTAAAGTGAACGAAATTGAAGCTGTCCAGCGGGGCAAGTTCAACGGGCACGACTCGGGAGCGGAGTTTACCCAGAAGGTCGAAGCGTTAAGAAGGCATCGGCGGAGTCGGAAGCGCGCCCGTTCACCACAACGGAAACAAGGAGTTTGCATAACGCGGCCGGGCTGAAACTTCTGATCAAGGGTGGCGAAGTTTGGCCACGAGGAGGGGTTCCTCGGAGGGGCCCGGGGCCACGATCGCCGTAGCCGCTGAAGAAGGGAGAGAGAAGAGGTTGACTAAACCGCCTCATTGTTTGCCCGAAGCTCGATTACGGGTTAATAATGTTACCGTGACCCCCGGCTTCGTCTTGGTGCGCGAACGGGGACGGCGCGCGGTGGTGGTGGTTTTGAGGAAGACCGCTTTGCTCATCGACCGGGCGAAGTCGCCGCATAAAGGAGCAGATCGGCCGATCCAATTACCGACTAGCTGTTTCTTCGTTCGTGGCTCGTTAGCGAGGAAGGAGGTAGCACCGGGGCGAGCTTAAGGCGAGTTCATAAGACTTCCTCGCATCTCGCGCCCGGACACCAGGCCGTCTCGAGTTACCCCGGGATCGCACGCAAAAACCGGCCGCGATTCGTCAAGTGGGTCTTCCTCGCGGATCGTGCGAACCCCTCCGAGGAGTTATGGCCTCTTGGCTAAGATTTCCTTCGAAACGGCTCGCGGTAATTCTCTGTATGCACCTCGAGCGAGCTGTGGGATTAGCTGGCGACGGGGACGACTGGCGAGTTGCGATCAATTTAGACCAGTTGATTTTATTCCGACTGTAGCTGGGAACATGGCGGAAGCCAGCCGCGTCTGTGGAAGAACCCCCTCACCACTCTAAGAATCATGGAAGGTTCTAAGGAATCTAAGGTATACTTAATTTGGTGCTTGTACAACTGAGCTAACAGCTGTCGGATTACTTGAATTCGACGGTGTTCGCGCGAGAAGTCGGGGCAAGTTTAAATTGGAGAAACACACGCGGCCGGTTTGCCGATGGTTAATTAAGCGAAGCCTTGGCGATTTTCTGAACGTTCGGGGGAACATCCCGGCGGCCGACGGTGAATCGGCGATGGAGAAATTACTATGATGATCGGTGTAGGAAACTCTGGAAATAGGCAGGGGGCCGAGAATTTATGGGGAAACTTTCGGTCCTCACGAAATTCAACGAATGACGCCATTATGGAAGGGCTGGTATATACTAAGAATTAACGTTACCCCGTAACTTAGGGGACGCAGATTAACCGCTTTACTGTCATCCACGAAAGGCCCAAATATTAAATAAAACACGATACTCAAAAAGTGGTGTAGATCAATAATCCCGCTCGCTTCTCCGACACCTCCGCCTACTATTTCCACGCTCCTTGCAGCCCCCTCGCCTTCTTCGAGGGTAGAAAAAATACTACCGCAGGGGTGTGTTCGAATTACACGCGGAAATGGAGAAGGGAACAGGACCCAGCAGCCTGGACGGCTATATATCGCTGGCAATCGAGGTGTTTCGATACCGAACCACGGTTTTTCTCGTTACCCGCGCCACCACCGCGGCCGGGAATAACGAGATTTCGCTATTGACTTTGAACAGGGTTCGGGGCAGGAAGTGAACTCGCAGCGTGCGGTGATGAGCCCTAGCGCCAAAGGGATTTCCATAACTGAGTCGACCGGACGCGGAGTTGCCTTGTCGGCCGAGCTGTCGCTGCAACCGGTGCAACCGTGTTCGATTTTCACGGGTCACATCGCCGGAAACTTATTATTCTCCGACAGCAGAGACAGCCAGAAGTTATATAAAGGCGGAAAGAGCGACTGCCTGATCGTCGATGGAAAACGACACAACGAATCCCCGCCGTCGGCGACTAAAGCATCTCTTTTCCAGCCGATGATGGTGTCCAAAAATGTCCAATCGAAAACGGCAGATCAACTGTCAGTATTGCATTCGATGTGGATGAAAATAGAGGATCCTTGCAACGTCAGAGTACCAAAGCTTCCTTCCAGAGACATCTCTTATCATTTCGAAATAAGTTGACAGTGGCGTTTTTATCAGCAAAGCCCGGAGTCTCTTTTAATTACTTCGGTCTTCTCGATCGTTGGATCAAGTCCTATCGGAGGGGCAAGGTTGAAAAGGAGGCGTTCTTACGGCGTCCGTTCCAATGGAAACGGTTTTCTGAACTTTCTTAGTCATTCCGGCGTCCATGGACGGTAGGTGGCCGTCGTATGTCCCATTGTCGAGGAAGAGATCACGATTTCGTGACTTCGTGAGCGTGGCTTCGTGAACGGTGGGCGTATCGATCGTTGGCTCTCGATGCCAATAAGATCCTTAGGTAAATCCTAAGCCGATGAGACGAAGTCGGAGATCAGCGAGCAAAGGCCTGGCAGGCTCCGAGGCAACCGGCTAATCCTAATTGAGTCGCCTTATATAAGTCCAACCGGTCGCTCTTCTTCTCCGCCCTGATATTCTTCTACCCTCTCCTCTCATTGTCTGCCCCTTACCTCTTTCTAATTCCCTCCATTGTCTCTGCTCTTCATACTTATCCCCTTCTTCTATATTCTTTCTCAACTTCTCTATCCGTAACAATTTCCCTCGTTTACTTACCGTCACACGGTACACGATTGCAATTCATTTCCTTCCACTCACCCTCCCCTCTGCCGCCCCTATCTCTCACCTCTCAGTACTTCTAATACCTCCTCTCCATCCGCTTCTTTCCTCTATTTTCAACTTCCTCCGCCCCAGCCACCCTCCTTTTTCACCCCACCCTCGTATCTATCCGTCTCTATTTATTGGCCTATTCTTCTCCCCCAGCCTCACCTCGGCCCGCAAAAAGAAAGTTCGTTCCCTCGGTCGCCGGCAGCTTCCACCGGCAGACCTTGAAATTGATTTCCCGGCTGCGCAGCCAGAAACGATCCGTGGCTCGGTATCGTGCATCAAATCCAGAGAACGA
This sequence comes from Andrena fulva, assembly GCA_946251845.1. Taxonomy (NCBI): domain Eukaryota; kingdom Metazoa; phylum Arthropoda; class Insecta; order Hymenoptera; family Andrenidae; genus Andrena; species Andrena fulva. Next base: position 21,299,652 of record OX276333.1, on the reverse strand, counting down.
GGCAATCGAGCGCTCCGCAGCTCTCGTATCATCTGACTGCCGCTTTGATCGGAGGGATCCAGATGAACTCTCCAAGTATCCCAGAGGAATTTCGGGACGGCTCCAGACGAGCGCCCAGTGCCGCGGGGTATTTGTCGATTCATTGAACATTCGGCGGTCCGCCCGGTGTTATCAGCGGCTCGAGGTGGGCGTCGAGTCGCGCGTTTTCATCTCGCCAGGGGAACGGTCGCGTGACAGTTGCGTGACTTTTCGACGCGGACCCTCTGGCTGATGTTCCTTGGAAGACCGGCGTTGGCGGAATTCAAGGTCCAGGAGGAGCGCGGAACGCTCCGGTCGGGTTGTGTGATCCTTTGATCCATTGTCTCGACGAAGGAGAGGAGAGGCGTCGGAGAGCCTCCGGGGAGCGTCGCCGTCGCGCCGGCAGAAAGGCGAATTCTAATTTGACGAATGAGAAAGTTTCAAGGAGAGCGATGCCTCGCAACTCCCTGGTCGTGCCGCGACAAAGGGCGTCAAAGACGGCGAGCTGGAGCTATTACGATATGTAAAAAAAAAAAGGAGGAATGGGAGAAAGAAAAGAGAGGGAGGGATACGTTGCCGTTCATCGAAGAGAAGTCTGCTGGCTCGTTCAAAGAAGGGACCAGAGAAGAGGGAGTCTCTGTAGTCGAAACCAGTAAAGCACCCGGGAAAGAAATTCAAAGGAATTCTTGAAAAAGTTGCTTCGACTTTATGGTGATCGATGCACCGCTGCAGGGGGACAGGGTTTTCGTTTCTTTCCCTCGTTTTCTTTAAAACGCTTGAAAACAAAGGACGGTGCGCGGATGGCGAAGCGCGATCGTCGTTCCCCGCGTAATCGCTTTCGGCTCGGCCCGGCTTTGAAGTTCGCAAAGTAATACACGAAATTGTGTATATAATTAGTTTCATCGAGAATTCCCCTGTAATTATATCGATGTTATCGGAATTAAACGAAAAGCTTTCAATTACATAAGCACTTGCTTTCATCCGATAGATCAATATTGAAGCGTCGGATTTTATGGGCCGCCGCTTTTATCCAAAACTCTGTCAATTTTGCGCGAAATTGCGCGGACAATCGATATTAGAAAATTAAACGCCGAGGCTCGGGGGTTGCGAAGGTAATCAATTTTAGTCAAAATTCCCTGGTATTAAATTTTCGAAGTTCGCTGGTAATTGCGCTCGTCTAGCCACGTAAACTCCTTCAACTTTTACCGGGGCTAATTCATTTCATGGGGAATTTCAGCATTCGTGGGTCCCAAATTTACATCTAATTACTCTTCAATGAAACTCGCTGCTCGCAAATTTTCCTACATGCTGCGTCACGCTAAAAAGCTCGATGCAAACCGCGCCAGCAAGGTGCAACGTAAACAAACGGTCTTGCGAGAAATATGTAGCTCGAAATTCGTAAACAATCCCAGATTCGCAACAAGCCGCTGACCAATTCGCCCGAGACGGGATTCGAGCTCTAGGCTTAAGAATCATCGCTGGCGCGGGTCCGCTCGTGTTCGGAATCCAGCGATCCAGCTACGCGCCACGAGCGGACGATAAAGAACGTCAAAGGCGACGTTAAAAGCTATATCGACCCATTACGCTGTCGATGAACATACAGAGAAAAACAAGGAAGAAAAAAGGAACGGGGCAACAGGAGTGCCGGACATGAGAGTGACGGAGGCGCGTTCAAAAGCCTTCGTTGCCGAACGAACAGAGGGGAACGCGACACGGAGCAACACGGAGGCGGAGAAGAACACGAAAACTCGCTGCCTCGTAATTAATAACCGTTCGAGCAGCGTGCAACGGGCGTGGGCGTCGCAAAGTGGCTGTCGTTAGTCGCTCGTTGAGACGGCGCCTTGCCGCTTGTACGCTTGAACTCGTTCGCACTTCGTACCTCTCGCGCTAGCCCCTTCGCGGGCCTCGGAAAGCCGATTTCGTAATATTTCACGGCTGCGAGAAAAATCTCGGCTAATTATCCTTCCTCCTTGGTCGTCTTCTCGGCCAGAGGGTACCGGAGAGCTTGCCATTTTTTCCTTCCTCCCCTTCACCCTTTGGTACTCCCTAATGGGCGCTTCCACCGCTCCGACAGCGGAAAGTGAGACCCGCGTCGCGTTATTTTTTTCCTCCCATATCCTTCTGTTACAATTTCTACTGACTTGTGTAGGCTCTGTCTTCGTACTGACAGCCTCGATCCTCGGCGACGAAAATGACGCCGAGACAACTATGGCGTGCAAGCTCCTTGTTCTCCGGAGTCGTCGTTACAGAGGAACGACTCAACGTTCTGAAAATTGGACGATCCCAGAGACGCCTAAGCGGCTTGCTGCAGATCAAAATCGAGAGGAGCCTCGTCCCGTTCCTTCCCCCACGGCGAATCGTAAATAATAGAGACGTTTTTAAAAGCGACTGCGCCGAGGGTAAAATAGAAGCACGAAACACGAAACTGGGAGCTCGGTGCAACCGGTGTCGCGTGACGCGAACAGTCTGAAAATAAATTTCGAGACACAGCCGGGCGAGAGCCGTGGCCTGCTCCCGTGCTCCTTTGAACTGTTCCAGCCACGATCCGGCGGGGACGAATCTCGTTTCGGGGACAGGGAGGAGACGCGATTTCGCCCTCCGCGGTGGCTTCTCGTTTCGAAAAGCAACGGAACAGCGAGTCGCGGTGGCCGCCGCAAATTGGACGAGACCGAGGACGTGTAAGCGGCTTCCTCGCCGAGGAGAACCGGAAGAAAGATGGATTCCGGGGTCGGGCAATTTCGCGTCTCCGTGGAAGAACGAGGACGCGATCCCTCGATCCGATCGATGCCAATCGGCGAGGCATCGATGCCCGTCCGTCCGTAAAATTGATTCTGTTTCCATCGTCTCCCCGGGGCCGCTCGCGAGACGCGAAATCTCGTGGGAACCGAAAGGTGATTCCTTCCCTCAGCCTCCTCCGTCTCTCTTTCCCTCCCCCTTTTTCGCATCGATTTGTCTCGTTTCCTTCCCGTTGTCCTCCGACGCCACCTCCTTCCGCCCGTCCCTCTAACAGACCGACGTGGGACACTTGCACATCCCCGTGTTTTATTTCCCCGTCGCCGTCTCGCTTTCTCCGCTCGGCTTCGACGCTCCTCCACGCCGCGGACCGCTGTTTGCTTTCCCAAAACCAACCCACCGGCGAGTTTGTAGCCCGACCCTGCTCGTCAGCCCCGATAAGATTTGTACCCCGACCCCTGTTACTGTCCCTCGCGACAACACCGACTGCGCTCTCCCTCCGGCTGCCATTTTATAAACGATAAGTCTCCGCGCCGGCCGACCGGCTATTTGCTTTTCCCCGGACTCCTCCGCGACCGACTGGGCCACCTTCCTCGTACCTGGCCGCGTTTGCCGAGATAATAGAGCGGAGGGAACGGATGGGACGCGTGGGTAGCGAACGGTGACGCTGGTTATCGATGGTTCGCGCGGAACTAGCTAAACGAGCTCGGCTCGTGGAATGCTTTTAAGCCGGGCAATGAGTCATTTGCGAATGATCTATTTCTTAACTCCGCAGAGGCGGAATCGCTGGAGGTTTTGTGATATAATAGACCACTCGACTCGAATCGTGTAATCTTAAACCGTGTCTGTTCCCGTTACGCCGCTCTTTCCAAATTATTTCAGAGCGGCCAGCCAGTCGTAAGTTACTGGCTTTAAAGGCGACTGGCTTTCAGAAGACGGAATAACTTCGGGGGGAGGGGGGGGGGGGCAGTTCCGCGGCATTAAATCGCGTATTGACAGGCGGAAAGGAGTTAAAAGGCGCGCGGATTATCGGGCTAGAAATACGGGGAGGTGAGCGGTACAGCTCGCGGTGCATTAAAGTCAGCTGCTCGTGAAATGGCTCTCAATATATGTATATTCGAAGAGATGGCCGCGCGAAAAGAGTGAGAAAATATCCATAAAATCGCCTTCTTTCTCCAGCATTTAAGACCTCGTTCGCCCGCTATCGGCGATAATCGCCTCGCCTAACGCAAGCTACATTATTAGGTTCCTTGGAGAGCTCCGAGGATTGGATTTGCTGCGACGTTCCGCGCGGGAGCGTCGAATCGCCCGTACTTCAGGAATACGATTCTTTAATGATAGTTTATGCGACGCTAGTGGATGTAGGATTCTGATTTGAAAAATACTCGGGTAGGAATTTGCGAGCCATTGCGGATCGACGATCTCGTACGTTACGCCTGGATAAAGAAACATTATTCCATTCGAGCGACTTTCTCCTCGTTGATTTCGAATTATTTGGCGCGCTTCGAGCAGCGAGCTTCGATTTCTTCTCTTTAACTATGTATCTCCGCTTCATTGTGGGACAGCAATTCGCGCCACCGGGGCTCAACAGCGCGTCGAGGATGATGTACCCAGTCGCCGTATAAGACTGCACCCCAAAAAGAGAAATCGCTGCATCGATCCTCGAGCCTCGATCAATGACACAAGTAGCCCTCCAAGGGCCACGATCGTCACGCACGGTCACCCTCGAGCGAATTCCCGGCACCAAAAAACGAAGACGATCGCGTCGCGAGTCACCGCCTCCCTTTTTCTTTCCAAACGGCATTTGTGTCGCGACAACACCGTGGAGACCGCGAACGTGACGGCGGAGCAAAACAACAGCCCTTCGACTTCCATCGACTGTTGCTTCCTCGTATTGGAATCCAAGAAAATCTGTGCTGCTGGATCTTGGACGATGATGCTCGCAGGAATCACGGAGAACGGAGCACCCCGATGGGAACTACTGTCTTTGAATACCAAAATAAAGAAGCGCGTTACTACTCTGGTCTTCGCACAGTACTCGGCGAGTCCAAACGCAACGAGTACGATTTAGAAGCTAGAAACGGCCAGTGGCTAGAGTTCACCTAAAAAAAAAAAACTGCGGGCAAGGGAAGTTGCCCTGTATAAACAGAGGGTGGTTTCACCGTTGATCCGGCAAGAAATGAAACAAAAATAGAGGAACCAGGTATGGGAAGGAGAGAGCGAACGGTTGGCGCGCAAGCACTGCGAATAAAGTTTCGCCGAGGCTAATTCGATCGGAAAAATTCCGTGGGGGTTTACCCCGAGCCTGTTATAGAGGGAGGGAGGCCTGTGCCGCGTGAAACTTTTATTTTTCGTTCCGTTGGGGCGAGTTCGGGCCGAGCTGGACGCTCGTCCATTTATATGATTAAATTCCACCTGATACGTTCTCTTCCCCCCGAAACTTTACAGACTACCTGAGAAAGGGATCGAGAGAAAATGGGGGGGGCGGGAAAAGGGCGGACAAAGACGTCGAGGAAGGTCTGGAAACGATCGTGGCCAGAGGAACGGCAACTTTCGCTGTTGCGCCGACGAAACTAATGATAGTATCAAAAGAGACACTGAAATGAATGTCTACATAAAATTGCAATGAAACTGAGAAGCCCTCGGTTTCCTTTCACATTCTGCAAATTTTCCGCGTCACCACGGCCATGTGGGAGACATTAGACACTCGGACGGCTTTTCAATGACCGATCGACTCGTTTCGAAGTGAAAGGAGCAGCGAGAGATCGAAATAGCTAATGTTACCAACCGCACGGTGAAAGAGGCAGGCTCAAGGCGACGATAAAACGTCCAAAGTTCCCTGCAGCCCGGTCGCCGTTCCCAAAGACCAAACTTCCCGGTGTACATTATTCAGAAGTCGCCCTCCACTGAGTGCCGCGATAAATATTGTATTTACGCGGTGTTGCAATAGATTCCGAACTTCCGCGACACAATCACAACACGCGGCGAAGAGTTATGAAGCGCCCGGTTCTGCGGGAGGGGTAACGATACGAGTTGATAGTTTTCCTGGGCACAATGCCGCCAGTTTATCGCGTGCTCGCTCGTTACTTGTACTTTCCGATCTTGATAAGGTTAAATAATAACGCGCTGCAACTGGGAGCAGCGTCCCAAAAACTCGGGACGGCCAAGAGTTCGCAATCGGGGAGATTTTCAGCCGCGAGCGATTCGACGTTTTAATCGCTCTGGAACACGGAACTTCGTGGCTCCGTTGAAATTGGGAATTAATGTTCCGCGGGACTGGCAAATTAAAACTAAATTCCCCGGCGAAAGTAGGTTGGGTGCAGTTTCGCTGCTACCAATTTCAGTGAGTCTCCGTAATCGAAGAATTAAAAAATCGAGAATCTTCCGTGGACAAAAAAAAACTGACACAGAAATAACATGAAATAGTTCATTACAACGCCTCTCGGGGCTACCTCCAAACCGACATACATCACGGCCGCAACAAAGCAGGGGGTGCAGAGTGTGCGTCACGTCGGGCGCAAGGCGCGTTATATTTTCTTACGAGTGCACTCGCCTGTTGCGGTTCCCGGGGGTCGTGCGCATCCGTAACGAGCCGCGTTATGGACAGAAGCCCCGTGGAACGAAGCTTTCGACGTAACTCACCGTCGAGAGGCCACTCTCTGCCATCGGCTGCACCTCCGCCAAGTCCAATTGGGGGTTGGGCGGGTGGCTGGTGAAGAGAGGAGAGCCGCGGCGGGCGACAGCCTGCGCGGGGCAGAGAGAGCAACGACCAACAGATACGCGGAGGGTGCGAAGGGACGAGAATCCTTGAAAAAGGTGGATCGAGCGCGACCAGCGATCGGGCGAAGACAGCTGCCGTGGAAGGGGGTGAACGGTCCCTCCTGCGCTTCCACCCCCTCCTGGTTTTAGCATATCGTTACTCGGGTACTCGAGCGGAGCTGCGTTTAACGACCACACCAGCCCCCTGCCTCGTCCTCGCCGACAAAAAGCAGGAAACGACGGGGCCACGGGACGCGAAGAGTGCTTGCGACGTATCAATTGACTCGCTGACGGCTGATTTACGGCGCGATTCGCTCGCAGACTGCCACTACGATCGGCTCGAGGGCGACGGGGAAGGTGCGAGGCACCGAGGTGCTGATCTCTCCCATGGGAAACGCGTCGAACGAGCACCGACTGGGTCCCAGGGTGAACCGGAAGTTGGCTTAGGGGAGGCATGGGCGGCGGTCGTTGCTAATGCGTGCTAATGGGGAGGACAAATTTTTGAGAACTGCGATATTAATATCAGGCGATAAGCAGTGGTTTTGGGTAAAGAACAGGGACCCTTTCAAAGGGACAACGCGACTTTCGTAGCTAAATATTTATTCAAAGAATGCTCGATTGCCTGGTACCAGCCAGTGATATAAATTCTCATCCCTGGGAAACGCCGGCGCTCGACAGGAAAAACAATGACATCGGGGTCACGTACGAGGGGGTGGGAGAAGAACGGTTGTTCCCTTTTTTTTCATCATTTTTTTCCAGGCGAATTGAACGCAGACAGGGCAAGGGCGGTCGGAAACGTAGCAGAGGGTGGATTCTGCAACTACGGCCGCGATTTTTAATATTCCCTTTTGCCAGGCGAATTTAACGGTGGCGAACGACGACGCGGGGGCAGTTTTTGCGGGCGCGTCTTCCTCCGCGAGGAATTACGAGCGAGCTTAGTTCAATATTGACCCGGGCAAACGTGTGGCGAATATTATTACACCATCTGCATAATTTCTGTATTCAGTCGGTGCTCCCTGAAACGCGTCTGTAATTACTTCGGTTGCCGTGAGGTCGTCGTCGAGGGTGCCGATGTGCGCGCGAAATGCCACGGGGGGGTGGGTGGCGGCGCGTGTGCGGGACGGGGAGGGCCGAAAGTGGAGGAGTGCGTGTTATACGTTATGTAAACGGTGTATACGGGGTAATTGGACGATCGTGCGCGTCCAAAACGACGATTTTCTCATCGCCGACGATTCCCTCCCGAACCTGTCCGCCGCGGCTTACGGAGTCACGCGCGAGAACCGCCGCTCACGACTCTATTTCTGCCGGCAGTCTCCGCTTTCGAATCCCGCGCCACTGATTTAGGGGTTTCCGCGGTTAGCTGGCGGAAATTCTAGCTTCGAGTCTAGTCACTCGAGGGAAAGTTCGTCTCACGAGTAATTGCGAACAGCTGAGCGATGGCGCATTCTCTGTTGCCGTTGTTCCCTTTTTCCCCGTGCACTGTGTACACGAAAGCGCGATTGCAAAAATGGTGAGCGTCCCCTGTTCCGCGCAGTTTCCCAAATTAACTCTCCATTCGGGCGGAACATCCTCTCCCCCGCGTCATGGATTTGCGCGCCAACCGGCGCGTCCTCAATGGGCGGGCAGAGGAACGTTCACCGTTACAATGGAGATCGTGAACATTTTAATTCATGAACCGATGAATTAATCATTACTTGCAAATGTACTCTGTCTGGAATCTCGATTAGGGCCTTGAGCTATTCTTGCCCGGCCGCTGCAGTTTGTCATACCTTCGCCCTCTCTCCTCCGTGACGGCCGGTAATAAATTATAATAAATTCGGCGACGCGATTACGCGACAATCGCGCTTTTTCACGGGCCTGTCCTAGTGTCGAGGGACATAGGCTCCTTCAGGGCCACCAACACGGACAATGTCGGTTTAGCGAGGCCTTCATCCCCTTTAACTCGCAAGTCAATCACACCCAGATAATTTGAAACTACGAAATCGCAACGGATCAAGACGAGCAAGTTTCTTGAAAGGAGAGCCACGAGACTCCTCAATCCTCCCAGAAAGTCCCAAAACCTGCCAACGAAAAAACCACCGCCCCAGTCAATCCAATAAATTCCTCCCCAATCGAATTCCCGTGGACGTGGAGAATTTGCATGCGAAAGGACGAATATCCTGGGGACATGGGGCGAAAAAGTGGTGTCGTCCTCGTTCTTTCCACGTCCCCACCGCGACGAGTGCGCGCGACGAGACGGCGCGTTTAACGGCGATTTAAAGAATCAGCGCGGCGACGACGGCCGAAAATAAAAGAGGGAGCCCGATTCGATCGCAGGAATCTATTGGGGGAATCCACGGCACGAGGACTTAATCGGCGAGGAGAGAGGCGGTTTCCGTCGGCGATCGGTCGCGAAGGTCGGAAAGTACGCTGATTGTGAATCGAGCTGATTGCCCGAGTGCCGGCGGCGTTCAAACATCGTCCACAAAGGCGGTAATACTGGGTCCGGGGCCTGTGGCGCCCTCCCTAAAACGATTATCCACTCGACGAGCCCTCGCTCATGGGGGAGGGTTAGCCACCACGTAACGACGTATTGTGAGGACCTCTCCTCTCTCTGGTCGGGGAAAAGCCTGCCTGGGGCTTTCCTACCTTCGACGCCGGAAAATCCTCCGGGAGTATCCTCTCGAGACTCCCTGCAACCAGCCCCCACCCGCCCTTTCTCGCCAGCGACTTCCAACCCTCTCCCGCGCCCCGCTCCTCCTTCACAGAGTCGCTATTCCCGCGGTCTCGATCAACACCGGCGACTTCCACGGGATCCGTTGATCGCTCCTTGGCCAGCCAACGCCGCGAACAGATCCACTCGAGTGTCCTCGAGGAGCAAAGGATTCCGCCGCGCGAAACGCCGGCTGCGGAGCATCCGGGCGGGTGATCAGTGTCGGTCCTCGGGAGCATTCAGCGGCACGAGTGGACCATTTTAGCGAGATCGCATGCCGAACCTGGGGTTGCGCGGAATGCATACACATAGAGGTGAGAAACAAAGGTGGAGGGTCCTCTTCAACCCTCTCCTTCTTCTTGACACTGGGGGGATCTGAAGACATTCATTGGGAGGCCTAGCCGCGGATGTTAGAGCTGATCCTTTGGAGTGTTCTCGGAAAATCAGAAGGATTCTTTGCGTGAATAGAAATGGGGGTGGTCCTCGATGTTGATGATTAAGTTTCGGATTATTCGATGGCAAAGCTGTGTTTACTTGCTAAGTCAAGATGAAAGATCGAAGCCCGCGTTGCAGGGAGTAGCTACAGACGACAAGTTCGAAGTCTGTTTTCCTTTTCTCCCTATTCTTGCTGAAATCTTCTTCCTGGTATCTTGATCAACAGTACTCTCTTTGATGAGATCTCTTATCTCTCCCACCGCCGCAAAAATCGCCAGAACAGATCCCCTGAAGCGTCCTTGAAAGACTAAAGGCCTCCTCCCCGCGAATGGCGTTGAGCCTCGACATGGAGGATTAATATCGGTTCTATTCCCTCTGATTCCGGCCGGGGTCGCGAGGCACCGATTCTCAGGTGGATCCGCGGATATTACGGTGGGGGTGGAACATTCATAAGGCAGCTTTGAAGGAGCTCGTTCCCCGGCCAGAGAAGTTTCCAAGCAGAGGTAAAAAGAGAAGCACGCGGAAGGCTTCCAAGTTTGGGCCTCGCGGAAACTTGCGCGGCTATAGAAGGCTTGTGGGAAATTTTGCATAATGCCGCGCGTCGTTGCGTCTCTATAACCGTGCGGGGGAAATTTAGAACGACGGGCAAGCACGTAAATAAAACATCGAGCGACGAGGCATCGAGAATAACGCGCTTCTTTCTCCTCTTGTCCCTGTGTCTTCGCGAATGATCGTGTCGTACGACTGAAACTTTGTCCCCGGCCGGGGTCGATCGGCGGTAACTCTTTTTCCTCGAGGAAGATAAGCACGACCCGCGGGATATACTTAGACCCTGTATCGCCCATAATAGATGAACGACGAGCCAATCCAGCGCTCGGTCATGCAAACGTACGAGCAGTCCGTCCGGGAAAACGTAACCCCTTCGAACCCTGTCCCGTGAATTTCACTTCCGTGTTGCCGGCGCACGTCCTTCGTATATCCGGTGGACGTGTATCGGCATACCGTAGTTTCAGAGCACCGGGGCCGCCTCGTAAAATCTCGACGAGACGGAGTTACGGGCGCGAAACGCCCGTGAAGGGACCACGAAAATTGTCGTCGTTACTCTGCGACAAAGTGTCCGCGGTATTTTCTAAGCGGAACTGCTTCCCTGATCGCTGAACCCCGAGCCTGGGGAATATTTGCCAAACGACGAATTTATGTGCATGGCCTGCGAGATTGCACGATGAACTAGAGCATTAGAAGCGCATAGATAGGGTAACTGAATTTGCTGAGTTGAAGGAAGATCATTGCTTTCAATGGCGTTCCTTCTTACCACCCTCAAAGATCACTGAGTATAGAAGCTCGCTCGATAACAGAATTGTGTCGAATGTTTCGCGGTCTGAACGCCACGATTTTAATACATGGGACATATGTGTGCCGCGTGGTTGTTAATAAGACCGTTCTCTCCCGTGAATGTGCGGCGCCAAGTGTGCGTCGGCCCGCGCGCAAGAACTTCCGCCATGAATAGCTGATGGCTAATAAGTATCTCGCTGTAACGTTCCGTGGTCGGACCGCGGACCCCTCTTAGTGGCCGTTGAATTAATAATATTCGGCGACGCGTTTCCTAAACGGGCGACGTCGAAACCGAGAGCTATCACCCATCCCCATTCAACCCCCTACCGCGCTCGACCAGTCTTCCATGCAGTTTCGTCACCAGCATCGAGGTAAGAGTGAGCGGCGGGTTTTCTCGAGTTTGCGAAGACAACAGCTGCACGCCCGTTGAAATATTAAGGAGTTTCATATGAGAGGCACGGTACACAACCCCTTACTGGGGATCGATCTGACGGTACGACCACGACGGTCCCACAACCCCCTGATCGATAGGTTTGCGTACAACCTTCGCGAATCGATGTATTTGAGCAGCTGCAGTCGCATTTCCGATGCACGGAGTAAGTAGATCGCTCTTGTGTAACCCGTTCCTATTTCTGGAAGACTCGGCAATGCTTCCATCAGGGGGCAGCGCTTAAAGTTCGCGCGTGGAACTTTTTCTGTCGTCGTAGAACTTGTCCTGGGGCAGCTTTTATAGAAAGCAAGTGGAATGGTTAAACACTGATATGTTTTATGAGATATAGATCGGTGAATCGTAAGGGATCGCGGGGATACTATATGGCATACATATACCCTGGTGCTATTTTGCATAGTGGTCAGAAACTCTACCTACATAGGTAATGTCACTCTGAAGTCATTATACCCGACACTTAAGTGTGCCATTATCGTCACCCTCCACTGCTTTTATCACCCCGATATAGTTTTTTCCACGCGGTATATAGGACTTTAGGGTAGAACCAGATATCAAGTGTAACGCATCCTAATGTCCACTTCGCCGTAAGGTAAAGGCACCAGTAGTTGACCATGTATCAGTAGTTGACCACTTTTCAGAAAAACGTGAAAAATAAGGTTTTTAGAAGTGACGATCTTTTGAAAAAAGTGCAGTTGACGTGCCAAGACATCTACCGACTAAAATCTAAAACACTCAAGTGTGAAGTGCATTATGAATAGTATTGGCGAACGTTTATTTACATCAAGGTGAGTAGTGTGTTCCCATTTCGTTATTTCCTTAATGATTTTGTTAAGAACAGGTGTATGGTTCAGGTAAAAAAATTCGTAGGTTATTAACTCTTTATGACTGAACTCTTCACTTGTTAAACTCTCATAGTATTCTATATTTGATAAATGCACCGTTTTTGTTATACTAACCTCAGAAACACATAGTTTGCGGGTTGGTCATGTAATGACTCTTGTCATTCTAATTGTTTCTAGTAGTTGACAGGTATGGCGCACAAGAAACTGGGTAAATGCACGAAAAAGTTGTATATATCGTTAGTGGTTTTTGAGGTCGCTGATCCCGAATTCGACATAGGATTTATAAAATTAATTTATTTAAACAATTTGTTTAACAAATTATATTGTAAAAAAGTTTTAGAATAAATAAAAAAATTTCGGAGACACATACATATTTGTTTAGTTACTTTCCCCGCAGAACACGATTCTATATGTACCAAAACATCTAATTTGGCAATCATTTGTTTAAACCTTCGAAAGTGAGCAAAACTCGAAATGTCTAATCTGTTCCTGAATTGGACTCCTTATGGAATTGAAATCTTTTAATTTCACATTCCTTTTTAGTTCTAACTTGTTCTAAATTATTGACAATAAACGATGCTAAGACGATTACCTACATCATTGCCTTAATTCTCTTTCTAGTATAGGTGGTCAATTACTGACCAACATAGGGTCAACTACTAGTATTTTCATTTTCAAGGACGGTCAACTTCTGAAGCAGTTACTGAACTTTGAAAAATGGTTTCAAAATTTTTATAGCATACCTTTTTTAAAAAATCGTTCTCATTACATAATTTCGAAAGCTTAAAGAGTATCTTTAGGCAGCGACTGCCACTATTTAATGACAGAGCAATTAGTTACTATTGTTTACGTGAAGGATTTCTCTTAACTGGTCAACTACTGGTGCCTTTACCTTAGACATCGCCAGGGAACATGAACGCAAAGGGTGAAAGTCGGGCACGATGAAACACCCCCAACCCGAGACGGGGATTCCCGAAATCTGGATACATCACTGGAGATGAATAGGCGAGCAATAGAACGCAAGAGACTGAACTGTTCTAAGACACCCATTCCACCGATCGATACCGTCCATTCTATTTCCGTGCAAATTGCCACGATCTACCATCCAGCACGATAAGCGTTCCAGAACTCGAATTACACAGAAAGCGTGGATTTCTCGGTACGCTCCGCGGAAACGTGTAGAATTAGGAGAGTGGCTCGCCTGATCGCGCCCACGTCGGCCGGAATTAAATAACAATCGAACTCTGACGCAACGCGGCCAATTGTTAGGCTTCAGCCTCCGGCGAACTTAAAGGCTATCTCGAGCGACTGCAATGGCTCGGATCGGCGAGCGAGTCGTGAAAATGCCAGCTTAACGCCTTCGATTTAAAAGCACCGAGGACCCGTGCCCTCGGACCCCCGCGACTTCGGCAACGTGAGCATCGTCTGCAACGCGACGGCACGGATTATCCGTGTTTAATGATCGATTCAATCGTTACGCGTCCGCTCGTCATTTCTGTTTACCCTTCGTGGATACAATTAACGGGGCTGATTTAAACGAGATCGCCGATATGCGTGTTTAATGACGCGAAACGCCATTACGTAGCGTAAAACCGTTTGTTTGCACGTAATCATCGCGGAGCGTCTCTTGACACTACGCTTTCGTTATTTCGTTGCGATTTTGTTTGCTCGTGACACGGGAAGGGGTTCTCGACGCGCGTTCATTGCAGTACACAATACGAAGGCACTCGAAAGATAATACATTTTGTGCCCTTGTGTCCCTTTTCAGTAAAAATGTACAAAGTGCAAGGCAGGGAGAAGGTAATTATTATTAAATGTGCAGAAAAGCTCCGTTCTATGTACCGTTCACCGCCTTCGAAGTTACAAGCTCGGCGACCTGAAAGACCCTCCCACCCAGACGCACCAACCCCCGCGAATTCCGAACGTTCGGCATTTCCACCACAGGGGAACGCTCTCAGCGTGAATATTTCAAGCAAGCCGGGGAAGCGACACGGCGAAGATGAGTCCCGTGCACAAAGGGTGACGTCACAAATCACGCGACTGTCCTCCCCCGCGTGTCCTTTTACTTTCCAATAAGCATCCGCGGGGTTAAACGCGCGAGCGCTCCTCGTCGGGGGCTCGAGGCGAGCGCGTTAATAATTCCAGCCGCCGCTTATCTCGATTTAACATGATATATAACGTGCTACACAAGGAACAAGCGCGAGGTAATTTATTCAAACACGTACACCGACTGGTACAAACGACAGCGTTGCACACCTTACACCCACACGCGAGGAATCGCGTCCTTTCTGTGGCCCTTCATCCAGGAAACGACTCCTTTACCCGTTGTACCGGCGCGAAATTAGCGATCGCAATTAGTCGCGGCTACGGTCCGCACGGCTGCCTTTCTTCCCGTTGTTTTCCTCGATCCAGCTTCGGGCTAAGTAAGACAACGCTCGCCAGATTGCTGCCCCAACCCCCCATGGTTCCTCTACCCTTTCCCCCCGGCTGTCCCCTCTTTGTCTCCTTTCTGTCTTTCCCTCCCACCTTTGTGCTCCATTTTTCCTCTTTCCTTATTTCTTTTTTCAGTGACGCTGGTTCATTCGTTTCTTTTCTTACCAGCCCCCCTCCCCCGTGCCACCCCTTCCTACGATGCGTGTGTTTCCCCCTTTCGTCTATTCTCTTCCTTTCTCTCGTCTCCCCCTCTCAATCCTGCCGCCACTTTCTCTTTCTTCCCTCCGTTCGCTCCCCATTTCCCCCGCCTTTCTTTCAACCCCCTCCTCGCGCGGCCGAGGCGCGTGGGTACGTTTCTCCCGTGGGCGACATAAACCCCCGGACAAATTGCTACGTGTGTTTACGTTAAATCGCTTAAGCGACCTGGTGCACCATCCTTCCCGGGGCCGAAGGTAGAGGCTGGTCGTAAAGGCGCGCGATAACCATCTGGCGGAGAGGGCCATCGGCGTAAGTCAAGCTTCGACGGGCCAGCGAGCGTGTATCGCTCCTCTATGCACGCGCGTTTATCTGGATTAAGATGACCCTGGGCGTCTTTGCGAGCGGCACCGTATTGAATGCCAAAGTCCATCGTCGAGAGGCCCACGCGCGAATGCTTGCGCCACCGTGTAGCCTCCGCGGGTTTAGTAATCCCTTGCAGCGGGGGTAGCATTAATTATGACAAACAGAGTCTGTCTTGAGATGGAGATTGTCTGAAGATGTTTGCGGGGAGCGCTGCGTGGAATTGCGGGCTACTGAGCTGGCTCGGTTGTATGACCGAGGGCGGGGAAGTGGAATTGTGGGCTACGAAGGTCGTAAGTGTCTGAACCTTAAGAGGTTAAAAGGGTGATCGATCTCGCGTCGAGATCGGGGTGTGCTGAGCGTTAAGAGATACTGAAGTGTCTTCCATTCACTTGCACTTCCATAACACCCCCTTTCATTAAGTCGAGGCACAGGTAGGGCGATCACATTACAGACCACCCCGCAGAAGTGACAAGCTCCAACGTCTGTTTTCCCTGAATCCTTGCAACACCAACCCCCAAGGATCGCTGCCGATCGATCATCGTCCGAAATCAGTGGAATTGATACGCCCCGTACAGACAAGCCCGAAGCGAGCGAACGTGGACGGCCGAGGTCGCGGCGTCGACAGTGGTTAATCCAGGGAACAAGACGGAACGGGGACGGATCCCCTAGACGCGATTTATTTACACTGCGCCGGGGTGTGGTATCGGTTTCTTAGACGCGTAACCAACCGATTCGGAAGCTAGTTTACCGTTGCACCCTCCTTTCCTACGGCGAAGACACCGACCATCGACGGCGACGCCTCTGTAACCCCGTTCCCGTGGTTGGGTCCGATTTCACGTTCGAGCGGATCGGCGGTGATCGACCGGTTGGAAATCCCATACGTTCCCGCGCGGATCCTCTTCGGCGTCCTCTTCTTCTAGGTAGAGTCGAGCGTGCAACCCGACCGTCCGCGCGCTCCAATGATATTCATTCGATCCTCGGCAAATTGCCTCCCAGCTGCTCGACGAGGAGTAACAATGACCCCGCGCTTTATTCACCGGACGAAGGGGAGGAAAATTGGATCGTCGACGCGGGAACGTGTCAAGGTCGCGTCCTGACTCCGGCAGGTTTTAATATGTAATAAGTTCGAGGCGGGAACGCGCATCGTGTGCGATCTGACGGGCCAATGGAGGGCAAGATAAAGTCTGGAAGCGAATGGATGCTCGGAAGACGGGGATGAGAATTCGCTTATTGGGCGAGCAGTGAGGATTGAGGATTACTGGCGAAAGTACACCCACGTTCTATATATATCATCTAATCTCCAGATTCCTGATTACTCCATCGCTCAGAAGCCTGAATTTCTTGCAACTTTAGACCACGAAGACCTCGGAAGACCTCATCCACTTCTCCCCCCAAAAATCCATCCACAAACTCCGTTCTACGGTACCAGAACACGAATTCACGGTAACGCAACGAAGCCCAAGGGCCACGAGAATCTTCGCGAAGAATCATCTCACCCCCTCGTGTCGCCGCTGGAACTTTGCCGCGTCTTCGACTTTTATTGCGTCGGTCCCTGCCGTCCGTGGAGAATAACTCGTAAATAAGACAATCGAGTGGAAACGGTCGAAGGGACGCACGCAAAAGGAAGCAGCACGCGTCCCGCTCGGAATCTCTTCCTGGAAGGAGGATCGGCGCTCGCGGAAGAAGGCGCAGCCTCCGGCGGCACGAGCATCACCAGCGGGAGCCTCTCTCTCCGGCAGCGGCAGCGGCGGCGTCGCCACCACCACCACCCCCGACGACAAGGGGATGAAGAAGAGCGACGGTATCGAAGTGAGACGTGTATATATGTATATATAGAGGTGCGCGCACGTCGGCAAGTTCAGTCGTCTACCGCGTGCCGAGCCGCGAGCATCGCGCAGCAGCAACCCTCCTGCGCTACCAACCCCCTTCTTTCCTTTAGTCTCCATTTTTCGATCGCCACGGGGGCCCTCGCAGCCAGTGGTCACGTGTCCCTCTCTATCCTGCTCCAGCCATCCCCACCGTTGCACGGTTGAACGGAAGTGCAGCCGACCAAGTGCCACCCCATCCCCTCTGCCCGTAGCTGAGCTGTCATGTAATTTACAACTGGGACTAATTGACGACCAGTGGCTGTCGCTTTAAAAAAAAAAAAAATAAAAAAAAGAAAACAGAGAGGATAGTAATGTGAAAGGGGCTGGTAACTCGTAGGGCTTCTGGTAAAAATTGAAAATGAACGATCGTTGGACTAGACACGTTGGATCTATTGGCGGAATGTCGATAGAGGTCCACGTCGATTCGTGATACTGAGGGGTAGGGATGTTTTAACGGTGACCACGTGCAATGTCGTTGGGACGCTGAGAGACCGGGGTTCGACGTGACCGAGTAATTTTTGTTTGGTTCATTTGTTTGGGGAAGTCGGTGGTTGGAACGCTGGTTTCAGTGAGATGTGAGACCAGGATGGAAATGAAGATCAGCATACTGCTTCTGGCGCTCCTCCGCCTGGCCAGCACGTACGAAAGTAAGGATCCACTGATTCAGTTATCGACAAGTAGATCTGCTGGCTCGTTCCGCGGGCCAAAGAGTTGAAGATGCTACTGGTAGTCGATCGATTATTCGTTCCATTTCCATGAGCAAAGTGTCTGGTCAACAGGCGGTTTCGTTGCTGTGATTGATCGTGCATTTTTGGCGGGCATGCAGTGTGTACAGTAGAAGTGCGTTCGCGTTGTCGTTGAATAAGGAAGATTCATTAATTGCCCATCTATTAACAGTTTTATATCGGTAAAAGTCATCGATCTACCATTAAGTCATTTTCAACATAACTTTCGAAAATACCAGAATAAACAAGCACATCCAAAAGAATGATATCTCATCATCGCCGCCATTTACATCATACATTTCAATATCGAAAATTCTCAATCATTAATTAAGCGAATGAAAACAAACCACCCCTGACGCTCACCCTCTCGTACCAGGTGCAATTAATCACCTCCTCGACCAGATGACACGAAAAAACCACCGAAACAAATCCCCATTACAAATGAATGACGTCCACGACATCCAATCACGTGCTTCCCACTCTCTTTCAAAGCACGCATCACAAAAATCTCACCAAGCAAAGTCCACGTACCGTAATATAAAAAAGACCTCCCCAATGTGTCCAACGTTTGTATAGTGCTCAACAAGGGTCGCTATCACCCCCCGTACTCTCGAATCATCTTCGATATCGGAAGGTCCGGGGACCACTACCATCGCGGAAACTTTACAGCTTCGGCAAAGAGCACCGGCGCGTCCAAACATCGCCCCCTCGCCCCTGCCGCGACGGAGATAAATTCGCGGGTGGAATTTACGCGAGCAGCCTGATATCCTACAAAGCCCCAGGCTCGAGATCGTGACATGTTTCCCCGTGAGCGTGACAGCCGCGGGTAATCGTCGTTCACCCGCCCGTACGGTTTACTGCTCCGAGTCAAACAAGAGACGCGGCCGCCTACTCGTGCAAGGGTAATAAAGTTGCCCGCTAGCGAACTCAGCGGCCAGGAGGGAGCGAGAGAGCGGAGAAAGAGGCCCGGGCATCGCGTATATACGCCAAGTGTAAAGACTAAGAGATCTCCTAAGCGAGAGGATCCCGTTGACTGATACACGACGTAAAATCCCCCCGGTACGCATCGTTAAACCGGGCTTTACCGTTCCCATCGCGCGACGTCTAAATTTACCGCGGCCGGCTCGCGCCCCGCCGCGCGCCCTCGCGGAGCGTCCGATCGCCTGGACGTCGTTCGGCTTGTTAACGCGGCCGCGATCGTCGGGGGAAATCGTCGGGATCTCTCGGCGGACGCGACTCGTTTCGCTCGCTGAATTAACCCTTTGCACTCGGCGCCAGCCTTCGATCTTTATCGGCGCGCTCGCGTGGTAATAAGTTAACGGGATAACGATTCGAGCGGACGTAACGGCCGCTTAGAGCCGCAGGTGGATGCGCCGAGCGTGGTGAACGGAAGTCGGAGTAGATTGTTATGTTCATTTGTTCAGTGGCAGATGAATTGGTTTGGGAGCAATGCGGAGAGGGTGGTGTTCGTGGTTTGAGGTCCCAGATAACGTGAAGTCACCCCTTACTTTCAGACACGCAGGAGGAGGATGACGCGGAGGAAGATGACGAAGAGAATTACCCGGTGGACGACTACGACTACGGTGACTATGAAACCGCGACCATAACCAGCGACACCGATCTTATCACGGGTGGCTCGCTGCCGATCTTCCTGGCGGAGCCCGTCGACACGTTCGTCGTGAAGGGGAAGCCGGCAACCCTCCATTGCCGCGCTGCACATGCTCTTCAGGTAGGAAAGACACTGCAACCCCTCCACAATTATACAAACCTGCCCTAATCCGAAAATGCGAAAGCTTAGAATTTTTACACCCCCTGAAAACTTTTCGTCAAAAGTGCCAGCAATTCTCCGAGAAGCAACTCCCACGAGAAACTAGCTGAAATAGCTGTGGAAAATTCATTTCACACGCAAATCTGCGCCAAGTACAATGGAAGCCGCGAGATGTGTCGAAGCTCAGAAACAAAGCCCGCAGAAGTGTCAATTTTCGGCCCGTTTCCGTTTCACACGTCCGTGGAACAGGTCCCGCGGCCACCTACCCCCCCCCCCCCAGTCATTTTCCACTCGAGACTTATTAACCACTCGACCAGCTCGGCGACTAGCTGGGCTGACTCTATTCACGCGTCGCGGAATTGCGACCCACCCCGCGGCACCTTATCCCTGTCGGTTCGCAGGTGTACTTCCGGTGTAACGGTGAACGGGCAGAGCGATCGCAGCACCAGGATTTTGTCGACCCTCGTACCGGGACGAGGGTCGTCGAGGTCGAGTTGAACGTGACGAGGAACGAGGTCGAGGAGTACTTCGGTAGGGAGAGGTTCAAGTGCGAGTGCGTGGCATGGTCGGGACCAGGTCAGATTCGAGGGCAGCCAGCCACGGTTGAGGTCGCTTGTAAGTAGAGAACACTCCAATCTCTCCACTTCTATTTTGCTTCCACTCCCTCTCACTTCCACCCACCGATCCCTTTTCCTGACCCTTCTTAGATATCCACGGGGGTGCCCGATCGAACGAGGTCCCCCGCGCCTTGCCGCGCCATAAGATGCGATTTCCAAGATTCACCGGACTGGATTGACTAGGCTGTCCGTTCGGAGAAATCCCCTTGATCTTCTTCGCCCAGAGTTGCACCGGTAATGGAGTTGCCCGAATAGTCCAACACTTGTTTAGCGAAGCGTTCAATTGCTCTATCGGAGAACAGAAGACCGCGGACGCAATTGAGACCACCGCCGAACAACAGTTTCCATAATTCGGATCGTACAGCCGATACGAGAAGGCGAGGTTGGCTCGAGGGGCGCGGCAGCGGATGAACGCGTAATTGTAGCGTATTCGCGGATGGCTGGGGGGGGGGGGGGGGGGGGCGCGCGAAAGGGGCATTTAACGGGGGTCGATCGAGAGAAAACGGCCGCCAGCGGGTATGGCACCTGGAATCGGTCATAAAACGTAACTTCATTAACCCGATTAGCGGTAGCCGACTCTCGAACAGGGGTTTTCGAGATAGCCCGACGGGAAATTCACTCTCGTAAGCTTCGCTGTCGACGAGGGTTAGCCACCCCCGCGGCGCGGCGAGGGATGCCCGCTTGTTTTCACCGGATATCTCGTGACGCGTAAACCGTAGTCGAAAATCTAATCGATATTCTATCGCAAAGCAAACACCTGTGAATACAGGATCGCTCAGCTCTCTTTCACCGGTCCGTTGTATGATTCGCTCTTTTTTTTTTGCCGTCCCTTTTTGGCGAACGGCAAACCTGTATCGTTGGCATGCAAATTGGAACGGTAACCTGTGAACCGCGGCGAATCGGTATTCAAGTCGCGCGACGATGCACCCAGACCTACAATTTTTTTGCATCCGGGCTTTCATCTGCGTGCTGCTTTCCTCGAGCAGTTCGTATCAATGGGTTTAGCGTCAATGCTCGCTGTAACAGGGAAAGTCAAGTGCTCGAATGGCATTGACTTGCAAGAAAGATTTGCAACTGGTGAGACGCCTCATATTGATCCTCGCAGTTCGAGCTCAAAGGAGGAGATTGCGCGAATAACCATTTTCCAAGGGCCCCGTGAAAATTCTCCCGTCAACGCGTCGCAGGCATTCCTCCTCAGACTTTCCAACCCTTCATCGTCGAAATCGTTCAATCTCCCGGGAGCACCGCTCGCGTGTTTCGATCTCCTAGAGCGACGAAAGGAGGCGGATTGTTTCGAGGAACGCTGGGAACGGAGTTCCGCGGCCGCGAAGCAAGCACTCGCGTCGAAAGAGCAATTTTCATTCAGACGCGTCGCGGCGAGTCGCGCAAACACGCCGGGCAAACAGGAAGCAGAATTAAATCGGTGTTTGCGCGCAAACAGGAAACGGACGCGCTTTCGAAATTGAATACGCGGAATATCGATTGCAGCCGCGTCTCGTCGCGAGACACTGTCGTCGAAGCGACTCCGCAAGCATTTCGGAAAACACTTGAGAGTACACCGGGGGAGACGAGCGAATTGATCTCGCGAGGATTCCGTTGCCCGCCTCGGGGGCCGATTACACGCGGCGGAACGGGCGGCGGTTAATTCCAGCGCTTCCGGTTCGTTCGAACGGAAATTCCTCGAGGCTGTCGATGGATGCACCGAGGAATGCGTCATCGTCACTTCCCCCGTGGCGCCATGAACATTCCTAGACGGGCCTCGCAACGGAAGAAACTTTGGAAAACCACGCGAAGCCCCGCGATTCAAAATTAACTGCTTATTGGATTGAATCGTTCAGCAAAACGGTAAAAAATCTGCTGGAGCAGGCAACAAATGATCACCCCGGTTGCCCTCCCGCACGCAGGAGCCGAGCCACTTGAATGAACGTTGCGGGGCGCATCTAATCGTTCATATTTCTCATTCACGGTCGTATTAAAAGCAGCCCGCGAGCCCGCGCAATATGGCATCGGGTCAAAAGTAGTCTAGACGTCCGCAGGGAGCAAGAATGTAGCCGGTAGGTGGATCGGTGTTCCCGCTGTGCCGTTGCTTGCCGCTCTTCACGAACGATATAAAGGCACCTATTTTGCCGCGGTACACACAGCACACCGAATAATATACCATAGCCGGTGGCTGGCCGGACGAATAGCCACCCTCGTGGCCGCGGATCGAGCGAAATCTTTTTCTGCCTTTCCTAGTGGCACCGGCGCGGCGCAACCGTATAGACGCGCTCCATGAAAGCGCCCTTCCATTTGTACACGCGCCCTAATATCGCTGAGTGCCCTACTACTCCCGTCCGCTCTTTCTCCATCCACCCCGACCCGCTATACTCTGTCGAGCCCTCGTGCCCCGTGTTTCCGTCGTATATTAAAAAAAAAGCCCGCGAACGCAGACCTGAAGAAGCACTTCCTGTCGCCCCCGTACTCGCTGGCCGTGGAGGCCGGTCGCAACGCGGAGCTGCGATGCACGCCGCCGCTGGGGGTGCCACAGCCCAAGGTCTACTGGCTGAAGAACGGTTCGCCCCTCGAGACGATCGCCAGCTCCACGCAACTCTCCTCCATACCGGACAGCATCCCCAACGAGGTGTCATCCGCCGGAAGCTTCGTGCAGACCACCGACGGACACCTGATACTGGGGGAGGCCGAGCTCAGGCACCAGGGGAATTACTCCTGCGTGGCCGAGAACATCGGCGCGAGGCGGGTCAGTGAACCGGCGGTGCTGACGGTTTACGGTGAGGCCTCTTGCGAATTCCGTGAGAGCCGGCCGCCCATGAATATTGCAACGGTCGTGGCGCGTCCGCTACGACTTCGTCGTAATTAGAAACCGTAATGGCAGATCGTCGATAATTAGCTGGAATATAATATATTTCTTTCCTACGCGAAGGCGGCGGAGAACGGGCGCGTTGAATGGAGGTGGCGGTGTTAATTTGTTTCGACCGATAGCGTTGGGGAATTTTTATGATACCGCGGCCCCGTGAGATTGGAACCTGTTCCTGGAAAGTTCAGGGACTGTATAGAAATTAATACATTGTAGTCGTCGTTGATAATTATCGCTTTCAGAGTAGCTTCTTCCCGTACCGCGCCGTTATTCTTGCCTTACGAGGTTCTTAACCCTTCCTCCCACAATACGATGTTTGCATCTCGTTAGAAGAGAGACCAGTTACTTTGAACTTATGAAGAGTCCCGTCATGCTTCATTGCGCCAGTCATGAATTCTAGGAAGATTCAAAATTTCTCGAGCGCCGTCAATTCGAATTCCACCCCCGATCGTGAAAGGTCAACGGCCCTCTAGCCACCTCTTTCCTTCATCCGCCTCTCCTCTAACATTCTGCCTGTTCTGGATTCGTTGCCAGTGAACGGCGGGTGGTCTTCCTGGTCCGGATGGTCGGACTGCAGCACCCGTTGCGGCCGAGGTGTACAAAAGAGGACACGGACGTGCACGAACCCGGTGCCCATCAATGGGGGTCAAACCTGTCCGGGTCCAGCCACGCAAAGGGTCGAGTGCAATCCTTCCTGCCCGGGTAAGCGGAGACCGCGACCGTTTAATCATAAGTTCGACAATGGCACATCAAAAGGTCCCTAAACCCGGGGCGCAGACGTGTCTCTGGTGGCGTCGGGGACGCCGTCAAAGACGGGGCACCCGAAACACAGGCCTGGACCAAGAATGTAGCCACGTTCCACGTGGGGGCCGGGACGAATCTGATAACCGAGATTTAATCGTGACGTTCAAGTTCACCCGTTGCTTTCAGCGGTCGACGGCAGATGGTCAAGCTGGTCCTCGTGGTCTGCATGCGGTCCTGATTGTTCCAGAGCGAGGAGGAGATCCTGCAACGACCCCCCGGCGAGCAATGGCGGCCGTCCCTGTCAGGGCAAGGACGTCATCGTCGAGTCCTGCTCCGCGGATCGATGTAATGGTGAGTCTCCAGCTGGGTTCCCCGTTGCTTTTTTCCGTTCCTTTGTCTTCTTATTGTTCGATAACTCGGCCAACGGCGGACAATTTATTACGAGCGAACGCGGCCTGCTCTCGTCGTGCCCGATCATCGCCATTCGCGGGCCCCCGACTCGCGATTCAAATTAATAATGACTCGCAGAAAGATCTCCATCTCCTATTTGCGTCGCGAAAGACTGCAACGTAATCGTCTTCGATTAACCGGCCCGTTGGAGGCCCTGAACACACCTATTGTTACGTGAAACTCGCGGGACTGTTACGTTCGAGCTGAATTTTTCGAAGTTAATCGTTGGTCGGAGCGGGGAGGGTGAACGTTGTTGGCTGTGCATTTAGAGCCGTAGAGTCTATGAAATCACGTCTGTTTCCGTACAGTAAGTCACTTTTCATCCTTCTGCACTCGCATGCAGCTTACGTGCAGGAAGGACCACGAGTGTTCAAGGAAGGTAAGTGCCTCAGAGCAGTGTCCCACTTGTAGAACGCGCGTCTGAAACGCTCTTTGCACCGCAGCAGCTAGAACGATCGATCACAGGAGCATACTGGCTCTGTGGATCACCCTGAGCCTGGCAGCGGTCATCTTAGCCTGTACCACCATCTTCGTCGTGCGACTGATGCGTCGGAAGGAAAGGATGGCTCTATATGGTGTCGCGAGGCTAGATTTCCATCGACCCGGGGACCTAGCGAAATCCGTGGTGTCGAAGAACGACAGGGCAGTGCTGTCCGTGGACAGGCGGCTCGAGCAGGTGATAGACGAGTCGAACGCGGCCAGAATGTCTAGGTAAACGACTCTCGAGGAGTTACAGTCTGATCGATCCTTGTCCCCCGTTGAAAGTCTCTCTGACGATACGCAGGTCTTGCTCGGAGCACCACTACGACGTTCCACAGCTTTCATTGCCTTCGACAACTAGGCCATCGCCCAGTTCGTCGGTTACCAGGTCTTCCTGCAGGACCTCCCAGCGAGGACGCGGGCTCTCTGACAACGAGGAAGGTCGATCGTCTCGTAAGAAATGACTGCAATAGAGTCTGGAGCTTCGCGGACAGACAGCAATCAATCATCGGCGACGTTTGATCTCCAGGTTCCACGAGTCGCCCGAACCCAGAGAGCACCAAGGACGACGACGAGGACCACGACGAGGACGAAAGGGTCGGAGAAGACGACAAGAGCCACGAGGACTCGGGTGGATTCATCGTGAGGACGATAGTCGACGAGCAAGGTGCCCTACTCGTGGTCCCAGAGGCTGGAGTCTCGATGTCTGTGCCTGAAGGAGCGATCTCCCGTGGCCGCAGGCACAGCTTGCACCTGGCTGTTCTAGGGGATGACTCCTTGAGGCCCAGTCTACCGCCTGGATTAACTCTGCTATCGGCGATAGTTGCCTGTGGACCGAGTGGCATCGATCTCGAGAAGCCAGTGATCCTTCAGTTCGAGCACTGCGCTGAGCTGAGGACCGGTAACTGGGAGCTGAGCCTCTGGTCCACGGACCTAGACCTGGAGACTCGTTCCAACAACTCGACCAACTCGTCCGCAAGCTCCAATATCACCTCCACGACGATCTGGCGCAAGATCCTGACACTGGGTGGCGAGCCGATCAACCTGCCCGGGCAACCGTTCGCGCAGTTGGATCATTGTGGAGTGTTCTTGGTCACTGAGACACCCAGCGTCTACGCAGTGGCTGGAGAGAACTCTGCTGTAGCGCCAGGATTAGCCGTGAAGAGGATCTGCGTGGCAGTTTTCTTGTCGCGAGAGAGGGATCACATCAGGTGCCACCTGATGGAGGACACCAAGGCGGCGTTCAAGCTTCTGGTGGAACAGGTATGTCTTTGAAGGTGCAACGGACGTGGGAATGTGAATGTGGTGGTGGATGATGCTCAGGCAGAGTGCTCGGGAGATGCATCAAGTAGAAAAGTTGCTTGATTCATTTAGGAACGTCGATTAGGAGGAACCCGAATCGATCACGGAGCCCTAGGTCTCAGAGCGGGTGGCGCACCCCTCCGTATCGATCTCGAGGACAGAGAAAGCGGATTCGTGGAGCGCCAGGAGGTGCCTCATCGCCGAATCTGGACCTCATCCAAATCGAGTGTCAGGAGATCCTTCAGGATCGAGAAAATGGTCGGTGAAGTGAGGCTCAGCTTCGAGCTGCGCGCCTGCCAGTGTGGTTTCGAAGAGCACGCGCTGTTCCTGAGGATCGATTTGGACCTGATGAAGAGGAATGGGTCCAGTGGGAAGAGGACTACGAAGACCGAGTCGTCTGTCGTTTTTAGAGGGAAGAATTCCACCAGGTCGACAGAATCTGTTGTTCCAAGACCATTCAGGTACCATTGACCCCTTTGCTCGGTGTATTTTGTTAGACTACGCGCGGCTTAACGATGTGTACGTTCGCCTTCATTCAAGATTCTCAAAAACGTTGAGAAAACAGCTCTGTCAGTGTCTCGACCCGCCCAGCGCCCGAGGCAACGACTGGAGGATGCTGGCACAAAGGCTTCAAGTCGATCGGTGAGCTTCTCCCCATCAGATCCGCGCGGGGCAACAGAAACACGAGGCTCAAGACGCCGGTCGCGATTTTATTTCAGATACGTCGACTATTTCGCGACGAAGGCGAGCCCGACGGAGCACATCCTGGACCTGTGGGAGGCCAAACACCAGGAGGCCACTGCCCTCGCGGATCTCCTGAATCACTTAAGACTGATGGGCCGCGTGGATGCAGCCAACGTCCTCGAAAGTCGCCTCGGACCGTGGATCTGAGGCACCAACCACCACTGCCAATCACGAACCAACCGTTCACAACTTTTCAACATTTTGTACATACACAGAAAGCGAGATATATATTACGTCTAAAAGGAAGATATCGATGTAGAACCAACGTTGTATAGGGACAGCGACCGTGTTTGTACATAAAGCTCGTTTATAGCAAACGCTCGTTCCGTTCTTTAAATTACTCCCTCCCCTTTACGAACAAACGATAACGGAGCTTCAATACATTTCACGGCGGCCCTGACAGACACCATTTCCCATCCTCCGGCAGACTACCCCATAAATGACCGTATTGTCCATGTAAAACCTCCGAATCCCACGGAACCCTATTGCGGCAGCAATAGCCGGCAGGCGTTGTCTTTCGAATATCGCCGTCTCGTACCCTGGACCCTCCCGCCCAATGAAAGGACGATAATCGTCCGCGCGAACCCTCCGCAGCGTCCCCTGGTCGCCGAGTCCTCTCGATCATCGGGATCCCAGGCAACAATGCCCGGAGCCGCAGGAAGATCGGAAGTTGCAAATGACGTTCTGGGCCAATTTGCACCTGAATACCGACGCCGCGTTCCTCGATAGCGGCCGGAGAGCGCGAGGGTGGCAGCAGGATACAGTCGCGGGTGTATTTAGGCGGCCATTTGGCTTGAGCATTCGGGCACACGGTATCGCGGCGCGAGCATTTCAGGTAGGCTTCTAGGTATCGCGTCCAAGAGCAAGGATGCGTGGGATGCTCGAAACAATGGGCATTATCTGGCTGAACAGGGGAGTGAGGGTCCCCGGGATTCTGGCAGGCTTCGAGGAGCTATAGGTATGCGAGGATGCCAGCCCTTGTATATAGGTAGGTATGCATGTATCCCTTTGCCACCCCCTCGACGTTGTCTCTCCGCTTTGGCCCTCTTCCTCCCTCGCCCAACCCCCCGTCTCCCTCTTCCTCCCTCTCGACCCTCCTCCAAGGACCGTCCACGGGGTTTGGGGGGGGGGGGGGAGGGCGAAGGCAGGGCGAGGGGGTAGCATTTAATCACAGGAGTCCGCTGGTGGTAATTCCGTCGGACAATGGCTGTTGACCTGCGTCGCTGGGGATGCCGTGCCGGTCACCCTTTCACGCTAATACCCGTGGATACGCTCTCTTTGTCGGTGACTCGCCGTCAGCTGGACGTGCCGTCCTCTTTCCTCGCGCGACGGTCGAAAACTGCCGGACTCGATCGCGAAAGAGGGAGCAATCAATCGCGCGAAACGCTGCGACGCCTGAGCGTCGCTGGCGTCGTACGGTCGACCCAGATTTCCGGCCGGAAATGAATCGCAGGGGGATTGTAATGGGATACCCTCGACTCCTGGCAAAGAACTCGAGTAATCGAATAAGTTACCGATGAATTTTCAACGTTCGCTCTCGCCTCGAGCTCTTTCGTTCGGAATACGCGGGGAGCTTCGATTGACCAAACGTGCACCGGCGTTACCGAGTCCGTCGAGATCGGTCGGTCCCATCCGTTGCCGCGGAATCGGGGAAGCAGCGATTTGAGAATCGGACCGCGCTCGCCCCGATAACGTCGTCGTAACGACGCGGTTATTGCCGCGGCCAATGGTATCGTATATGCATAATCCACGTCAGAGTCGCATAAATTCCAGGCCCAGAACCGTATTAATTTCCCGACTAATCGCGATTGGGATCTACAGGCAATTACGAGAAGGATAGGGCCAATCAGATTGGCGGCCGCCGCGCCGGTTCGACTCGCTTCCGTTAACGCGGAAGGGCGAACGCGAACGAGAACGCGAACGCGCCCAGTCACGCACACGCAACTCCACCGCAACCCCCAACCCCCAATGGCCATCCTTCGACGCGTACAAAACAGCCGCGCGAGGGTGCCTTTATGAATTGTCCGGAGAGATATCGCGATCGAACCATCGTTGGAAATCGATCTGCCTACCTCTCTCTCACTTTCTCTCTGTCTCTCTCTCTCTCTTTCCCTCCCTTCCTGTACACGGCCGTTTCCGGGCGGCGTCTCGCTGATTCGCTGCGAATAAATTGCGCAGAGCTGATTGCTCTAATCGTAACTGCTAGCAATTGCTCGAATGGATATGAGTAATGTATCGAGCAGCGTTGCACGACTTTGCTTGTTCAGTGTAACAAATTGTGGAAGTAATTACTGTAACCGAAAGTGTGTTAATTGCTTGATTTTGATTCGAGGGTGGGGAATGGGAGGAAGAATGGGTACGATTATCGATGTGATTTTCGGGAATGAATTTCGGGTAATGTGGAAGAGAAAGTAAATCGAAATTGTTAAATGCTTCGCGATCGAGTGGGGTGAGTTCTTTTGGTGAGGAGAAATGAGGGAGGGTTATGTTGAATTTTCCTCCTAAGCATCGCCACGATTTATCAATGATTAGGTATCTAATTGGATCTCTAAGGACTGCCAAATTGAATTCCAACAATTTGTCAGAAAAAAAGCGACTTTGATGGGGAGGAATCTCGGGGATGCCGAAATAGGCACAATTAGCATGCCATTGGGCCGATGCACGTGCACGTAACGTTTGGCCAAGGGGTCGTCTTCCAAATAATTACATCACGTCGAAGGGAAATAAAAGAGAATCCAACGGAGAAGCAGCGTATCCGACCGTTTCAAGAGGGGAAACTCTGCTGCCCTGCAGCAATGAAAGAAACATTGTAAAGAATGAGAACGCGGTTGAGATCTTATCGTGGATCCCCCCTGCTTGCGAATCGTTAACGAGATGTGAAGCGAACTTAGAAGCGAAGAGCTTGCGCTTATGGAGAATCAGGTCACATTACAACCTGCGATCGACCCTATTAACAGGGCGATGATAACTGCGAATCAGTACTTTAGAGTCATTGATCCCTTTCTGGGGTCCCTGACTTCGGTAAGAACATTATTATATAGGATTGTAAGTGACTCAAATGGTGGTACTTAGTACCTAGTTAATTTTGTTTTAGTTTAGTTAGTTATCTTGTTTTTTCTACGCATTATTGGCTAATTTATTTACTGTTCAGACTCTGTTTACTGCACCTGTATTGTTTATTTGTAAATCATGGGTACTTCCCGTAAACTTATTAATAATAATAATAATAATAATAATTATTTTCCACAGAGTGAAAATAGTTCCGCCAGAAAAAGCGCGCGCTCGGTGCAGGAATAAAATTAGGGGGAAACAGAGGAGGCCACGAGCAGCGTGAAAAAGAGGAGCCAAAGAGCTCGCCTCTAAAACAGCGTCGGGTAGGAACCGAGCGTATTTTTCCGCTGTCGTCGGATTTCTGCCGCGGCCGGGAAACAAAAAACCTGGCCGCATAGTTCCGAAACAATTCCGTCGTGGAATTCCACGGCATCGTCGTCTAAAGGGTAGTAAATTTCCCGCGCATTTTGCACGGCATGCGCCGCGACGCGTACAGTCCTCGTAGAAATTGCCCGCTGCGATAATTCCCTCGACGATCTACAAATTAATCCAACCTAGACAAACGAACCTGACCCACCGCCGTCTGCTTCGAGCGCTCCTCCGAGCAGCGCGTCGTCAATCTCGCATCCCAGCAAGTGGAGCGTCAAAATCCAAACACAGCCCCAATCTGCATACATTTTCTTACCAGTCGCTGCGACAAACCCCACTCCCCGTGGCAGGACCATAAACCAATCCCCCTCCACCCTCTCGCCGGTGACTTTACAAATTGCGATGCAGCCGGTTACAAGTCACCGAACGGACGTAAATAGCGCGCGACGAGGCGCAAACAGCCGGGCATTATTTGCCCGCGTGTGCAGGCGCCAGGTTTCGCGAGCCGGCGACGAATTCGCGCGGGACGGTCGCCGACGTGTGTCCCCGTTCCCGTCCCGCGAACGGTGGTATCAATATCTCCGGGCCCGATACGAGCGTCGTCGTCGTGGTCGTGGCCGTCGTGGAACGCTCCTTCGCCGCGGAATCTAGCTCGCGGTCGCGACATTTGCATGGGAACGCCCGGCTTTAATCCGCGAGGCAGCGCTGAATTATGCGACCGGGCCGATTTGCATAACGCCTCGGAGCCAACGTGGTCCTACTCGCCCACCCTTGCGTCCCCCCTCGATAAATGACGATTCGCGGAAAATTGGCCCTCGCACAGGATTAAATCCGCGGCTTAATTAAGCGAGCGTTACAGCGGCGACAAGACAGAGAGAGAGAGAGAGAGAGAGAGAGA
Organism: Andrena fulva; assembly: GCA_946251845.1. Taxonomy (NCBI): domain Eukaryota; kingdom Metazoa; phylum Arthropoda; class Insecta; order Hymenoptera; family Andrenidae; genus Andrena; species Andrena fulva. Next base: position 21,268,529 of record OX276333.1, on the reverse strand, counting down.
GAGAGAGGACGCTCGTCCCTGCCGCTCGACGATCGTCATTCCCAGACGCAGGGCCACAACAAATCGCCGGGATCCACCGTGGCAATTGCCGCGTACGTTCTCGTTAACTTACGGCAACGACCGGCATTCCTCGTGGCAGGCCCTCATTGCCGCGACACTTTGACGCTCGGCGCCTAATTAGGCAATCCTCGTCGCGCGATCCGGATTTAACGAGGCGCGGGCCTGATCGAACGTCGGATCGGAGGCGGCCGCGCGCGAAAATGCCAGCCCCGGTCCCGATCGGTTATTACACGGTGTCTTACGCGGCTTTTGTCTCGGGAGATATCTGCTGCGGAGCGGAGACCGGTTGGTCGGAGTAATACAGCTCGTGACAGCAATCAGTTGCGCGATCAACGGCGCAGCGTGAAGATTTGTGTTCGAGCCGGTGTAATACATCTGTCTGCTGTATATAATGGGCGAGCGTGTCGGGGGCTATGGAAAAAGAGCGGAAAAGCCCCCTGGGGACCTGTTCGAGATTCGAATCTGGGTCTACCGTGTCATGGTGATATCTAGACCGTCTCTGTTCTCTGGCTGATGTTTCCTCGGTTTCTCTGCGTGCGGCTGCTCTGATTACGCGCCTCTGCTTGGCATCGACGGTCTGCTGCATTGTTTCACTGAGCTCGAGGTATAGCAATTAATTATCCCTCTGAAATTAGACGCTTGGTCTCGGAACCTGACCACGTCCAGAATCCTCTGAGAAGAATTCTATCTGGATCCCTCAGGATTCATCAAATCGCTGAAAGTGCTAAACTGTTCTGGCTGTGGAACGGCGAGGCGGGAGATCAAGCGTGATCGCGAAAGGTCAAGCAGAATGGGATTGCACGGATCGAGGAGAAAGTCGAGCGAAGCAAAGTTACGCCTCGCGCCGCCTCAGCTCGCGCATACATTAAGCGGCGGAGGTGAGAGGGTAATTTGTTAATGCGATAAATTGCACCACCGTCGTGGCGCCGTCGGAGGGTGCAGGGCCCCGTGGAGGAAGGGGCGAGGCGGGAGGCGAGGCGGCTTCGGGACGACGGCGAAGAGAGTGGAGCAGACATAAGGCGGGTAATCGGCTTTTGATTCCGCCTTAAGTTATGGGCCACGTCGATCGTACGTCATTGCCGGTGCAAAGGCGAACTATCGGCTACGTCGGGGATTTATGGCGGGTTCACGCGAGCGACGGGGCCCCGCGAAAGAGGAAACCGAGGGAAAGAAGGGGCGACAGGGTACCGCCTAATGACCGCAGCGTTTGCCTCGAGGATAAGAAACGGGGCCTTCGTTTAATTCGACATCGTCGTGATCGCACGATCCGGGCCATACTGGCTCGTTCCACCCCTCGAAGTACACATTGAAAGTGTACTACGCTTCTCGCGTATAAAAGGTTCGATCGTCTTTCGGCGAGAAAGTGAAAAAAATTAGCACGCGGAGGGGTTAACGGCCCCCCAAGGCTGTGACAAAGCGATTGTTTTTTCGACGAAGGTTCAGGGGTCAAGCATTTGGGGTGGTTTCATTCGAGTCACGGTGCAGACAATGTATCCGGGGCTGTTGTTTTGGAATATAATTAGAGGGCGGCTTTATCTCCAGCAGTGTTTCAAGATCGTCACGATGCGCGGGTAGATCGGGCAAGGGTTAGCCGAGATTCCCGCAACCCCGTCAGACTTTTTTCCCCTCTCTACGTTTCATTTCGCTCGCCGCTGGTAATCGATTGCCACGCGCGACATGACGAAGTACCCCGTACCTTCGGCAATGTTACAAAGGTCAGAACACCGACGGTGGAAGATTAATTACGCCGGCGATGTATTCTTAGTTTCGCATTTAATTTGCAGCGGCGTCGATTATCGCTGACACCGTAGGTCATCAGCGGAGCCCATTTGCCTGGAAATTGAATCACTTTACGCGCGTTTAACAGGGAACAGCATCGACAGGGGACGTCCTTCTCTGCTCTCAACGCAAAGAAGTATTGATGGTGTCTGACACAACACAGGCAGATCTACTTCAAGCTGATCGTGCGCCAGAGTTCATAGAATTTCCAGCACAAGAAAATGTGCACGTCGCCCAGCGCTGTTGTAAAAAATGTATCGCGACGGAAACGGTGTACCTACCGTCTCTTGTCTCTGTGGCCGTAAAAACATTTATCTGGGCGAGCGATTCCGGCGAGCGCAAAATGTGGCCGAGGAACAGCGAGGCACGGTGGCCCAACGAATTAGCATGCACGTGCACGGAACTTTAAAGTTTGAACTGGCGCAATGTATGCGCACTCGGTGGAAGGCGTACCGGCAATTCGTTAATATGATACGCCGTTCAATAAAGAAGAGAGGAGACGATTAGATCGGGGTTGGCGCCGCCACGGACGAAGGAACCAGGAACGGGCCGGGGAATTTATTTCCGAGCGGGAGCAGATTAAAAATGAATATTCATGGCCACGCCTATTAAAATATAACGTGCATCGATTAACTGTTTGCGGTTCAATTTATTTCTGTCGCCCCGTATCGGCCAATCTGCACCGACTTAAATACATTTCGGCGGTGCGCGTCGCCGAAGAGAAGGCATCCGAACAGACGCGCGTCAAATTGAAGCGGTAAACGAATCTGTTTAATTGGGAAAATGAAAACTTTGCTTATGCATACAGATGATCTTTATCCATCTCTGCTGCAAATATAATCTTGATATTTCAAGACCACTTAATATCGTGGACGATGATCGTTTGGGATGAAATACAGTCTGTCCTGGAGAATGTTCAAGACTGAGGAGAAGAAAAAGTTGGCCAGCTTCTTAGGTCGTCTTTCGTGAGGCTGTCCTCTGTAGCGACGACGAAGAGGCTGAGACCCCCGAGAGAAGACAAATAGTTGAGGAAAGCCAGTGATCTGATACTGACAGATGAAAGGAAACGCGGAGGCTCGAAAGAAATGGAGCACCGATTCTGCGATCCGGTATTGTATTGTCACGGCCGCTGACAGTGAAGTACCGTCCATCGTGCCACGAAGATTAGTTTCGGCTGCTGAAGAATCGGGCTTCGTTCGCCACACCGGAAACCTTATGCGGCTGACGGTGAAAGGACGTGGCAGGGGGAGGGATCTTGATGAAAATCGAATCGCGAAGCGAGCCCATTCGTAAACATCACGAACAATCCGGAGCGAAGTGCTCGGGCGAGATCCTTGATAAACGACTCGGAGCGAAACGAAGAAATAAGAGACACCCCACGGGAGAAATCTTATTAAATCATCCCTTAAACGACACGATCCAATTCCGAGCAACGAATTAATAAACCCGGGGAAGCCGAACGGTGAATGGGGACGAGGAAATGCATGAAATCTCCGCGAAGAAGTCCTTGGAAACTGCGTCGATCTGTCAGCAGTCTCAGGCCCGCGGCTCCAAAAATTGCATTCCTTATCGCGGTGCAACCGAATGCACCCAGCGCGAACTTGAACGGCCGCCTCGCGGCGACCGCAATAGGGGCGCCTCAAGGTGCCGCTATAAATACGGCAATAAATCGCCACCATAAATCGCTGGCTTTGTTACCGGCGGTATCGATATCGCGTTGTCGCCGCGCTATCGGATCCAGCTCGAATCCCGAGCAACGACGCGGACGAACAGCGACAAAGAGCCGGCCACGGGTGGAAAGAAAGAAAGAAACCTGGGGCCGTAGAAAGTGCGCGGGGCGACGGGGAGCGTTACACCCCCGCTACGTGTAGGACGACGGGACGCATGGGCGCGTTTCCATAAGAGGCTGCCGAGGGGGAGGGTGCTCGATAACGCTCTTGTTACCTCGAGAACGCAGACACGTCGTGCCGCGTGTATCGAGGCCTTCGAGGAGTCGGCCAGATCGGGCCCCTTGATCTTGTTAGCAGATAGGACGCGACCCGATCCAGACCCCTCGGTGCACTCCACCTTGAAGACCGTCTGGCGGCCGGGGCCACCACGTTGCCGATTGCCACGACGCGACGCCCTGACCGATCGAGAGATCTCCGCGGGCTTTCGTTAGAATGGAATCAAAAGCTTCCTTTGTCCTGACCGGGCGACAGCGCGCCCTTGCCCTGATCACAGCGAGATGGACGAGTGGACGTTGAGAATAAATGGGATTTAGGGAAATCGTTTTGCAACGGTGGATGAATAGGATTTTAGTAACTGCAGGGGATTGAGGGTTGGTTTTCGACCGGTGGCTCTTTGGAACGGAACCGATGAACCTTTTTATCGTACACGTGTATCTTTTTTGAAAGATGGTGAAGGGGAAGGTTCATTGGTCAGGGTGGTATGGTTTCGACACACCTTCGCCGACCAGACACGATTTAGCGGAGATGCCTCGCTCGATATCATATCGCTAACGAGTGAATGAAAAAGTTGGACCCCGGGTAGGATACGGCCGCGACGGCCAGCCGGTCAGACCAGAAAGAAATGGCCAGTGAAGCTATCGGGGTCGTGCATTAAGCGGCGATAACGCACTCGGTCCACCGAGACCGCGCGCCCGCTCGTGACTAAGCGGGTTTCTTCAATGAAGCACCGGGCCCCGCGGAAGGCTCGATTGCATTATCATTCGTGGCAGCCGTGGTAGCCTGGCGCTATCGTATTTTTTCGTCGGCAGCCAGATTTGCATGGCCGCGGGACCGTAAGCAAGACCTCGCGATACCACGGAACGGCTTAATCCCCCGAATACAAACGAGAAATTATACACAGATCCGACGGTGGGCCAGCCACGATTCAACCTACTGCGCTTCTTGCTCGGGAAAATCGACGTATAACGGATGGAAGATGTATAGTGAGACGTCCGAAACGGTTAGGAGTATAGACGCTACTAGGATATCGAGAGTCGAGAAGCCAGAAATGAATTTTGTACAGTTTCCAGGCTTTCATTTCTGAAGGCATCATTCAACCGACCACTCGCGGAGGCTTGGATGGCCTATTTTTGCGTAGAATCGCCAGCCGAACATTCCTCGCGGCCGTATTTACCGTATTCGATTCGGTATTCAAGGGACGCCACGTTTGCAGCACGGTTTTACCTGAATGAAAGCCCGTATTATCATTCGAGGCATTCAGCGACGCGCTAGCGTATTCTTTCGAGATTTGCATGCTCCGAGACCTACAGCGGGCTCCGCGATATCGCCGGCGACGGCTTAATCCCTTGAATACGAAACGATAAATCGCGCGCTCCTTTGACGACGCGGCTCCCGGGGATGGCGGGAGGGTACGGCGAAAAAACGGTGATTCATCGTTAAGTGCGCGACGCGTATTTATCTTCGTTCGCGATCAATACACTTTGCGCGGCGAATGAGTCCGCATTCAATCAGCCGTTTCCCTCCTTCCGCGTTCTGCATTCGCGCGTTCTCTATTTTCTTTCCTCCGAGGCTCGATGGCCAGGGCCGAGCGGGGGGAGAAAAATTGTTGCGAAGCGAGAGCAGAGAGAGTCTGGGAGAGATTGTAATTGCCGAGCCGAGATTACGCGTTCGCGGTGCGCAAGGATTACGACGCATCCGAGGACTATAAAATTCCGCCGGGCGGAATTATCGAACCTGCGTGGCGGAAGCAATTGCTTCCTAACGGAGGACAACAACGTTGCAAGCATCTAACAAGGCCTGAGGCCATCTATATCTAGAACTATCAGGTTTACCGTGCAAATGGATATTTCCAGAAGACAGATCAGATTGCCATGACACCCTTGTATCAACGAAACCTCCCAGGCCTCTAGATCCCAAGACGAACTTCCCTCAGACACTCACCCCCGCGAATCCTCTACTATAAAAGTATAAACCAGAAACGCGTTACCGCCAAAAAAAGCCGCCGTTATTGTCCAGGATCACTGGCCGCGATCTCGCGCGATCAATCACCCCCGGAGCGCAGTCGCGTCCCGTAGGCGTGTCCCCGCGAGGGTTCCGCAGATTACGCGGATCGGAAAGGGCCGAAGGAAAGGAGGAAGGCAGAAAAAAGGCCGGTGCAAGGGGTGGCACACGGCGGACGCGGTTTATTTACGACGTTATTTCCGAGGAATCCGACGAGCGAGAGCGCGTATACGCCGGTGTGCAGCCAGGCAGTCCGCGGCGGTGGCAATTTGGTCGCTCGGCCGTGTTAGTCGCTCGCTGGCCCGATGTAAATGCAAATACAAATGCATTTAAACTGGCTGCCATCTCTCTCCCTCTCTGCCAGTCTGCGCGGGGCCGTAACCGTTAATCCGTGCCGCAACTAACCGCGCTCAAACGTGCTACACGCCATGGGGACACGTACACGAGGAGGACAGACTTCAACGAGAGTGCCCCGGCCCTCTTCCGGGCCTCTGACGCGCTGATGTGCGCCTCTTCTTCTTCATTATGCTAGGCGGCTGCGAGTACGCGCGGTTACCTTCCTTTTGGGCGAACCTTGCCGCGCCGGGGACCACGGGGACGCGGCTAATTTCTAGACCCCGTCCACTTTGTCATCTTAATTAGGCGTTTTAATGTCTTGTCCGCCGCGGCATTCGCGGACAACCCGTGGACAAGTCGCTGGAATTCCATGCTCGACCAGGGAACGATATTCTCGGACACAAACATGTCCGTTACTGCTGCGTTCTGCGGCCCAGCGATTCGAAGAGGGATAGTCGTGGACCCTGTTCCAGGAATTAATTGAGTCATTGTGATCTTGCGAGGGTCGTAGGAGGATGAATTTGATACGAGGTAGGTGGAAATCTATTGCAGAGCGATGCCAAGAGGCTTGTCGAGGTATTATAGAGTTCAAAGCCCAGAGGAATTTGCTGTTTTTTGGAAGTAGAATTCCTAGAAGAGCTAACGACGATCTCTGATAATCGGGAGAAGAGATTCTTCGCCAATTAGCAAAGCGAAAGGTGCCCCGCTAATCTCTCACCCCAGTTGCGGCGTCCATTCATCACGGACACCCAGCCAGTACCCGAAATACAGCGATCCCGCCTGGCCGCCTGAATTTACGATGTTTTCCAGCGACGGGACGCAAGAATCCGCTTTGAATTATCACGGACATTTCAATTATCATTCCAGCGTAAAATACTTGTTAACCAGCCCCGCCGCGGACTGCCCGCCGCGACGCGGAATAAACAAGACTGACCGCGGTCCCGCGAAATCTCCGCCATTACCATGATTTACGCGGTCCCCCGGCAACCCGGAGCCACGGATAACAAATAATCAGCGATTTCGCCGATTTCTCCCCGACACGGGAATCCAATTAACGGCTCGCGGGCCCGCGACGGTCATTAAAGCCCCAATAAACTCGTTCTCGCCTTCGCCTGATTCCAGGGGGACTCGCCTAACGAGACGTCGTTCGCCGAATAACCGAGAAAATCCGGCAGCCGTCAGAAACGTACGGTCACCGCGACGCCTTCCCTGAAAGGCCATTCCGCCGCGAGTTCGCCCAGCCGAAAAGAAACTTCCCCCCCCCCGGCCGGTCGTCCACCCCCCGTGTGGCGCGTCTTTTCCCTCCGACCTCTCGCTGAAAGCGCTTCCCTTCGACGTAAGAATCGAGGCAGACGTGTCTGCTGGCGACAGGATAAAGAACCGCTCCTACACGCACTTACGTCACGTCCTTCGATTCCCTCCCGCCTCCCGGTACCCCCCGTCGTTCCCTTCACGCCGAGCATCCGGCGCGAGACCGTTCCCCGCCTTATCAGGGGGAGAAGGTTGCGCCCAGATAAGGCACGTCGGACGCGGTGCGCACCCAGCAGCATAAATTGTTTCGAGGGCACTCGCCGATCTCGCGAGCGATTCGCGAATGGAACGAACGGGGCTAAGGTCCCCTCTCTCTGTATGTGCGTCTCGCGTGTGAGATAGCTTCATGCGGTACGGGGTGACGCGAAAGTACACGCGGGCGGGGGGTGGCTCTTGCTCTTGGGAGCCGGGGAGCCTCGAAAATTGACGAGGAGCGAGACTTGAAGAAGTCTTTGTTGAGGAGGATTGATAAAACGGAAGATGGGGGTGGTTTTGTGTTACTGGAAGCTGGAGAATGGAGTTTAAATACTGAGCGATTTCTTGCTACTTCCCCAATGAATTCTAATCTTTCCTCGGGTAAGTTTCTGTGTTCGGGGTTGCAGCACCCAACAGGGAAACATTCAATCGGCAATTACGCCGTTTCCCCAGACCACTCAATCTTCCCCAGCAGTTATTTCTTCCGCTAACCTACTATGCATCTCCCTCGAAGCAAAAAATAATTACACCATTCCCGGGGAGGGCGATCTACGAACCCCCATGTCCAACGACTTCCCCCCGCCTTCTAATAGATACAATCTCTCCTCGGATTTATCGATGCGCTCTCGAATCACCCTGTATACGAGCTCGTATATCGTGTCGTCTACAGAGGCGACGGTTCTCCAGCCCCTTTCGCCACCGTCGCGAAACAAATGTCTCCTTTTCTTCTCTTTCTTCGCCCCCCCCCCCCCCCAGCTTCCCCCAAGATTTCCCCTTTCCACCGGTCCGTGGCTCGAGAAGCCTCGCCGTCTTCGGCACGTCTAACAGCGCGCATTCTTTCCCCAAAAAGAACAGCCCAACATCGTTCCAGCTTTCTGGAGGGAGTCGAAGGGGTTTGTTCTCGGCTGTTCGAGCGTGTGGAAACGCTGTTGACAATTTCGACAACACTGGCCGTGGGTGGAGGAATCGGGCGGAGACGTCGATTCGAATAAACTTGGGGATTTTATTCGGTTTTCATCGGTACCGGCGGAAAAAGAGAATGGGGGTGAGGCGGGTTCGTTAGCCGATGTAATTTCAAACTTGCTGACTGGCCGCGGGTATGAATGGAACCGGAGGGCCGTGGGGGAAATCGGCTCGCGAAAAACCCTCCTGGTTATTGCCGTTCCGTGCCTCGTTCCCGTGTCTATAGCCAGCCGACAGGGGTTGGATCAGGGGCCGCGATTGACCGCCGGCAACATTTTTCTTCCGCTCGCCCAAGTCGGCGCGGTCGCGCTCGCCGCGGTATTCTCTCCTTCGACCCCCGTGCCCGGGGAGCCGAGGAGGCCTCGCTCCCCTCTCCCTTTGAAGAGTCCTCAGAGAGCGCTCCCGCCGGAAAAGTTTCCCCCGCGACCGCTCAATGGCCCGGAGATTTTCGCCGACTCGTTGGAAACGTCGATGTAACGCGATTTGGATGAAAGACGATCAGCGTCTTTCACGGAAGTTCGGCAGACGGATTGGGAGGCGGGATACTTCTCGAGGAGCGGTTCGGTTCTCGGCCGTCGTTTTCCGATGAGGAGGTCGACGCGGTCTCGAGTTCACGGCGACTGCCAGTTGGAAGTAATTGAAAGAGAGAGGGGGTTGCTTAAATTCCATTTTATTTCATTTACCAGCTCACTCGCGCGGAGCTTTTTCTAACGTTGCGTTCCTCGTTCACGAATTCAGGGAATACTTAGCGTTTCCATGGTCCTAGCGTATCGGAGGGTGACATTTAACTGGGACGTAGCTGTAGCTCGTCAAATAAGGGTTTGTACTTATACTTTATGAGCGTGAGATGAAATTGTAACAGATTACGTCACTGTCCGCGAAGAAGAAATTACGCAATTCGTACATGGCAGATAAGTCACCAAAATGGCCGACGATTTCGAGATGGTCGGACTTTACGATCGGTCGTAAAGCGTGGCGGGCTCGCGCTTAAGCCCGATCGCGATCAGCGACGAGATTAGGCTAGATCCTTGCCTTGGAGTCGGTCGATCGATAGCCAGGGACTATGGGATCGTCCACGTTGCAGAGACAAGCGCCTTCGCGTTTCGAATCCCGCCATAGGCGTGGGCGACAAACAGTCCGGCTCTCGGGAACCGCACGGAACACCCAATATGCGGTAAATTGTCTCTGACAACTGGTTCACCAACACCTGCCAACCCGCGGGGCGATAATTAAATTTGCCGCCCGAATTAATTCCAATGTTAGTCCGTGCAGCTCCTAGGAACAGGCGGCCCGCTGATTACAAGGATTAAAGGAAGCTTAAACGTAAACCGTGGACGAAGAATTGAGCGAGCAGGTCTCAGGTCACTAAAATACCGAAAAGGACCGAGGGAGTTCAATACTACCGCAATGCAGCACCGGCAGTTCAAAGATATAATCGCCAGGAATAAATATCTAGGTTCGAAAAAACCAATCGAGTGAATATTCAAAGCAGTTATTTCCATGCCTGCGAATGAATAAATGAATCTGCTAAATCTTTCAGTAGATGGCTATCTAAAGCTACTTTTCCCAGAATTAAGGGGGTATATAAGAATTTAGGGCAGAGTATAGATTGTCGATACGTAGAATATTATCTTCCACATTTGTTTTCCACTTGGACGACCAAGCTCGTTCCAAAATGCAACTATCGATTGGCTGCGCGGCGAGGGGGTCGGGCGACCACGTTGCAGGAAACAATTTCGAAGTTCGTGGCGCAGCTAGACTTTTTCGCTAGCCGAGGTTTCAGGCGCAGCGTTTGCACAGGCCTGCACGGGTCAGAAACACGGGCGTAATACCACGGCTGCTCGCCCATCTGTTGTAACAGCCCGCCGTCACGAATCCGTCGTTTCAGAAGGCCGTCATCCGTGTAAAAGCCTCGGCGATTCGCCGCTAATTATGAGTAACGACAGCCTTTAACGCGCCCCGGCACGCCAACCCTCTCGCGTAGACACCCCCGCCGCGCCCTATTATTCTTTTTCTCGCTAGAATCTCTCGCAGTGGCCAGTGCCAGGCTACGAGCTTGTTTTAGACGTAAGTTGTTAGCGGGCTCTTGTCGAGCGAGGCACGCGTTGAATACCGAGAGAATCGTTAGGGTAGGTTTTATGGAAAACGAGGATTCCATTCGTTTGAAATGAGGGACGACCTAACCCAAACCTAACCCTCGTCTGGGTGCAGTCTTTTGCAAGCGGGCCAGAATTGAAGCTAATTCGAAGTAGAAGTGAGTACAGCAGACACCAGATTGTATCTAAAGACATCAGGGAAGAAGAGGAGCGTACCACGAGAAATTAAAAGACACTGGAGTTATATGTATATCAGAAGCGAGCGGAAGATTCCCCGAAGAACCGCGGTTGGAGAGCATTAGAGGGTTCGCCGTTGCAAGAGAATCGGCGACAACCCCCTCGTTAAACGAGAGTTGCCCGCGAAGAAGCTGCAACTCGTGTAATAACTTGTCCGTGACGGTGTTATCATTTCGCGGTGGCCCGTGCCGTCGCGTCGCTTTGCCAAACAAACGCCATGTAAATGAATGCAAATTAATCGTTCCTGGATCTAGCCGTTCCTCTTCCTTGAGAATTCCCTTTCGGGATCACAAAGCCGTCCACTCTCGCGGAACTCCGGTCGCCTCCTCGACGCAAACGGCTTTTTTGTCCGTGGAAATCCGCCCGCAAATAAACGAGTCACGCCCAGCCATTTGTAAGAAGAGCGGGGCCAGCAACTACAGCGGCTTGCAGTATTCATTAAAAGCCACGGGGAACAAATGAAGACGGTAAATTGGACGGCACAGAAACGAGAGAGAGAGAGAGAGAGAGAGAGAGAGAGAGAGAGAGAGAGAGAGAGAGAGAGAGAGAGAGAGAGAGAGAGAGAGAGAGAGAGGAAAAAAGGGTGGAGAAGACGAAAGGAGAAGAGGAGCGCGCTCATCCTCGATCCTTAATTCAACGGGATTCGGTATTTCGCGTTTAATTTCGCGCCACTTTCATCAAACCGAGACACTCGGCCGTTCCGCGATCCAACGTTTAACTGCCCCCCAATGAAGATCGCGGACAAAGTTTTCGAATCCCGCAGCTAGTAATACAGCCCCATCGTTGCTTAATGTAATAATTCAACGCGTTATCAGCGCGTTTCGGTGGAGTTGCGCGGGTTGGTTTGTGGCGGGGGTGAAACGTCGACAAAGGTTAGCGACGAAACAAAGAGGACGATTTCTAAAGGCGCTTCGTTACCTCGACAACGACGTCAACCACCGTCGACATCCGCGAAAGGCCGGTTTTAACAAAGGAGCCGACATGCACAAAGAGGAATATTATTCCTGCCGGGCGTAATCCTGCCGGGAGAGTGCGAATATTTATTACGCGGGCCACGCTTAAAACGGCCGGCTAAAGTGAAAACAATGGCGGATTTTCAGCAAACTGACTGGTCGGGCGCGGGTACGCGCCCTGACTAGCCTGATTTAGGGCGAGCTCCTTTGCCCTTCCCTCTTCCGCACACACGCTTGCCACCCGCGCTCCTTCTCCCTCCCGTTTTGTCTTTCACGCGGAAAAAGTTTTCCGCGCGGCTGGAAGGAGCGACACACCGACGGGAGAACTGTTGCATCGTAAAAATGGGAGAACCGGGACAAGGCCGGGATTAATGGCCGGCTGACTTTTTAACTCGCACGCAACTTCGTCGATTAATAAAACCTGTCGTCGGTTGTTGGAATAGCTTCCCGGCCATTATAGAATGCTTCACGAGCAATATGTCAGTGATTGTTCCTCCGGGGGAATCGTTTCTCGTGGCTCACAATGGACCACACGTTCGACACGTCACAGGTCCGAACGCGCTTCCGGACCAACTCTACATAAGCGAGGCTCGCGAGTTTTTCCCCACGTCTTCTTCGAGCATCCGTGGTCTCAGTGTCGAAAGCTGTTTGCGTTAGCGCCCAACCGTCTTCCCTGACTTCTATTTCGCTGACCACGCATGCAAAGCGACTTGAACCAGTGATGACGCGGGACAAATGTTTACCCCTGCTATGAGCTATCGTCCTCTGCCATTTTGCTCCCATCACACTGCACCAAGACACTGCGAAACACTCCGGGAAACTTCGGGACACTTCAGGACACTTTCGGAGCGCTTCACAGTGTTACGCGTAATGGACAAAAGTCAACAATCCGAAGATCTTATAATGTTAATAAAGGAACGTAGGTTGCAATGTTACCCATAACTTCTGCTGAATTTACTAATTTGTTGTCAAAAGTGATAGGTACTAGAAATTCATTACAAATTTCGGTGCATTTTTTCAAACACGTGCCATTGGCAGAATGTTTATGCTTTTCATTTGCTTTTTATAAGTTGTGTTTAATACTGTCATACCTTCAAAACTGCCGAGTCAGTTTTTTACAATACTAACAATTTGTACTAATTCTTTATGTTAAATGTTTATCAACTTCGATGGGACTTTAAAAAAAAACACCAAAAAATACCTCCCTGATTTTTTGTATATTAAATTTAGGGATCATTAAACTTTATATTAACGTCAATTTCAACTGCACGAATTTGCACGAAACAGAAAAAATAGCCAAAATCATTATTAAGATGTTCACCGCTCCGGCCCTTAGCGTAGTCGCTGGGGCTCCTCGTGCATAATGTTGAATTTTTTTATTATAAACTCCGATCCAGCAGTGTCAAAGTACAGACAGAAACATAGACTTATATAGAAGGAGCGGAAGAGGGGACTGTTGGCGAGGGGACTCTGTAGTTAGGTTCGGATGTATTCGGTTCTTGTCGGTTCGGCATTAATGGCTATGTTCGAAACATAACCACTGTTGCTCAACTATTACTGTTCTAAAGCGTCGTAGTGGTCGTTGTATATAATCATATATTAATTGAGTGTAATAATGACTTATTGCGTAGTAATCGGTTGTGCAAATCGCAGGAAAAATAAAAACTGCGAACAGTTGGAAAAAGAAAATATAAATAATGATAGTATTCGATTTCACATGTAAATAAATAAATATATATACATAACCAACAATTTATATATTATAAATATAATCTTAGAAATTCAAATGTGTTGCTTGATTATCGAATAGATAATATGTTTATAATAAAAATATTTATTTTTTTCATCAGTTATGTCGCAGCAAATGAGCGATATATATCTATCATACTATATAATTATTTATACATATTAATTATGTTTATGAACTTTTAAGCTTACAAAATCTTTAAAAATATAACTATTATTGCATATATCTATAAGTACGATTTTATTTAAAAAAAGCTTCATTCTATTTACTAATTTTGTTATATATATAACCTACATGATATACGAAATTTTGAATTATGTATAAGTATACCTAACCTTTTCGACTAAGTATCCCTCATAGATATACATATATAACGTCATTGAATTTCCGAATAGCCCCGAGGAGGAACGGAGTTACCCGATTTGCCTGTATGACAGTCCCCTTACCGCGAATCTTACAACCCCCCTCAGACACGCTCCGTCTATATATGTCTATGGACAGAAATGCAACAAAATTAAAAAAAAACACAGTCCAAACAAATGATTCATCCGACACAAATACAGATACCTGTTCCGAATCTGATGCAGAATTAGTATAATAAAAAATATGCATTCTTTTTATATTTTAAGAGAACAATAATGTACTTTTTTTAACAATTAACACTTATGTTAATCTACACATCCGATATCTACCATGACTTTTCCATCCTGGATGCTGTCTTCAGTTTCAAAATAGCAGTCCAAACCCGATACACGTGATAAAAATAATTTGATAAAAAAATGTTTCCAGCAAAAGTTAGTCAGTATTCAGTTGACAACAAATTGCAAAAGTAAATATCAATAAAAAACTTTTTATTCACTGAAAAATCAAGATCGCCTTCATTTTTTGAATGTAACTGTATATTTTTTTATACACCAATCGATGCATTTTTATATTCTGTTTAAAAAAGTATTAGGGTACTTAGGACGAAAACTGATTAGTTCAGAAGTTATGAGTTTTGTCCCGAACGCCCATATACGCGTAACACTGTGCGCTTATGTGACTTTCTTTCCCCCATAAAATATGGTAAGAACGGATCATTTAAGTCGCTCGTGTAAACGTTCGACTGTTTCTAAAGATACTACAATACAGTATTCGCAGGCATCACTGAGTGGAAGGGTTATAAGGAAGCGGGTCAAAGCCATCAAGGCGTTAAAATAAACAAGCGTCGGAGACGCCATATACACGGGCCTGGGCTTGCTCTGCTACATATAACTGTCACAGGTACTTTAACGAGTCTACGACTCCGAGTGCACCTTTACTGGCAGATAGACGTGAAGATCGCGCGCAATGCTCGCTGCTTCATCTGCAGACGAGGAAATCCGTCTGATGGGGAGGAAGAAAACGCGAAAGGAGTCGTCCTTGGTCCTTTGTCGTTTGAAACGGGCTCTTGATTTCTCTGGTAATGCGCGCTCGTCGCGAAACGGACGTATTCCAGGCACCGGTGAGCCCGTCGTGCTTTCTGCTCTTTTCCTCTTGTTTTAAAATATTTGGGCTTTATGAACGCGCCCGCGGGGTGCATAAATTATACGGTGTTCCGTGGGACAGGGACGCAAAGAGCCGCTACCTCGAGGAATATAATGTCCCGGCGGCTTTTTCCCCCCCACGGCGGAAAACACCGCCGATAAAGCACACAAATTGCGGGACGAGGGAGGAACGACGAAGGACGGGAGCGGGAGGACTTGTCCGATGAGTTTCGACGTCGCATCGAATATTCCTTGAATACGTTTCATCATCGCATCGAACTTACAAAGTGTCCTCCCTTCCCCTGGTTTTTCCTGCCTGTCGCGTTCTTTGGGGAGCAACTGATGCACGACGCGCGAGAACGCGTGTTGGGGGATGTTAACGTGTATATTATAATTGTTGCACGATTGCTGGGGATTGTAAGTGCGACGACAACGAGGGTCTAAATTGTGTTTGCGTTCGCGACAATGGTATTTCTTGAAGATATTATATCTTCTTCAGGGTTTCTAGAACTGAATAAAGTGATGCGTCGAAGAATTTTAGAATTATATCCGAATTCTTGAAGCTCTGAAACCTCTGAATTCAGTCTCTAACAGCTTGCAACTTTATAGGTATCGCAGTAGCGATAAGTACTTATCGAGGTACATATTCCTGTGTTAACATTCCATTCGAAATGAAGTGAATTGAATCACATTTTCACTCCACTCGCCACCTGAATCTGGCACATTCCAGTAGAACAGCAGAGGATGCAGTCACTTTATTAATCGAACAGCGGCGCGATACGCTTTAAC
The DNA here is from genome assembly GCA_946251845.1 of Andrena fulva. NCBI lineage: Eukaryota > Metazoa > Arthropoda > Insecta > Hymenoptera > Andrenidae > Andrena > Andrena fulva. The sequence goes on along the minus strand of OX276333.1, from coordinate 21,252,608 downwards.
CGTCCGTTCCGATTGCGCCCGATAAACAAGCGCAACAATCGTCGATATTAAAGGTGGATATTGAAAGCGCGAGACGGTGGCGAAGACAGGAAATCGTTGGAGAACGTCGACCATCGTGAGAATGGGGGCGGAAGGGTGGCGCAAGACCTCCCATCATACATGGAAACGGGCGAAACGCATTTATCTTCGTTCCAGGTGAATCGAGTGCGAATAACCGAACACCGATAACCCTCGTGCACCTGGGACGTCGATCGACTTATTTCCGACAAATCGGCAGGAATGACGCCGGGTTTTCGATTGATCGAACGTGGAACACGCCTCGCGCCCTAGATGAAAACCTCCCTCGAGGATTTCCGGTTTTCCCTTCGTCCTTGCGAGCAACGTTCCTCCTGCCGTCCCAGAAATTTCCTACAGGTGCAATCGTTCGCATCGTGAAAGTGAAATACCCTAGTTTATCGATCTTCCAAGAGCGGATGTCCAGGCTCGTGATGCGTTGTGCATGTGAACCCTGAATTTCTGAATCCTTCCAGCGCCCCAAGAAATTTCAACCTCCCTACAAAGCGCGACTCATTTCCGCAGCATAGTTTGGACTTTGAATTCATATTCCAGAATCATGAAAGCGCCTTTGAAACCGAGGTGAACACGCATTCTCCACGCGTCGAGGAGTACTTTTTACCACCGAGAGTGCGTAGACCACGGAATATTTAGGATGCTTCCTGGGAACAATTAAACGGGGGTTAAAACAGTTCGCTGTCCCCCCTAGCTCTATCTCCCTTAATTGCCCTGTCTTTTTTTGTGGCTTGTCCTCTCGTGCTCCCCATCGCGGTACATTCTTCGAAGACTCTGGCCAGAATTCGAGTCGTTTTATTTCAAGTATACTCGCCGATCCTTCTGTTCGCTCGTTCCACGGGCCGCCAGCTCATGCCGCAGACACGGTTATGTCCCGGAGATATTTTAATTGTCGCCTCAAAGCAACGCTCGCTCTGATGCGAGAATTCTTCGTCAACCGCGTGAAATATGAGGGAACTTGACGACTCGCTAATAACCTTCCTGGCAGGGCCAGCACGTGTCGAATTTAAAGTTCGCCGACCTTAATTTTTCAAGCTCGCTCTGGTCCAACCGTTTCGCGACAACGCTGAACAACGTGGACCAACTCGGTCGTAAAACTCGTGTTTATTCGTCGGCACCGAGTGGATGAAATGTTGGCGTTTCTCTTGGAAGTTTCATTGCATAAAGATTATCGCAAAAATTCCCGCCGTGAAACATCTCCTCGAATACCATTTAATTTTGCCTGATCAGGTTTGGCGTCTTTCACTTTATACATTTTTATAATGAAAAAACACTCGAAGTACGATTTTAATCGATTCAGCTTTGGAGCAAAATATTTTAAAGATCGTTTGACTGTGAGCGTGAAAACGCTTAATGAAGTCTGTCACTCAGTACTCAGACCACCGAATTCAACCCAATTTTCACCCCTCTAACGATATAACACGCGTGGATCGCGATAACGCAGCTTCATTTCGGTCCCCGAATGAATGTGACGAACAGTGGCCGAGTAATTCCGGGGAGCCAACAGTGGAGGAAGAACTACAGACAACGGGGGATTCCATTTCACGATAGTCGCGCTTTGATTTCCGTGGCTCAGGTGTCTGCCCGAAGAAAGGGGGCGCATCCACGGCCGGAAATTTATAGGAAGGTGGCCGAAAAGGGGTGACGAGGATCGCGTGGAGTTCGAAGCTCGTTATTAACACGCTCCTCCCCGCGGCTTGGATCGTACCTGTCCTCGAAAGATTCGGTCGCAGTAACTTTCGACCGGCCCCAGATTAAATTCGACCCCCGACCCGCTGCAGAATTACGAAAAGAATCGAAAGGTGGAAGCGTTGAAGCACACCCTTTCCCAGAGACAGCCCCGGGAAGGAAAGTCGAAGGGCCACGTTGAATAACAACGAGGGAGGATTTAGAGCCCGCGATGCTACCGGGCTAGTGGAATATCCCCGTGGAGACGTAATAAATATTTTCGAACTGCTTTGGAAATTGCGCGGGCGTGTAACGGCGCCGACCGCGCTCGCTCGAATTAATTGGGGAGCCTAAATTAACGTAATCACCTTTACGGGCGTTTGAAGGCGTTAAAGGCCCCGTAATCCGCGCTCGTTTGATCCGGAGGAGCGCTCGTTGGTTCGCGTGCTCCTCGCAGAAGTTGCGGGACGGTGTGCGGCCCCGTGGGTGAAAAATAATTTTCGCCGCCCGGGCACGGTAACTTCAGAACACTTCCAGCCATTTGTTCGCGCTGCCGGCTTAGAGAAGGAGTTACTTTAATATCGCGTCTAGCAGCCACTTCGTATGCATGCTTGCACGCGGTGAATTCTATCCCACCTCTCCTCCTTTATCCCTGCTTATCTTGGTCCCTCTCCACGAAACGGCGACTGTTCGTAATCCTTAACGGGCTGGATCGCTCGGATCAAGCGTTCCGATGCATATTTATTAGCATAACGCAACGATCCCCGAGGAGCCTGTGCACGAACTGTGGATTTCAAAACGTTCTTTCCTAAGAAAGCTACATTCGAGGAATTTTCGTCAAGCGACTCCGAGGGGACGTTTTGTTCCTCAGCCCTCGCTCAACGATGCAGATCGCTGCAATCGATACAGAGACAGACACGCTCCCCCTCTCGAGGGAGATTAATAAATAATGGAGCGCCGAAGTCGGCTCGATCGAGTTTCAGACGTTGCATCAAAGCACCGTACGCATCCTTTAATAAAGGATACGATGCCGGCAGACATCGGTAAATAATAAAGGACGCTTTCTCTTTCCACGGACGGGGGTGCGCGGAACGCCCCGCGTGTAAAGATGATGTAGTAAACTCTACAGTTATTGGCACTCTAAGCGCAGGTGTTCGGAATGATTTCTCTGGGGACCCAGACAGTCCGTGAAAGCGACTCCTTGATTCTGGGCTCGGGCGAATCGCGTCAGGAATGGGAAATCAGACCAAGAAGGATTAGCAGACGGTTTGGACCGCCTGGATGATTAAAAGCATGGAGCTCGAACTTTTCAATCTCGAAACCCTCGTGCTACTAAGACTTTTCCATGACTAAGGAGCTATGAATTTAGCCAAGGAAATTACTTCCCAATAACAACTGACTCTACAAACAACCAAATGATTTAGCGAATTCGCGACAGGCGCTATAATCGGGAGGAAGCTGGGTCCTCCAGCTCGAGGAGCGCGTGAAATCGAAACGAAAGAGCGAAGGTACGCGTAGGTAGGATCCCGGGCGGCGACATTATTGCCGGTACACGAGGGCGATGTCATTTCGGACGATTCGTTTTCTCGTCCCCTTCGGGGCATGGCGGGTGGCGCTGGAGAAAGGAAGGACGTAGGTGGAAACACGAACTTCCAAAGGAACAGAGCGCTCGGCCCGTGCTCACTCCGGTTTTCTCCGTGTGTCCACCGTATAGACGAGGCCCGGATCATAAATTCACAGCATGCGAGCGCCGGGGGAACGTGTCTTCATAAAATCTTAGATCGAAGATTGCCCCGTGGACGTCGCGGTGCCCCGGCATGCGAAAAAAATAATTAGAGGTCTGTGTGTCCTGTCCGTATGCCCGCCACGTGTGCCACGCGCTGTTTCGTATAAATTACGCGGCCCCTCCGCCGCCGACACCGGCGGGAATTATTTTGTTGTCCCTGTAATTGGCCCCGGCTCCATGGAACTCTATCGAATCCGCCAGCGGGGATCGATCTCTTTAAACAAATCGCGTTTTTCGTTGCGCCGATAATAGCCGGAATCATGTCGGTGACGTTCGAGTGCGCTCGACGGCCCCGTAGTTTATATTTTTCAGCCGAACTGGAGGACTTTAAACTTTAAAGTGTCGCCAACAGTTTTCGACGGGGATTTAACGCGCGGCGCGCGGGGATTATGATAGTCGGATGGCGAATCGCTGGAAATAATCGCGCGGAGGATTTTTTCGGCGGCGGGCGAGGTGTAAAAATGTAAATCGCAAAAATTCGAATGTAAATCCGCGGGTACAGGTAGCGGAGAGACGTAAGCCCACCAGGGATTACGATAATTTATTCTCGCAGCCGTAGGGTTACTTTGTCCCCCGGAACCGAGATAAATTCGCGTCCCTTTTCCCGGGGCGGGCTGGAAAGCGACCTCCGCACCGATTAGACCCTCGTCGGGCTCCCAAAAATTGAAAAACATTCAAGATTCGTTAAGGAAACATTCGTTTCGCTCATCGTACTGCCTTCGATCGAATCCCACCCTCTGCGCAACGAATCGTCTCAATTATCCGCATTTCTTCTTTCCCATTATCCCGCAGTCCGCGAGCGTGTATTAAATACCGATTATTATCACGACCGTTATTAATTCCCACGGAGCATCTCCCAAGCCCCGGATCCGCTCGCTTGTAACGGCGTTCGGCGAAAGTGCGCTCGTATATCTCTCCACCCGTTCAGGTGTCTTCCGCGGCGGATATGTTTACTACCAGCCGGGCTTCCTTTTTCTCCCTTTCTTGGCGTCGATTGATCATCTTCCCCGCCCGCTCGCCACCCACAATTTCACCTGGGGCACAGGCGAGGCGAGAGCGCGTGCCTCACGGTATTTTTCACGGCGGCGCGAAATTGTTTTCGCGCGGCGCGGCCTCCTTCCTGCACGCGCGATAATGTACACGCTCTATCCGCCTGTACGTGGCCACGGAAACGGGAACGCAACCTGTCGGGGATTATTCGGGCGAACGGGACGGCAAAGCTTTCGGAATTATCTCGCGAAACCCGCGTAAATTCTACCCCTTTGACAGCCGCGAATCACGTCTCTGTGACCGCAGACATAATTACGGACGCGGGTTGATATTTTCTCTCTGCCTCTGCTGGCGCAGTGATACGTCCAAATTAGCAGCGAATGTCCCTCGAAAAATGTTTACTCAGCTACATCTTCTCGTTATGTCCATATTATTTTCTGTATAGCTTAACTTTCACAGACGATAGCCTGCCTCCTCTTATTGCAATTCCAAGAATTCCAGCTCTCAATCAAATTCAATTACTTTTAACGCAGATCCCCAGAATCGGTTCCAACGTAAGTAGATACCATTCGGTCACAAACCCAAGGATTTATAAGATGCTGTTTTCCCTCAAACCTTTCAAGTAGACAAGAAGAAGGCTTTAAGAAGACAAGGCTCCTCAGTCACAGCGCTCACAGCGTCGAAGCCCAAAAATCGACCGATTCTGTACCGATTCCTCTCTGTTCTCGGATGGAAATAAATAGCGGAAGAAGCTTCGGACATGGGGGGATGCTGGCGGACAAAGGGCGAGCTCGCTGACAAACGACAACAAGATCAAGGGAATCCCGTGCAGCATGAGAACGCACTTTACGAATCAAAATCGCCTCCGTGACTGACCACGGTGTCTCCATTCATCAGGCTTCCCAAAGTTCGACGGTTCCTCTTCTTTCTCCGCCCCCTCCGCTTCGCCCGCTGATTAATGATCGCGGAGCCGGCCGAGATCGGGGCGAATCTTCGCGTTGGAAGTTCCGTCGTCGAACATCGCCGGGGCCGTTAATTCGCGAGATCCAGTCGACGTCTGTCTGGCCGGCTTTCCTCCTCGTCGCCTTTCTCTTCGTTCGAGGAACCACGGATGCTCCGCAGCTTCTTTCAATCAACGTCGATTAATCTCGATTTGCGGCCCGTCTATCGTCCCTTCGTCCCGATCCTCCTTTTTCCCCCGCCGCCGGTCTTTTCTTTTTTCCCTTAGGCGCGCGTGTACCACGGAACTTTCTTGGCCGCCGGGCCGAGAGCGCATAATTATTCATCAGGGTCTTTGCCTAATTCTGGCTCGTTAATCACCGTCCGCGGGAGAGACGCGGCGGATCCGGGGGCCCTCGGTCAACGACTCGCACGAGATCGACGCTTTAAGCTCCTTTATTGAATCGTCGAGCGTGTATCGGCGATGTCGTTCCATCACCGATCACCGCAGGTGCCGCCTCGTTTCCCATCCCCTCGCAATTGTCCGTGCGCGCAAGCTCTGCGGCGTGGGGGCCGACTTGCTCGACACGGGAAGGGTTGATTCATTCGCGGGATTTGTGTGACTCATTTGCGTACGACACGGAACTTCCGGCTCGAAGGAAAATTGGCTGGCTGCCGTGCAAAGACCAGCGCGGATCTCTTAACGCGGCTCTATCGTACGTATCGCGGTTGGAAGATAGTATAATTTCCTGTAGTTTCCCTGATTACTCCCCTGTTATCGGAGCCGTTAGTCGTTCGCGATTTTCCAGCTCGCGCGGAAAGCTATCCAGAGGGATCGTTCACGCGATTAGCTGGATCATCGGCGCAGTGGAAGGTCTATTATACGGATGGCTATTAATTGAATCGGGCGCTCGGTTCGTGTTATGTAACCGATATGCAAATAGATTGTCCGTTCCGCGGTGTGTCGCGCGTGGAATTAATTCCAGGGATTGTTTAACGAACGGTGCCAACGAAATCTGGGCGAAAATGAATCGACAGCTCGGAACAGGACACTGCCGAGGCTCGATTGTTTGGGGGAAAAATAGCGATAGGTACATCCAGTGTGACGATTGAATCCAAATGTGATTGAAGTCTATTAGAAAAGCTGACCGCAGACCTGTCTGATTTCGCCGAATGATTGTCAGTGAAGGTCAATGCTGAGGTTGTCGACCGATTCGCTGCGACAGCAATAAGAAAAGACAGGCATGGTACCTCGAAGACAGCGTTATTGCGCCAAGGTTAACGAAAAGAACGGCGTGGCGATGATATCTTCCTCAGCGTGGATGGACGACGCCAGATTCTCATCTACGACCGACGAACTCCGTTTATTGCCTCTATCTGACCGTGCTACCGAATCGTTTCGACGCGAAAGCTCGTTCGTACGGGGCGGAGATTCGTATCGACCTACGGAACCGGATCGAAACTGCCACGGCAAGGCGGTATCGGGGCAACGTATCGGAATAAAAACACGGGGGATTACGATTTTCGCGCTGCCTGATAGGTAGCGGTCAGTTCGATAATTTCGTGGCACGAACAAAGATCGCGCGCGAATTTTATATCCTCGGCGAGGCGTGGAGTGGTTGGTACGCGTTTACAAACCCCGGAGGAGAGAGAGAGAGTGCGTGACTCGGGTGCTTAATTGCCCATTAATTATGCAAATTGAACGGTCACCTTGTTTACGTGCTCTTAAGGGTGAGTAACCGAACCTCCGCCACTTTTCTCGCCATCTGATGCAGCAGGGAGATGATAATTCGTGGAAGCTTCCGTTTGCCGTTATAGACTACTCAGAATTGGATGTCAGGGAAAAGGAACGACACGAAGAAGATCAGATTTTAGATAACGGTGTAGCTACCTACTTTCAGAACTCTTTGCCTCCTAAGTGTGTTCAAGAGATCCAGATGCGATCTTCCTTTAATTAATTCCTAATAATCACCTATTTTTATGGACTCTAGACCGGAACAGCCCCTTATCCTCGTGCCTAATACCTTCAAAATCCACAAAGAGTCTAGCAGGGTAAGCATGGTCAAACGGCCCCCACGCCGATTCCAGGAGTTGTTATTTTTTAAACAATGCTCCTTGCCTGAAAAACCATTGTGTAAAGTTTTAGATCGCTACCCCCCCCGTTTAAGGGTAATACGGGGGTAAACGCCCTTAACGTTATTATTTTTTATCTCGGTTACTACTTAAGATATTTGAATGAAACAAAAGCGACAAAATAGCTACTTACTAGCTGTACGTCATATATTTTTTTCAAAATTTCAAATCTATTATTAAGGATAGAAAAAAATCATTAATTTTTTGGGGGTGGTTTTTCGAAACAACCCTTTGAGTGACAACCTCCAAAAAAATCAAGAATAATGCTCTTGTATCGAGCTATTATATAAAAAAATCCCGAAAATTGCCGAGATGGTGGAACATAGTTAAATAATTTAAAGAAGATCATTATATTTTAAATATGAGGGGTTTTGTGACGATAAAGAGTACTTGTCGCGAGCCTGAGTAAGGTGAATGTCCCAATTTCTGCTCATTCAAGAGGTTACTCGTCATAAAGAAGGTGTACAAAATTTGTTTGTGATCAATAGTTTTAGAGTAATTGATTAGTTCTTTAATCATAAATCAACCAATTCGAAAACTATTTAAGAAAGATATTTCAAGATGTTTAACTATTAGTAATTTGTAATTAAATACAATGCAATAAATGTCCGTATTTCTGCTCACGAAAAATAGCGATGTACGTATTTCTACTCACCATTTGTACCAATTTCTGCTCACATAATATGTTGCCTTTTCAGGTTAAAGTAAGTTACATCTTCTCTGGAGAGGTTTTATAACGCAACAGTAAAGCATAAAATAATGATAGACAAAAAGTAAAATGCCTTCGAATAGAAATAGAGGTTACAGCATACATTGAATTGTGAGGTTATGTTACTAAAATTTTGGTGAGTAGAAATGCGGACATGACGGTGATTCACTTGACCCTAAACCTACTCACCTGTTTTCTACTTAAAAAAATTAAAAATATTAAAAAACTCTGAATCCAGAGCACAATACGGTATTTGTTTTTGTTATTAAATAAGAACTTTTACTGCAAAAGCTATTTTCTGCCCAATTATCGAATACCAATAGTGACCCTGTTCCTTAGCACAACCAACTAGAACACGATCAAAAAATCATGAGTCTCTCGTTTTAAAAGTTTTTCGTTGCTTATGCTGCACTTTGATTAGCCCCAACCTCGTGCAACACTCGTGTAAATGTTCAAATAATTTGGAATTATTTTGTTGCAACTATAGTACAAGCGTAACGCTTATAATAATAAGAAAAATACGAAATGAGCAGAAATGGGGACATGAGCAGAAATAGGGACATTTACCTTACGTGTCATTTAAATGCGAATGGAAGAAACGATTGCGGTTCGTTTGGGAGATCGAAGTGTGAAGGTGAAGGTAGCTGCGGAACAACGCGCATGCGCTAAATACGAATACTTCCCAGATATTAATAGGGTGTAGCAGGGTAAGCATGGGCAAAGGGCCCCAACGCCGATTCTTGGAGTTGCTATTTTTCAAACAATGCTCCTAGCCTGAAACACCATTATGTAAAGTTTTAGATTTGAAAATTTGAAAAAAATATATGACGTACAGCTAGTAAGTAGCTATTTTGTCGCTTTTGTTTCATTCAAATATCTTAAGTAGTAACCGAGATAAAAAATAATAACGTTAAGGGCGTTTACCCCCGTATTACCCTTAAACGGGGGGGTAGCGATCTAAAACTTTACACAATGGTTTTTCAGGCAAGGAGCATTGTTTAAAAAATAACAACTCCAGGAATCGGCGTGGGGGCCGTTTGACCATGCTTACCCTGCTAGACTCTTTGCTCGCCACCTAATGTTTACAAGCAGGCCCTCTCGCGTTGCACCCCGCTCCCAGGAGCACAACGCTCGAAGACATTCCTTTTAGAATATCCACAACGCACCCACCGGCTCCCACGTTCGCCAGCCTCCGAGGCCTGCCAGGTCCTCCATCCGCAGCCGCGTTCCTCCTCACCCGAGAAGGGATGCCGACGAGGCAGAAGGGGATGCGTCCCATCGATCAGTGGCTCGTTCAGGCCGCATCGCTCGCCGTTGTCCTCGCGTTCTCCTCCCTTCCGCGCCCGGAAAGTTCGTCGTCCAGTTTTATTTCGGGGGCGCCCGTTAAGCCGTCAGCCGGAAACGTATTTGGCCGGCGCGGCGGAGCCTGCCGGTAATTGACGCCGTTTCGATCCGTTCGCGTCGATAGATCCAGCGCCGGCCAGGCACTCAAGCCACCCCCGCCCCTAATTACCTTCGCCGCGTAAAAACCGGCCAGTCGTTAGTTTTCACTCTCCCCGCCGTCCGCGACCGACTAATTAATTCTGGCCCCGGAGCCAGCTTAAACCGTGAAAACGCGGCGCGACCAAGGGGACGAGGGGGCGAGCTTCTCGGCGCTTTTAGGCGCTCTCCAATTAGACACGGATACGTAAGCTTCACCCGCGGTAAATTAACTCCTCCAGGCAACGGGCGTCATGCGCGAGATTGATCGTCCCGCGGCGCGGGACGCTGTCGCGGGGAATAGTTTTCTTCTGACGGAGATACAGCCGCGTGAAGTACAGAACGACGCTTTGTGCGACGGACAGCCGGAGAAATTGTGCGACCGTGCCGCGGCGAAGTGGAAAAAATGCTCGTCGCCGCGCGAGGGAACGAGCCGGGAATGGAAGCCGGGGCAGAGTTGCGTTGGCTGTTGCCGTGATGGATTCGCGCCGGGAATTGAAACGAGGAGGAGAATCTCGCGTCGACGATTTCTCAGATTTCCCGATGACGGAGGGAAGAATTGAAAGCAGTTTTCGGTACGAGATAGAGAATGCGCGGGTCGAGGGTATCGCTCTACTCGAGAGGCTAAGAATCTTGGCTCTGGCCACTTTCTTTATTCTAGTCTTACTTTTGTGGAAATAATCGGCTTTTATGTTGTGATACTAGTCAACAGGGACAGAGGGAATTAATTATTAAAGAACAGCGGCGCGGATAAATTTTCAGAATTAAAATATTGCGGCATTGAAGGTTCTGTGTTTGAATTCTATGTTTGCGCGCCAATTCCATCGCGCCAATTTCCACGGGGGAGGGAAGGATGCTCGGGGCAGAGAATAGCTCGAAGAGACTGTCGTTGTGTAGGATTCAGGAGACGGACGGGCGGCCTGTGGTGTAAGTGAGGCCCAGGTCCATAGGTGGCGCGCGGCCGTTAAGAGGAGCTCATTAAGCAGAGTCCTCGGGGAAGCCGCAGTGGGGGAATCGGTTAGGCGGCTGGCCAGCACGCGGAAGGCCCGGGTTCGAATCCCGGTGAGCGGCTTTCCTTTTTTCCGTCTCCTACAGTTGTTTATGAGGGAAATGTAAATGATATTGCAGCGATTAATTATCGAAAGACATGCGAAATCGTATATCAGATCGGGAAAGAGGAATTCTAGGATTATTCGCGACTCTTTGGGAAGAGGAAGAATTCATTGTTAGAAGCTATAATTATAGTTAAGTGAAAGCCTGTGTCTGGTCGAAAGACTGCAGGTTGAAACGCGTGATTTGTTTGGTATTCTTTAAAGGGAAATATCGATTGTTTTCACCGTCACCATTGAAAAAGGGAGCCCCAAACCTTGGCCGCGACCGCAGACGGACACACGAGCGTTCATTTTCCACTGAATTCATTCGATTTTCATTACTTTTCGCAGCATTCACACGCGAGTACACTTTCCCTCTCACCGCGATTCCGTAGCTGGTACTCCGAGACGCGCCGCCAAGCGGCGCCGTCGTCTGTCGCTTGCGAACAATTCGGCGCCATAATTTGAACGTCTAATCGCCACGCTAAATTCAAAACAATACTTCGATAACAATTAAAAAGTATGAGAACACCATCAATGACTTTCCGTTTTATGAACATTTCACTGAAGACTCTTTAAAGCGTTTCCTTTGTTTCGAGTCTTGTTGAATTAAGGGGGTATAGGACTATTGAACGACTGAAATCGACGGTTTCTTGTCGGTTGGATTGCTTAGATACCAAATAATCACCATACTGGCACTTTTCACAGTTTTTTATGTACGCATTAACGAGTAATGTAAAATAAAAAAATTGTCAGAATGTTGAAAATTATTCAAGTTATTTGACGCTAACGATGGTCCCGCGTAGCGCGCAGCTGTAATTGGTGTACACAGTCCCAGGTGAACCAATCATCTAAAAGCAAAATGCTGTGGGTCGATTAGTTTCTACACTAATACATATCGTGTGGAACTTTGGTGGCGAATTTAAACAAAAATTGTAAAAGTTACACACGAATTAAGTTTTTTTCCACATTTTTATGGGGAAAAAATCGTCTTTAATCAGTTATAAAAAGTGTTTACAAACATCCAATGTTGATGCGGAAATTCCACACGATAGAGAAAGGAATTCTACAGCTCCGGTTAAAATTTTAAGTGAAAATATTCATTCGTTCAAGAGTTATGATGTACACCGTGTTTGAAAATATAGTTTCAAGATAAACGGCTTCAAAGTTAAGTCCTATACGCCAATATCGCTCTGCGAGGCCGTTACTCGACGGTGCACCCAATTACGTTCAGCGCTATAATTTCCGTAATTATTCGAATTTCCTCGCGATACATTATTGTAAATGTTCACAAAGCATGGCACTTTCAGAATTAATAATAATAAAAAAATCGATTTTCCGAGATTTCAATAGTCCTATACCCCCTTAAGGAGATAGGATTATAAATTCGTCCAGCATTATTTGAAAGGAAGAATCGATCGTTCCTGTTATAATCATTGAAAGGGTTCGTCGATAAAAATCGAAGACCATTAGTACTCATTTCTGCGATTCCTATTGAATGATCCGTGAGAAATGTCTACAAAAGGAATGGCGCCTGAAAATTATCAAACGCTCCCACTCGAGGCTCTTCTAAAGGGAATAATCCGTTTCTCTCATCCCCGTCGCCGCGGAGAAGGTCTGCCAAGCGTATTCACGGCGCCGAACGACCCAATAAGAGTCGAATACTCCGGATTATTCTTACATAAATTCCCGGTTCGATTCGCCCAACGAGGTTATACGTTTCGCCAGGTCGATCTCTTTCGGGATTCTCCCCTCGACGGAGGACGCAGAAGAAGACGTTGCAAATTGCGGGCGGAGGAAGGTATAACCATAACCAAAGCCGCGGACAATGCCGGGAATTCCATTTCTTCCTTTCCCGATATGCAGCCCGTTTAGATGTGCGTGGAGCACGTAGCGCCGCGGAACGGAGTACAAAAGGGCTGCGTCATGTTTGGGCGGTGGTGTTGGTGTGCTCGTTGCGCGAAAGAGACTGCACGGGAGAGTCGTGCAGACCCTGATTACACCATAAATCGAATCTCGGCCGACCGCGCGGAACCTCGGATTAAATGAAATTCCTATGCCATCCCGTATATCTTTCGACGGGACGGTGGCTTCGGTAACGAGTATTACGCCGATGTTACGTTTTCCATTTGGTACCGTTGCTTCTTGATCCACTACGGTCCAGCCAACTAGACACCCGGATTCACCGTAATCGAGAACAACCTTGGATCTCCTAAATTCTACGTGCGAAGGGACGATAGCCTTAAACGATCCTGCCATTAGGAAATGAGGACAAAACCAGCTGGCTATTAGACGCTACTTTCTCGACGGCTTAATCTAGATAAATACTCGGTGGTCTAGTCGGGTATCTTTGGATCTTCCGAGCAGTCTTCTGGGAAAAGAATGGCCGTGCGATCGTTTCGTGCATTCCTGCGAGACGAACGCCTACGCTTTCGTCTAGATTCGCACGCCGTTCCCGTTTCGAATCACGGCTGGAGTCGCCATTCGTTCCGATGTCGCTGCCCCCGCGTTGTTTCGTATTATTAGAAGACAGAGCGACGTTCGGAGAAGGACGGGGAAACGGGCCGATAAAACGCAGACGGAGAATGAATGAAACGCGCGCGTCGTGAACTTGCAGCGTGGGCGGCAGGCCGAAAGATCGACAAGATCGATAAGTTCGTCCGGGTGTAGTGATCGCTCGCGGTTCCATCGGCGATGTGATTCGATCGCCCCGCGCGATCGGAATCTGGCTTGAACATGGAACGACGAGCGACCAGGCCTCAGAAATTTCACGAAAATTCAGACACCCACCGACGCCCATTCTGAAATTCAATGACAATCATTCTGAAACGTGAGCTCGAATAGCTGGCCGGATCTTGATGGAATAATCGGTACGTTTCCCGAATTCTGTGACAAGATACGGTTCGAGATATTCGGGGTTCGTGAATGTAGATATATACTGTGACATTGTATCGTACAGTTTCGAACACCTTTAGATACCATTCGTGTGTGTTTCGGGGCATGGTTCCGAATAATTGCATTTAAAGGGAAGCGAGCGACTCCTGCTCACGCGAATCTCCAATTTTATCGGCGCAAAACGTTCAATCGCCGTGGCGTAATCCCCAAGGCCGCGGAGGAGCTTAACGTGCCTTCCTCGCGGCGCTGCGGACCAAAGACGACGGCATCGTGGCACGAAGCTACGCTGCGAACGAGTTCTGAAACGAAACCGAGACCACCGCCCCGGCAGTCCGCCACGGAAGTATCTGGCTTTGGAAAGTTTTTAACGAGCTTTCTCGCTCCCCCCGTCTTTTCCGCGAGACCGGAGCGGTGTTTACTTTGTCGAAGTCCAGGCGACGACGCTGGTACCCGTAGATGGGAAATCTTGCGGTGCACCAGCCGTTTGTTATTTGTCTTCGTCCGCTCTGCCAGCCCCGCCAACGGCGAAAAACCGTGACGCTGGAAACTAAAATGCTCGCCGGGCGGAAAGCGACCATCCCAATTGCTCGTGTTTGACACCCGTCCTCCCCCCCCCAACCCGTCGCCCACCCCCCGCCGGCCGATGTTAATTAAATCGCGAAATTGAATTCTGTCGGGAATTACTGTCAATTAAAATCGAATCGCCTTTGACGCTCGCCGACTGAGCCTCGAGCATTGCGATTCTTAGCGTTCAATCAGCGACGCGTACCTCGTTACCGGCGCGCGTTTTGTCCCTTTCATGGTTTATCGATCGCATCTGCAGAATTAATAGGCAAATAAGTGAGAACTTAAACGGCGATGGTACGATTGGTGTGTAACGCGTGTGTGTACAGCATGAAATCGTCGGCAGCAGTAATTGACCGTAAATTGATGTGGTTTGAGGGACAATTCGGTAAGTCGTTCTGGTCCAGCATCAAAGGCCGCGGTTCGCCGAGTGTTTCGAGTGCTTAATGGAGTTAGATTTCTTTCCAAGTTTTTTTAATTGGTCTACGCGGCTATGCACTTCGCGTGTACACAGTTGGCAGAGTACAAATTCGCTTTCGGGAGCGAACTAGTTTCAGGGCCGCAAACTTTGCTCGTTAGAAAAATCCAAACGGACGTGGGAGGATTGAGGTATGACGTTAATCCTTTGGCAACTCGGGGGAACAATTCTTTGAAGCACTCTGAAATCTACAGTCCAGTCTTCGGAGCTTCGAGCAGAATTCTTTAAAGAGTCCCGCAATTGAACCGCGCTTCGGCGTGTTTATACGAGAGAACGTTTAACACACCTAATCTTTCGCAGCTTAGGAGAGGGGGGGGGGGAGTCGTTCCCGTGAAATGAAATCACGAACTTTGCTTTTCCACGTAGGGTGGACGCTAATGCGGAAGATGAAGCTGCGACGTTAATCCTTTGACAGTTCGAGAACGACTATTTGCCGTGCTAATGTCACGCGAGAGAGCGGAAACTGAAGGACGGAGAGAGGTGGGCGGGATAGAGAGGGAGAAAGAGCAGGAACGAGGGGATGACAGGGGTGACCCTCACGCGAGTGTCCCACCCTTTGTTTGAGCTTTGTCAGGCGAGATACATTTTCCGTTTCGCGCCGAGGGTGCAAAACGATTGTTCGATGCTAGAAGCCCGCACACGAGAGCATCCTTCGGTCGCACTTACGCACATCACCGCACCCCCCCCCCCGCGCGCCCTTAATTCCTCCATCGTCGGATTTATTCCTCAAAGAAATCGGCCCGACAGCCTGCAGATCATCCGGATCTCAGTCACGAAATGCCACCTACCGATCGCGTCCCCATCGCTTCTGCTCCGTTTCACGCGTACGCGTGACACGCGTTCATTTCAATTCGGGGTAGTAAAGTTAAACGGGGTGAGAATTTTCTTTAGTATTTAAGATAGAACTAGAACCGTAGCTGAAGAATCCACGGAATATCCTGCCTTTCTAATCGTAAGAATGTTTCTACAGGAGGAAATCAATATTCCAGCGCAGTTTCTTTCAACCGTTCGAATCCCTTTGATTCTGAAAATTGAAATCACCCGGAAAGGGAAGAAAAAAGGAATACGCTGAACAACAGGCAGACCCGGGTCGATATATCGGGCATTCCTTTTAACTTTAATTACCGGTCCCCCGATAATCCATAGCGATACGTGGAGCGGGGCAGACAAAAAGCTGAGGGTATCGAAGCGAACGTTGGGCATGGCAGGCGCGTCTCGTCGGCACTCGATCGACGCACACCTGTATCACGGAGTCTAGATCGGCGTGCAGGTGTAATCCGTGCCGCTCAATCGAGGCCCGACTATGGCGAGAATCGGTTGTAGCGGGAATCGGTATTAGCACTCCCCGATTATGTAAAGCCCGAGCGATTATGGAGATCGAATTAAGCTCATGGCGCGCGTTCGCGGGCCGAACGAGCTTGACGCGTGAAGAGAGAGCTCGCCCGGAGGGCGGCGGTCAGAGGGAAAAGGGGTCGGTGAGTGCTCGCGGTGCCGGCACAGAGGGTAGAGGCTCGACGCGAACTGGACCCGCGGCGCGGGGCTCGCAATTCTCGTAAATTAAAGGACAATCGAAGCGAGGTCACCCCCTCCCTCACTATTGTTACCGGCTTTGCTTGAAACGGTGCGACCGGACAATGCGCATCCAGTGCGCTTCCACCCTCGTATTTCACGTAACTGCCAAACGTCCGCGGCTTCCGACGCGAAAGAGAAACGTAGACGCCCGATGGGGACGTCGAAAGAGCTGAGTGTGTAGGATGGCTGTTGACGACGAACCAAGGGCGGAGGGTGGCCGGAAGGGGTGGCCGTGTTTTAAGCTCGTTACACCGTGGGTAAATCGACAAGTTCTGGAGCCGGCTTAACGCCACCACCTGCCACCTGCTGGGCCCTGCGTTTACACAGGCTCGGTGCTCTCCCGAGTTAGACTGGATCTTCTTGGTTTACCTCGGAATCACGACGGTTTGCCTCGAGTTACGGGGCGCGCTTTGATCTTCGGCTCCGATAAGTCGCGAAAGGATCGCCGCGCCCGTGCCGATTGGCTGGGCCAACTTCGACTAGTTTCCAGGCCGGATATCCGAAGTCGCTTACTGTCCTGACGCTGGATGGGTCGGTAATATTTTAAAACGGGGTTAATCGCGACGTCTGGGAAACCAGCAGTTTCCTCGGGGGAAAGCGATTTCTCTGGATGATTCAATGTGCTCGTTCAATCTCGCGCCCCGGCATGTTTACTGTTCCTAATCACAGGTCGATACGTTTTAATTAACAAAACCACGTAGGTACGTGTAACTATCGCGTGTTTGAAGAATTGCTACCCGTTTTCTACGTAGCTTCGCACCCTCGGTCCCATTGCAGGCGTTCTATCAGAGTCCGTCGAAGCCTTCGCGGCGCAATTAAGGCCGTGGACGCAGCCGTGTAATAAATCAGGGATCAATAAATTAGCGGACGGTTGAAGCTCCCGTGGCTGACTTATCTTCACGGTGGAATCGCGGCGTGGCAGCTGCCGGCCCCGCGGAGGGGTGAAGGAAAACGGAAGCTGGCTCCAATAAAACACTTGCCGCCGTCGACGCTCTTACGTTTACGTCTGCGTTCGCTCCTCGTGCTAATCTGCATTTTAAATGCCCGGTGCTTCCCTGCCACGGTGGCGGGACCGATAACAGAGAGCCGAAACCCCACCGACGCCATCCCCCGGTTCACCGGCACGAGCTCCTTCAACCCCTTTCGGACCAGGCAGCACCGGATGCGCCACCGGATACTTGGCGAGTACGTTCTCGCGCTCACCGTCGCAGATAAAAGTGGTCAGGACGAGGCATTGCGAGCTCGCTACGTCGAGTGCCTGTCCGTGGCAGACCTCTGCGAACATGACGCCATTGTTCTCTCCGCTTTTTCGAGATTTCGCCATCCTGGAGATATTAATATCCGGTCGGGCCCGGCCGAGCGTTTATTTTCACCGGACGGCCGCTGCCTCGTATTTTCGGCGACGTATCGCGCTGGATTATCGCCCGCTCGAGTAAAGCTCTCGCTTTATATTGTCTAGGGGTGGAACGGACGTTGAGAACGCCAATGAACTTTGGCACATTAAATCGCGCAATACCCGATACCACTGTTAATGCCTTTCTTCCTCCGACTCGTAAATGTTATTGCTAATACTGAGGAATTGCACCGTCTGTGCTTTCAACCCCCAGGATGATTGGTTTCTCAGATATAAATAGCTGAAGCTCGGTAAACTCAACACCCACCAGCGATTTTGTCGATCAAACATTCTACCATTTCGTGGACGCCAGAATCGAGCAGTCATAAAAAATACCGGTCCACAGGTTTTCAATCTGTTTCCAGGAGGGCGTCAGCTACGCGGGCACGGTCGATGGAAAGTGCAGCGAGTGGATCGACGGAAGTGAGATGTCGCGGATCCTCCAGCGCCATAAATCACCATTGCCGGTCGCTCGGCCCCGAAGAAACGCTCGATTTTACGGTCGCCTCGAACTGAATGGGACAAGAGTTACGACGACGCATCGAATGCATATCCCGGAGGGTGAAGCCTCGTCGACGAAAGGGAAGGATGACTCACAGCCGAACCGAGGCTCGTTGGCTAAATGGCCAGAGATCATGGCGCGTTCCTCTGAAAAAGTTCCTCCCCCATGCCGTCGACTTTCCATGCGTGTGCATTTCGCTTCGCGAACGCGAGCAGCTCTCTCTCTCTCTCTCTCTCTCTCTCGCCGGTAACGAGAAAGGACATCCGCGTGTTCACCTTTGTCACGATTCTGCAGGCGACCGAGCGTCCCGACGCGTTCAAAGGACAGACGAACGCACGTCTCGTCTAAAAATTCTGGCTCCCCCGGTATTTCCTTTGTTTCGCCCGAAATTAAATGCCCTCGCCACCTTCCCCATGCGTGCGCTTCCGCGTACAGGGTGATGTTCAATTGTTGTTGGCATGTTTTCAGTGGAATAGCAAAGGTATCGCCGGAGATGAGCACGGAAATAAACGAAACTTAATGGCCCCCAGCAATCATCCCCGATATCAAATGACATCTAAAAGACGCAGCAGTAAGTACCCACGACCCTTACGACGGGGAATTTCACCCCCGCGTTATTGTATTCTGCACGTAACGTGCTCCGAGTCGATCCAAGAGGCTAATACCCTCTCGTAACGGTCCACTCGTCACCGAGTAAATTCGACGTCAGGTAACGTCAACCGGCTGCATCCCTCTTGTTTCGTGACACGTCGAGCAAAGGACGCGGGTGAAACGCAACTCGAGCGTCCTCGCGGGATCGCGCGCGCGCTCCTAGAATAAGACACGCGAAAGCTTCTTGTCAGGTACGTACGTCCTCGACGGGGCGCGATTGTCTGTCCCCAAAGTGAATAGCGAAGTCAAAGGGGGCACCGACTACTTTTATCGGTGGATGCACCTACCCCGCTTTCCCTATGGCGAATTTCGTCGAGTCGGTCGCCGTGCGAGCGAACAATGGGTTTTCGCGAGCGACCGCCCGGCCGAGTCGCAAAAAATAGAAACACCCGGATGGAAAGGTCCTTTGTTTCCCCGACGATGGTCCGCGCGCGTAGCTTTTAAAGGGGCGAGCCCCAGCCCGACGAGAAAGGATCCCGCCTCGCCCAGGAACTTGCTCCTCTTTGTCCCAGACGATACCTTGCCGCGTTGAGTCTTCCTGGAAACAAATAATCGCAGACCTCCCCGTAAAAGCATCTTTCCGGGGAATCATTAAATTAAAACGTTCGAATCGCGACATTGTCCGTCGAGGCGACTTTCCGAAGTTCCTAGTGCTTCCATGAAACCATGGAAATTTTCCAATCTCTTAGTCCTTCTTACAGACGTTCCTCGACGCTTGCCGGACACAGTCTGAAAACTCCGCGGAAGACAAAGCTTGGACGCTGAACTAGGCGGGAGGCGGCGTTCCGGGGGATCGTGCGGAAAGGGGTCCGTCGAGTCGAACCCATGGAGTGACCTTTGACTTTTTAATCTCTATGAAACGCGCGAACCGTGGATTAAAAGCCTGCCAGCAGCTCCCCCTAGTGTACCGTGTCCCTCGAAACAGTCGAAACTTGCCCGAGCGCGCTCGGCTGCGCGAAAATTTATTAACACCCCAAACGAGAGCGTCGAAGGGGGACGGCCGCGAACAAAGTAACGCGACGGCGCTTCCAGTAGCGGAGGCGTCATCAGATAGAGATACGTCGGAACTCCGCGTCGGTTCTGTCTATCTGTCGCGGCCAGACAATGCGAGATCCGACGACAGACGTGGCCGAACCGCGCCCCTTTCATGTACCACTGATTGATACCCTTGGTCCTGTCCGACGTGGGGTTGCGACGGTAATGTCGTCCTCGTTGCCACCGCCGCCACGTTATCAACGCCAGCTCTCGAGATCTGCCGATTAACAGGGCCCTCGATATTTCGCGGATGCTGTTGAAATTGTTCACAAGGAGGTTACACGGCGGCGGGCCAGTGACGGCTCTGCAATCGGTGTTGGCAGTGTTTCTCGGATCGTGCCTAAAATCACGGGAAATTAATCGAAGCCCCTCTACAGCCGCGCCACAGGGGAGTCAGCCCGTCTATAGTCAGACAACGCGGCTGCCGTCGGGGCTGATTTATAACTTGATGAACGATGAATGGGAGACACTCGATGAACTTTTCCAATTACCGTTATGCCTCCAAAACTTACCCGTTATTGTCCACACACCTTTTCCAGTGCAACCGCTTCCCAACGAGACGTAATATCCAAGGGTAACTCTATTCCCGGCTCGCGAGCGCGCCAGTCACGAGGTGTCATCTCGCGCCGCGTCAACAAGATTCACAGCCGGGCTCCATTGTTCCCAGACCGCAAAATGACCCGCGTCAATCGCCGACAACCGGATCCGACCGTGTAACACAGCGATGCAGCGATCCATCCGGCGATCCGCGACGCGTTACGCTCGTTTCAGAGACAATCGGCCCTCGGACCGTCCGCTCTGAAACTTTTGACAAATGTCGTTTCGTCTGGGACGGATGGAGGCGCGTTTCAAAGGAACGGGGCGGGCTATAACGGGATGATCCGCGGATACGGGACGGCGAGTTATGCGTCGCTTCTTGTTAGAGTGATGCGAGCGAGCGACGATCAAAGGGAGCATTCCTACGAGGCAAGAATCTACGGAATTGCTTCCCGGACGCGGTGACAAGCCGAGTGTGACGATTCCGCGAGGAAATTAGCGGGTGGACGGGCACGTCGTCGATGTCGTCGGCGACGATACTCCCGTCGACGTCGAAGATACTGTTTGCCGGGGCCTGAATCGTCCCTGTTCCACCGCGATGGAACGCGATGCGCGCACGTGAAGAATGCCGGGCCTCTGCGATTAGCGGGTATAAACGGGGCTTGGATGGCTTGTGGCAATACTTTTGCGCCTTTTGGTCCCTCCGCTACTTGCTTGTATACTCTCGAATGAATTCTTTGCGAGAATATTGATGCACGCGAGGAAATACTAAGGGGGTTCATTGAGCAGAGAGGATCTCTTTTTTCGGTGCGGAAATGGTGGAATTTCTGCAGTTTCGTTCGTCATTGAAGCCAGCAATTTTCACTTGTATAAATCCGTGGCAGCGTGTGAGTACCGGTAAATACCGTGAAATTTTCCTGTGGCTACACGGTCTATTTTGAAGCAATAAAAACGAGCAAACGACCGCAATGCAAATATGCGCTGTGCATACCCCGCGAATATTTTGAAATCCTCGGGGATCAATATTATTCTACAGTTAGTCGTGTCGAGAGTAAAAAACAGGACGATGCTTTACAAAGAATAGAAAAATGAATGTAAACGTTGGAGATAATTCCCGATATCGGTTTTGATTATCGGATACCGTCTCCAGCTAAACAATTTTAATCGTCTTACCCTGTGGAACGGCGGGAGGTATTCAGGGGGGATTGGAAAAGTTCCATTTCATTCGTCAGCATCCGATGTGGATGCTTTTGATCCCTTGACCTCGATTTCGTTATCGTTTTAATTGATGGTACTGCTCTGTTTCTTAGAGAAATTGTCAATGTAGAAGTCGAGTTCTCATAATCTGAAAATAGGGTAAGCAGGCCAGTAGGTGGACGGGGCCCAGCAGATGGACGAATCGTTGGTTAATCGTTAATATTGAAAGAAATAGAGTTTTAATCTATATTATTGTTTTTTATTTTGTAGAAAAACGTTTGTTGTTTTATAAAACATTACCATATTTATCGAAAAAAAAAATTTCACCATGCGCGAGTCACTCGTTTGTTATTAGCTATTGCTCAGCATCGTGTGTCATAAAATTAATAAAAAACGTATTTGGATACATTGTAAAGAGGTATGTAATAGATGATAGCATTCTAATATTAAGAATTTATAAATAAACGCGTGAACAAAGAAAAATAAAACGATAGAACTTATAAATATGACTGTCCACGTACTGGTATCGATTTCTAACCTAAAGCAATAGATGGACAGAATGGAATTAAATCTTTTGGAGCCGTTTTTTTTTTTAATAAACAAACAGTTTACACATTTACTTGTAGGTATCTTATTTTTCTTCTTTTATTTAGATGGCAAGCATTAAAAAAATACCGTACATCAATATACATGTAATGATATAGACAGAGCCTTGGATGATATTAGAAAAGGAACGAGTATAGGAAAAGCAGCGAAAAATTAAACAGGAAGAGAATGTGATAAGAAAACAGCAATTAAAAATAGAAAGAGAACGGAAACAAGAGGAAAAAGCAAAGATGAGAGAGGAAAAAGCCAAAGTACAGAAAGAGAATGCTGAGAAGAAAATTAAAGCGAAGGAAAGACAACTAAAACTGAAAGAAGAAAAAGCAAAAAGAATGAAGAAAAATGTAAATACATTTGGTAAACCATTATTAGTAATTCAAGAAGCAATGGTACTGAGCGAAGAAGATGGGACCAATACAATCCCACTGGATTTAACAGATTAATCTTGTAAAGAAAATAATTAAATTTAGAATAAATGAAAGAATAAATAAATTATATAAGCACAATATTTATTTCCCCGTTGCAACGTTTTGGATAGATTAAAGTGACCAGATGTTTTATGTTGGTATGCAGGACATGTAAAAAAAAGCTTAACACAATCATAAGGACACAATTTTCTTAGTTTCTTTAATTATATAATAAAGACATACTTCTGATAAATTAAAACAAAATTAAAAACACTTTATCGTAAGAAAAAATTATCTACATAGAATATCAAAAATAACTATGTGGATATATATTTTTACTTTGTGCCACTAAGAAAATGTTAAAAAGGTTACATATCCAATCCGGGACACTTTCCGAGACATTTTTCAATGCGGGACAAACAATTCAAATCTGGGACAGTCCCACACGATCAGGGACGTTTGGCCACTTTAGGCTAGACATAACCTCACTTTATTTGCGGCCTGGGCGCATAACCTGATGCACCGTTTTCTGGCAATGAAGACTCCATACGTTTTTAGTTTTGATGAAATAAATTATATTTTAACAAAAAATAACTTAATCTAGGTACCTACTATAGCTAATAAGTCTTTTACTCGTCTAGTCTGACAGCCGTCCATCTATTGATTGTGAACTGTCCATCTGCTAGCCTTATCGTCCATCTATTTGTGATACGGGCTATGAGTAGAATTTTCATCATTTTATCCTTAAATACATTAATTTTTTTACTTGCAGTTACTTTTTTCTTTAAATTTGTACATTTTGACGTGCAAAGCTTTTGATTTTTTTTTAATACTAAGAAACACCTTGATGTAAACTTCGGTATCAGCTAAACTGTCCACCTACTGGCCTGCTTACCCTAGATGCAAATACGCGACCCGTGTTAAACTGTCAAATGTCAAGAAGATGGCGAGCAGATGATTCTATTCCTACCATTCTATTTTAACAAATGCCAATATGGCCAGCTTTGGGTTGATAATTCGTGTCACGGTGTGACGTCGAGGGAAAATGTAGTTATTCATTCAGTAAATACCTGGAAATGAAATGCCATTTAGTAATTAGAGGAGCATTTACGGTTACTGGGAAGCTTAACATCACATATTTATAAGATATAAATAACGCGATATTCCTGCCCTGCGTATTTAACATATCACTCTTATATAATACTAAATGAAAAACGTCGGTAATAATAAAACACATTTATTATTCAGTCAAGCCAAAGATAGATGTGGAGAATTAGATATCGTCGTCCCAGCGCTGTGCAAGCAGATGATGGCGGATAAAGTGTTTCAAGTGTTCTTATTTTCCATACCGCGTTCGTCAGCCAGAACGCCAGTACATAAATATTCACGTGGCATGGGGGAGAGAAAAACATTATAACTGCTACGGTTCTCGGCTTTCATACTTTTTTCCTCGCCGCGCGGAACGAAGAGTAATTACGAGAGTAACTACGAGACGTTAAACACCCTTGAAGGATTCTTTCTGCCGAGGGCGGGGAAAACGAGAAGCTTCCAGTGGCAATTAAAGTATTTATTGCCATGTGACGCGGTCAAAAGCGGGATGACTGGCTTACAAAGTTAGCGACAGCTTCAAGCTCTTTCTCCCTTCGAGCAATAGCTTCTCAATGTTTCTATCTCACTACCTCCGATACATTTGTGACAGTTCCTTCCGTATAGGGTTACCGAAACGCCGCGCACAGAACCTCGGTAAACCACGAGTGTCCAATCTTCGGAATGAAAAATGCTGGCGATTCTTTGGAGAAATTGTGAAGCCCTCGCAACATGCCAGGCAACCGTAACTTACGTCCAACAAGAGTTCCCGTTCAAAGTCATCGATCAAAGTCCACGCCAAGTAAGCTCGAATGGGAACTCCCGTTTGCATGACCCTTAACGTTTCATTCTGATAATATATCGGCCCAGTTATGTCGAAAATGCTGCCCGTATCGGGAACCACTTGCAACGATAGAGATTTCGGGCCAGCGCGTTTCCATCAGCCGAGCAGAATCTTGTCAAATCCCGTACATTCCCCACTGGGAAACAACCGGAAACGGTAGATTTCACTTGCGACAATATTTTGTAACCGTTTTTCGACAACATCGCGCGATATCGGCACAGATGCGTTTGGCAAGCTGAATATCCTCTTTGTGTTTGTGACACGAGTCGCCAGACACGTCCGCTCCGCTTCCGTCAGCAATCAGATTTCGATCCGCCTGCAATGCCTGCATCGTGTAATCCCGCGCGAGCTGGTCCGCGCGTGCGCCTCCACGATTTTATTATACACATTGTAATCGAATGAATTTCGGCCGCTTGTCGATCAGCGTTTTTGCAAACATCGTGGAATAATTCACGCCGATGGCCGGGCGACAGTCGGGCGATTTATTAAAGCCAACGTCAACGCGGCATTACAATTGAAATTCTATAATTTCAGCGGGCGCTTTCGCGGATCATTGAATGTCTCGCCGTCCTCGTTCCGAGCGTCCTGGAACCTGGCACGCCGGAGATGGACACTCCAAAGTAAAAATTTCCCGCGGGGCGCGCTTCACCGCTCGGGAAACTCCCGGCCCCCGATGATTGCCCGTGACACGTCATCAGCGGCCCGGCACAATGACGGTGTATTAATGAATAATGCGGGTGAAATTTTGCAAGAGAGACATTATCGAATTCGCGCGTGACAGGGGCGGGCGACGCGCAAACAGCGCGAGTTTCTGATGACTGCGTGAAAACGTTGTCGTGACATTTCAATAAAGGCATTGTTTTACAGTGGGGGCGATAATGGTCCAATTATGGCGCTCCAAGTGCGTCAATGCATTTGTGACGAGCTCCCGGCACGGAGCGATAGATATAATCAATGTTCGATTGTTACCTCCAATCAAACTCGTAAACGTTTATAAAGTTTCGCGGAACAAATGCGTTACAAAGTTAGGGAATCATTAGGTGAGAATGCAAGGTGAGTGACAATGCTGGTATTCCTCCAAAGGAGTAGTGAACCACCGAAGTTTCTTCCTTACATGCGGACACCGTGAGCTTGGGCCTCGTGCTTCCTGTTTCAACAGTTTCGCGATCACCTTCGGTTTTCCCAAGGCCGCGTTGAATGATTTCTTCAGCACGGACGACGTCACGTAGGGGTGCATCTGTGAATGACATTGGAAGATAATTAATTGATGGAGTTCAGCCACCCTTTAATGTTATTCTTTGAGTAGTTTTTTTTCTCCACTAGCACAATTCAAAGTGGAAAGGTTTTCAAATTCATATCCACCGGACAGCTTTCATTCCCACGACAGATGCAACGCGCCCGGAAGAATTTGTTTCACAGCCGGAGAGCATAAAGGGGCGCACGTAGGAGGGAAAAAGAGGCGCGCTTCAATTCGGAGTATTTATGAAGCCACTTTACACGCGGATACCGTGGAACTACGTTGGACAGAGTAATACAGACCGCCGTTCCATCTAACCATCTCGTAACGCGCGGCCGTGCCTCATACATCACCATCTGAAGTATCCGGTATTATTCCCGTGCTCGCGCGAGCACCGAGCACGCAATATCCTGGCCCGTGACAACAAAGTAAATACCGTATACGCGAACGGACAGGGCAGAATAGAAATTTCCACGTGAAAATATGCGAAGCCGCGGCCAGGGCGGTTCGATTTTCGAAACGCGCACCGAGGGAACGGGCTCTGAATCGAAGCCATTTCCTCCGTCGCGCTACGTTAATTCTACTGTCACGTTTCGGCACCCAGGGATAAGATCTTACGCAGTAGTACGCTGGGCCAGGAAGTCGAGGATCATTTCCAGCCTTGCGAGGGAACGTCATCACGCCACCCTTCACGTCCTTCGCTATGTCGGTAGCTACTTTATAGGTCGTGGGATCTGTAAAGTGATTCGATGGTGAGAGAGGATCCGAGGTCGTTCTGAAAGGGTTCAATCGATGTACCAGGTTGTTGGACGACCACGGTCTTCGGAAGTCGACTGTCGCGTGTGCCGAAGGGTGGAGCTGCTCGACGGCAGAGGAACTCACATCTGTCACGATTCGCCTCGAACGCGGTTGTTACTTCGTACGCACCGGGATCAGGAGTGTCCATCTAAAAACATTGAATAATATGAATTCCTAGAGTTCTTTGGGGGTTGGGAATGGGCCATTTATCGAGGCCATTTGCCGTTGATTGGACTCCTGCGTCAGTCTGCTAATGCCTGTCGAGCAAGTTCTCGTCTCGTGTTTTTAGAGCTAACGAGTGTAAAAATCCGCGATTAAACGATTTTACAGCTGTCGGGTCACGAAAGTGACGACCGTTCCCTTCGATCCTCCGAGTCACTCTTACTGGCCTCCGTAATCGATTACGCTCGAATCGCTGCATATAAATCCATCATCTTCTACTACTTCGTCCGGTAGTCAATTAACTGCTGGCTGCTCCCTCGATAATCCGATCACTTGAGACAACGCCGATCCAGGAACGAATCGAAGCTCGACACTCGCGACGATCCGCGCTTTTTCGCATCGGAGGGGGATAGACACCGGGGTCCAGGGATTGGCTCGAATTTCCGGCTCAGCGAGCCGGAAGTGATTTCTCTGGGCTACATCGGCCACGCGCCTCTACGTGGAAATGACCTGCAGAGCATGGCGGAACGTCATTTCCGGCGCTGTCGAGTTACGACGCTTGCCTACGTTATGTAAATACGCCTCGCCCCCGAATCCCGTCGAAATCCTGCTCACCGACGTCTTCCTTATCCAGGGGAAAATAAGAATCCCGCGACGACACCGTCTTCCTGTCTTTTATTGTCCGTCGCAGTAACCTTCAACGACGAGCAGGCCGCGCGTAAAATCTGCTTGACGAGGCAGTAAACCGCGCAGCTTGCGACGAAACTTGGCTGGGATTAGCCGAAATTGATTAAAGCGTGGCATTATTCGGCTGATCTTTAGTAGATCAGCGCAAGCACTTTGCAGCTATCGTCTTTAAAGCTTTACACGCAGCCACAGAAATAGGGGCCATTTAAATGCAATCGGAACCACGAGCAGGATTCTCCAACGGAATTGCTGCAAGTTTCATCGAAGAAGAGCGTTTAATGAAATTTCTATGATGCCACTTGTCAGATGTAGAAGCTTCAGGGCGGACCAACCGGAAGGCGACTTCGACTGAAGGATTCCGGGGTTTCGTTCGGAGGAACGCGCTGCACTGGCAACATCAAAGGAGGCCGATAGGCGAATGCCGGGACCGTGACAGGACCGAAAACGGTGTTGTTCGGTGTTCGAAGCTGCTCCATTCTAGCCTATCTGCAGCGTCGAATCCCGGCTGGAAGGTCGCTCGATTAACGGGCAAATTGGATCCTGGCCTCGAACCGCCCCGGGTACAGATGCATCGCTTCGATCCACTGCCATTAATTTCGTCCCGGCCTCTCCTGATTACCTTGGGCACCGAGGATTACCTGGCTCTGTCCAGTCCACGGGTCTCCGTCCAGCCCGAAAGAATCCTCTGGGTCCTGGCTGACCGCAGACTTATTGTGACTACTGGCTGGAACCTCCCCTGCGATCTCATTAAGGGAATTGCTCGCTCCTGGTTAACGTTTTCAATTTCCCCTTTACCAGCCGACTGCCTCTTTCGACTGAGTCAGCTATCGAGGAGGGTGCTCTTCTCTCTTTTTCGCGGGATATTATAGGAGAAGGATGACTTGAGACACGGCAGGTTGATTAACTTATTAGCCGCGCCTTTTAGCTGATTATGGGGTAGTTTGAAATTGTACGCGTGCTCTGTCTCCCCTTCAGTGTGGTGTTGCAGGGTGATTTCGGAGTATTTTTATGAAATTCTTCTTATAAATGGCACTGCCAAGTTGAAAGTCTGTTATGGTAGCGACATCTCTCCCGAAGAACGTGGTCGACAGGAGGCGCTGGCTTTGGTTGTACAGTACGGTTCCTGCTAACTGAGCCTGTTTTACCTTGCGCTTCGTCCTTATCGATTTAGGTTTCAATTTGGTAGTGTAAAATATTTTATTGAATTTAAACGGGAAGAAATGTACACATGTACATATAACGTGGAGAAATGTACTACCTTGTGAGGTTTGAAGAATCTCTCGGTTCTAGACTTGAAAGCAGCATGATACACTTTGCACTTCTTTTCATCGTCCCTTTTCTTAATATCTGCAGCGTCGTAATCCTCGTCATCATCGTCCAGCAAAATGATATTATCGCAATGGATGGGACCGGCCGTTCTGCCATAGCTGTGCTTGTAACGCTTCTCAGACTCGTAAGCCAAGTTGCCGACGTCCGAATGATAATCACTGGGAGCTGAAAGGGAAAGGCGCTTGTCGGATAAGGTACCGCCAGTCCTACTGTGGCTCGGGTAGAAAAATATAAGCCTCGGCAATCTTTAGAATTTAAAAAATGAAACAGTTTCGGAGTACCTGGACCTACATCCGCGGTAATCTTCTGAAAACGACCAGCGCAAGCACCGAATGGCGCAGGATAAATAGAAGCCACACACTTTATTCGACCTTGAGGGCCGTATGTTGCAGGACCAGGTCCATCAGATTTCAGGTGATCCCCGAACCTCTGCAACGAAAGGCAAGCACCTAAAGCATCAGGGATGAAGCTGGCTGAGGCAAAAGTCTCACCTTTTCAGTGCGCCCAAAAGGGGGTGGTTCCACTGCGTAACGGTCGCACTTGCAAGGAACCTTGAAGAACCTATCGAACGATCCCTTCACGCTGTAGCGGTTTGGGGCTGGGAAGTTCTACGCGTAAAGATTCACGCTCAACATTTTCAATTAGGAACAACTTCCACGAAGTTACTCGCGATTCTGTTGCGAGTTGAAGTTACTTCAAGCATTTGTCTCCTATTTAAAGCGTCGAGGTAACGCAGCTGCCTGGAAGTCATCCTCTTCAACTCCCTTACTCTCTCGTCGTGTATCTGAGCGGCAGTTTTCTTCGACTCAAGTTCGTAATCTCCCGGACTTGGTGTCAAAAAGGGTGACAGTTCGGTTCGACCTGCCATTCTACTCCAAAAGTTCCCTTTGTACATCAACGTGGTTTGATTCCTTTCCTGGGGATTATAGAGAAGTGGGGTAACAGGAGAAATCAAGAATTCTGTGAGACAACGATTCTTTAAAAATGAAGGAGGCATCGTCATAATTAACAAGACACTTTGTACCTCTCGAGGAATATCGTAAAAGCCTGTTGGCTCATGCTTGATGGGAGGATTCTTCACGAGAACACCGTACTTGTTAACGCGGAACCCTCCATGTAGTTTGGAGGGGATTGACGCGGCCGTGGGTATAATCGAACGAGGGGGACGAGTTAACCAAAGCTACAGTTTGCAATCGGAATTATTAGTCTACTGCGATCCAGGGAAATAAATGTGTAATCCTGGGAATGAAGCTTGATTAGTACTTTGCCAGCAGGACCTCTCCAAGTACCAGGGTGGGTTCTTTTTTTCGGACATTGTTCAAGCAAATCTTCGGACACGTCATACTCTGCTGGCCCTGGCCCTTCGAACACCTGCCTCTTAAACCTGCTATCGGTGAAATCGATACTGACACCTCCCTGTAATCATCGGTATTCTTACAACTAATATTCGCGGAAATTTCAGTGTAAGTGGCGAAACTTTTGGAAACTACGTTCTGGAATGTGTCGCTGCGATTCCGTCAGGTTGTAACAATTTGGGGCTGGGAATAGTATAACATCCTTCGATACGCCTATGGTTTCCCTCTTTGATCCACGCAAAAAGGGATAAACGTGGGCTAAAATTGTCGGTGTTAATATATTCGCAAGGTTATAGGCAACAGACAAATTTACCAAGATGTCCTGGAAGTTCAGGTAGATCAGCTATATCGTAAGTTCCTGGACCAATATCAGCGGGTGTTTGGGTGATCAATTTTGGAAATCTTTTCGCCCTATTGTGCGCCATATTCTACCTACGCTAAGTTTTTACCAAATCATATGTACTATCGTTTAATCTGTAGCCTAACCGTGAAATATGCCAATAGACGGTAAAAGACAATGGACAACCTAATTTCCGTCGATTGGTATCTCTCTTATTATATACAGCAAGTTCCTTTCGACCGCAATGGCATTTCGATATACCATCCCTCACGTTATTCACGTTGCATAACGATTAAAATAATATGCATGAGAAAAAAGAGGCCCAGCGCATCCGACAGCCGCGAGGCGACCGGCTGCTTTCGCTAATGAATCATTCCGCGGCGAGAAAAATTATTTGTTTGCGATAATTGTAACGGCGGTTCTGTTCCCGCCCGAAGGACGCTGTTTTCACTTCTTTAACCTAATTTTTTACAGCCTTCACCTTGCATAAATTTTCGGCCGGGCCAGTTAATAATTTCGTTCTCGTTACGCGATATCCCATTAACGCTTTTGACGCTGGAATAAGAGATTATCGTTCTCATCAAATTGAAAACGATACGCTCGCAGTGAAGGCTTACTACATTCCCCGCAAGTGATATCTCTTTTCGTTGCGTCACTCCACGAATTATCGTCTCGCGTAATTTTGACGATTTCTCAAGAGATCTATTGCAACGTACAGGGCCCGATCTAGCTGTTCCCCCATCGAATGTATTAAAATGCTGAAATACTTCGTCGATGTTAGTAACTATAAGGGGGAGAAACAAGTATGTCACTCATATTTCACCAAATATTCCTCCAACTATTCATTTACACCAAATTTAACCAAAATGTAATTATACATTATAAATAATACTAGGTATGTGATATGTATAAGCATTAACATTAATTTATCGAACGATTAAACATTGAGAATAAAAGAGAATTCATTCGGCGTAGAAAATCATTTGCAAATCCAAGGCCAAATGTTACTAATTGCTTGATATCTCGTGTTGTATCGATCATAGTTAATAATAATTTATACTGGGCGGTTAGTGTAAATGTTGTTAACATTATTTGTCATAGCAATAGCCACTGGAATGGATATTTTAGCAGAAAATCCATTTTTGCCGAAGAATTCGTTGGATTTGGCAATTGTAATTAAGGGGGGTCACTCAAGTGAAAATGAACTACCAGTAATTTTACAGATAAAAATTTGAAAATATTTATATCCATATTATTTTTTACGCTGAAATGAATTATGTAAGAATTAATACAGTGACATTTTTTTTCAAAAATTTAAAAAAAAAAATTTCGAAAAAATTATTCGATTGTAAAATCCATACCCTTATTTCTGTAGAATTGTATACAAAGACTGCAAAAAAAATTTCAGCTCGAAAACTTCATTTTTGTCGGAGACATCTAGCTTCATCTTAAACAAATCTGAACCTTTGTTACAATCTGCCCCAGTCCGGGGTAAATTGTAACACATCTGTTTTACTTATTTAAATACAAATATGAACACAAATAAACATTTCTAAACAATATAAATGAAAACACAAGTGAGAGAAATTCTAGGGAATCGTACGATGTCACCAATACGATGCCACCAATTTCATGCACTCACTGCGAAAATCGGAACGCACCCTCGATTAAATCACCGTCGATTAAATCACCGTCGAATGGTAAGCGCGCTGGTATAATTTTCATAAAATGTCACGATACGAGGTTCCCGAGTGCCTGGAGATAGCGGTCGCTCCAGGACCGCATTGCCATCTCCCGCTCGTACTGCAGCAAACGTATGAATAGATTAAAACACTGTCGAATGGTATACGCGTATCAACACAATTTGCCGAAACACTACTTTCGACCGCTGTCAATATTCGTCGGCGCTCCGCGCGCCACGCGTTCATTTGATCGCAATGTTCGCGCTGAAACAAACGTATAAACTGATTAAAATACTACCGAATTGAATACGTGCATCAATTCAATTCAATTTCACAGAAAACTATACTTACGATGCACCGGCGCATTTCGAACGCGTTCATATGCGACATGACTGTATTTTAGCCCGTGCGTTTTTTTTTTTTTTTTTTTTAATGATTTTAATGGGCCGTCCCTCTAGACTGAAGCCTAGTCACCGGCCAATACTAATTATGGTATTACCGACAATGTAGGAGCCGTAGCTAAGAGTCAGTCGCGGAAAACTTGCAAAAAACCGCACAAGCCTGAATGTTGTGATTGCTGAAAATAAAGATTAAAGATACATAGTATATACGTAATGAACCATTATGAACATTATTTGTGAGAAGAGGCACAAGTAGCGTCAAGCGTGCATTTTTTGGAGGCGCAGACTCGTGCATGCTAGTAGCGTTATGTATGCGTGCGCAAATTGAACTTCGAACAGCGCTATATTATACTAAATGTCCAAATAGGAAAATCCGTCCCATTAATGAAGCAATGGAAGCGACTGATTAGAGAATCAGGACTTCTGGAATCAAAGTATCTTGATTAGAAGAAAAAAGGGGGGAGGGGAGAGGTTAATGGGGAGGAAGGAGAGGTACAAGGTGGACAAGTATGAAGGGTTAGAAGGACATAGGGAAAGGGATTTTGACCTTGTATGGTATTTTGTTCAGGTCATATGTCCCAGTGAGGCGGACAAGAGGGTTTTTGTGTTCGGAGACCGAGTAATTGACGATAATTTTATTAATGAAGTCGCTTAACAAAGGGACCTTGGCGTCACCATGAAGATCATCGGTAGAGTATTTAAACGGTGTATTTAAGATAATTCTTAATATTTTATCTTGAATTATCTGTAATTTACTCCTGTTGGATTTTGAAGTATTCCACCATACCTGTGCCCCGTAAGTGAGCACAGGCCTAATACAAGTTTTGAAAATATGCAGTCGGATATGCAAATTAAGGGGAGATTTGTGGCTGATATGCCTATAAAGGCATCCTGCCACTCTAAGAGTTTTGTTGATACGGTCGTTAATTGCAGCTTCCCAAAGCAATTTATAGTGGAAAATTATGCCCAAATATTTAACTTCACTGGACCAAGGTAAGGCTGTATTATTGATTTTAATATTGAGATTACGTCTTTCTGCAAGAATGTTTTGATTACGCGAGAAAATGATAGCCTCCGTTTTACTGGGGTTTATTTGAAGCTTCCAGTCAGAAAAATAGGACAGAACAATGTCAAGATATACCTGAAGTCGATTAACCAATGTTTTGATATTCCAAGAGGACGTATAAAGTGCAGTGTCGTCCGCATATAAGGCAAAATCGCAGCCAAAGGAGGTTGGAACATCGTTAATAAAAATATTAAAAAGAATAGGTCCCAATACAGAGCCCTGTGGCACACCTGCCTCGACTCGGTGTGGCTTGGACCTACAACCGGCACACGAGACAACTCAATAACTTTACAACTGCCTATCGGTAAGATAAGAGGCAATGATAGCTATTACGCCAGGATCAAGCCCGATACAATGTAGTTTGTAGAGGATGGCACCGTGCCACACCGAATCGAAAGCCTTGGAAAGGTCGAGTAACACCATGCCCGCGACCCTACGGACGTTAAGCTCGTGGGCAATATATTGAGCTATACGAAGTGATTGTTGAATAGTAGAATGGCCCGCACGGAATCCGAACTGGCAGTTGGTCAAAACTCTGTTTTCTACAAGGAAATCCGACAGGTGATTAAAAATGATTTTTTCAAATAACTTACCCATGACAGAAAGTAAACTGATTGGTCGATAACTGGCCACGAGCTCTCCCTGTTTTCCAGGTTTACGGATCGGTACTACTTTAGAAATTTTCCAGGTATTTGGAAAATATGCCAGCGAGATAGATGCAGTAAAAATATAATACAACTGACAGAAAATTTTAGCGGACGCGTGCTTCAACATGGGGACAGTCACGCCATCACCCCCCGGTGCCTTTTTGGAAGCCATTTTATTTATATGCTGAGCAATTATAGCAGGAGAAACTGGTAGCAACATTCTATTCTCCGGAACCGGAGCAGAAATAGAGCAAATATACTCATTGACCATTTCATCATTGGCTGAGGACAGTTGAGCTGCTTCGCTATGAATCCTCGAGAAAAAGGTGGCAAAAAGCTCAGCCTTATCGAGGTCAGCGGTGACAGTATCTGACCCATTTCGGAGCGGAGGTAACACTCTCGTTGTTGGAGTAGAAGTAATCTTCTTATACATATGTTTGCCAAAAAGTAGGATCCGGCTTTTTAAAAGCTCGTAAAGTCCGATCCCACTCGAGTATTCTCAGGAAGGAGATTCTCTTTCGTATAGTTGCGGTTATGTCACGGATTTCAGCAGCCACAACACCGGATCCAAGAATTTGACCGCGTCGACGCAGAGTCCGTCTGTGGCGTATAAAGGAGTTAAGTATTAAAACCTTAAATAAGTAAGCATTCTTGATAATATGAGAATTTTCCGAGATCGCCGCTCTTCTGCGGGAAGCATGTAAAAACGTGGTCAAATTTTTAATACAGGAGTCGATTTCCTGCCTAGAGGAAAGACAGCTGTTAATAGTAAATAACGGGCAGTGCTCTCCTTATACCGCTCCCAATCAACTGATAAGACAAGGCTGGAAGGCCCATCAGCCTGCCTATTAGTCAGTATGACTGGACGATGTGCTGTGTCGAAATAGTCCGACACAGCACACTTAAAATCCGCATGGAAGTCAGTTATAAAGAAATCAATTAAAGATGGTCTAAAACAGCCAGACTGGTGAGTAAAATCTTCGGAATGAATAATCCGGTATTTATGCTTTATAGAATGTTCATATAAAGTTCTACCAGCTCTATTTTCAGCAAAATTGTTCCATGATTTATGTTTAGCGTTCCAGTCAACCCCAATTAAAAAGGGGGACCCCAAACGGACCATAGCATCATAAAGCCAAGTATCCTTAATGGCACCGGGGGGCGCATAACTAACCCCAATAATAATTTTTGGGGCTAAAAGCTTGATAAAACACGCATCATGTGGCCAAGGAGTATTTAATATAATATTTACATAATGAATAGAGGAGTGAATAAAAATAGCTACTCCGCCGTTTTTAACTGGTCGATCGGTACGAACCATTGCGTAGCCAGGCAGCGAAAAAACCACCTGGGGGGTAAGCCAGGTTTCAGTTATTAAAATAATACCCGGCTGCAGATCGGCGACCGCGCGGATCAACTCATTACGCTTATGATAAAGCGACGTGGCGTTCCAGAGCATTATTGTTGGCAAAGGCATCAAACTATTCAATACAACTAAGTACCGAGTAGAAAACCTGAAATTTTTCAGCTACCGTACGGCAGGGACGGAGTTTATTAATTAAGGTTCTAGTAAGAGACAGCATTTGAGCAAGATCAACCATCGAATTTAGCTCTTTGATGGCGCCAAAGAGGTCAAGCATTGTATTTACTCCGTTTGCATGTAGCTCCTGGGGCTCTTGAGTGTAAGAAGCCATATGACTAGGAGGTAGAGAGGGAACAACACTAGGACCTCGAGAGCCGACTGCTACTACATCCGCGTAGGGGCGGATAACAGAGGGAAGAGGAGGAGTAGGACGAGACATTGGAGATGGCATTGCATTAGCTGTTTGATTTAAACTTGGAAAAGCACTCGCACCAAATGCAACCCCATTATTGGTTTTGACCTTCTTATTTCTTTTTTCTAAGTATATCTGGAGGGCAGAACACTGTCCATAATTGGCCGTGTGCTGCCCACCACAATTCACACACTTTGGCGGCGCGTCTAAGGATTTTTGGCAGTCTGCAGTGCGGTGTGTTTCGGCGCATTTCACACATTTAGGCGGGAGCCCGCAATTTGCCGCCGAATGGCCATAAGCTTGACAGCAAAAACATTGAGTATAATTCCTTTTTGAAAAGAATTTCTCCCAGTAAACCCTAGTGCTAAATAAAACATTAATCTTAGAAACTGAACTGGGTGCAGTCCCCTGTGGAAAATTAACCTTATATGTATAAAAAAGGGGAATGATTGATACCCTTGCCAACAAGGGAGACACAGGAAATTGGTCCTTTGGCCTTTAATTCTGTTAAAATATCCTCGGAAGGAGTTTCCGGAAGGCCCTTAAGGGGAGAGACCACTGTAACGGTCCGAAATGTAAGGGTCTTTTCGGGAATTTATTTCAACCAAACAACGCAAGTAAATCAATGTATTTCTCAGTATAGTTAATAGTGTACATATCGAAGGGTAAGAAATTTTTTTTTTCAATCAAATTCATCAATCCGTTTCCTGTATACTCTTCGTCAAAATTTGCGCTGCGGCAAAAACATGCTAGTCGCGTTGACAGTGCCCAGGCTAAATGGTTAATCCGAATTCAAAAACACAATAATAT
Organism: Andrena fulva; assembly: GCA_946251845.1. Classification (NCBI taxonomy): domain Eukaryota; kingdom Metazoa; phylum Arthropoda; class Insecta; order Hymenoptera; family Andrenidae; genus Andrena; species Andrena fulva. The sequence continues at coordinate 21,215,691 of OX276333.1, read as the reverse complement.
TTACAAACTAGAAGCCTGCCTCTATTACGTGACGATAAAAAAAAGTCAAAATTGTAAAAAATTACAAAATGGCGGACCACTGAAAAAAAAATCACGTTTTCGGGGTACAAAATTGGGGAAATGGTAATAAAAAAATAGAAGCAGGTTGAAAATTGAAAAAAACTGATCGTCACGTAATAGCGACGGGTTTTCCGTACAATAAATGTCCTTGATTATAGTTTTCTCTGTAGACTGTCAACGCGGTTGAAAAATGTAATTCTGAGGAAAACGCGTTCAATGTTCCGCGCGGCTCAGTGGCGCGTTTGACACCACTTCACGAAAAATATCATATCTCCGTCAATTTTGCGAATTTCTTTATAAAATTTGGAGAGAGCATTCTTGAAACCCACGTCTTTCAGAAAATGTAAAAAAGAAAAAATCGATTTTTCCGATTTTTTACAGTGGTCTCCCCCCTTAAGGGGACTAGGCAGTCGAAAAATCGATTTTTTTTATTGCATTTTCCGAAAGTACTATCTTTTCTGAATAAAATGCCGTTTGGGTTATATTAAAATTCGCAAAATTGTTGATTTGGCAGCTAAAAAGATCAAGCGGTAACTTTATTGCGTCGCCTTTGCCCAGAAACTTTAAACGCGATTTTCTCGAATCTTTTTTTCTCTTGGTTTTTTCCTGATTGCGAACGAATGGAGGTTCAGATCGACTTGAAAAAAATTACAGGATGTGTAAAACATGTGCCATTTCGCCCCAAACCTCTGATATGATCCGTAAAAATTCGAGATTTTTATAAAAAAAATTGAGGAGTCACCGGATTTTTGCAGCGCACAAATAAGAACGAATTTTTCTCGGAAAAATCGCCGTTTTTCAGCCACCAATCGCATGATTTTTATTTAATTGTTGTTTTTATAGGTTTGGGCGGAAACTATGAATCCAACAAACAAGAATCTCGCCTTTGAAATCGGATTACGTCACATTTTAACACCGATATTAAAGCAAAACAACAGAAAAACGTTAAAATGTTTACCCGTCGGCAGCGCCATTTTCTTATTCCTTTTATTATCTTATTACTTTTTTTTCAATCTGTATGGTAGTAATAAACATTGGGTAAAAGCATATATCTGGATGTGCTTTCATTTGTTTACAAATAAATAAAGGACAGAGTCTATTTCTCACGAAAAACGACTGGCTAGTCCCCTTAAGAGCCATGGTTAGCCCACGTTCGGCATTTAAAGTGAATGTAAAATAAGGGATGTTGCCTTGAGTCAAGGCCTGTTTGAATTTTTTAAAAGAATCGACCTCGTCGAATTGAAGCCTGATTTTGTTCCCCAGGTATTTAATTTGGAAGCTTTTCCCAAAATCGGCCGCAAGTTCGGACTCAAATTTGGTAATGCTGTATTTGAAATTCGAAATATACAACGGTGGGGGCTTGACCGCACGAGCCGGAACAACAAACGGGATAGAGCTCGGCGAACGGGGCCGATCAGCATGCGGCATAACATTGCTAGTGGTAATGTTGACTTCCGGCGGGGTTTTTTTCCCCACTGAAGAAGTTGGCAAAGGAATTTCACTGATCGGTTTGAACGCTGCTAGCACCGAAAAACGGTTTGAAACAGGTATATTAGATATGGGTTCGTCTTCCATTACAGCCGGATTATCCTCCTCAGGGAAGTGCATTAACGGTAGAGAAACATTAATAGAAGTATTTTTCTTTAAAAGCATTGAGAGGGAAGACTTATCTGATCTGTCAATAGTTGACTTTCTATCGTTTTTAGCAACTCTTTTGTGTTTTTTCTTTCCAGGATGCCTATCTGATGAACCTTTATCAGGAACTTTACTTGTATTTGCCACGGGATCGGAATTATCAGAGGTTATAGAGCCGATAGAATGGTCCAGTGGATTTTGAGCTCGTCTTTTAGACGACAGTGAGGAAGCAGATACAGAGCCAGTATTTAGATCGGTAAAAATGGAGTTACTCACCATTTTTCTTTGACTAAGAGCGTCAAGAGGAGACCCATCATTCTTTGGGTTTGCCACAGGGACCCTGAGTAGGGCCCAATTGGTTTCGGGATCAGGACCCTCCACAAGGGTCTCCAAAATGATTATAGCACTATTTTACTATAATGATGTAATTAGCAACTGTGAGGAAAATAAGTGAAAGAGCGCGCACTCAAAGAACTCAGATAATACTTAATTGTAACACTTTATACAGTATTCAACGTACTACTACAAATCGAAGCCACGTCCGTTCGCAACGGGAGCTACGAGCGGAATGTTTGTATTTTAGCCCGTGCGGCGGTGGTCAATGCCCTTATATGTATACATTTAGGGAGTCTAGGCCCGAAGGCTAGTCCTGCACGTTGCGTGGTGGGGAATTCGTGAAGTAGGTGTGGTGGGGTATCCTTATCACAATTTCTTCTTCTTCTTCAATGATGACAACTAATTATTCCAGCTTATAGTACACTTTTATGGTTTACACTTTTATGGTTTACACTTTTATGATTCGTGGTGTGAATTGTACGTAGCTATCATGCGACACGTATACACCTTGAATTTGTCGCGCATGCTATTTGAATTATCACGTACCCCATTTGAATTTACCGCGCTATTCACATTTCATATGAATGTTAAAGCCTTAACACAGTTATGATCATCACTATCATTGATGTAATATACTCTCACACCTCGGTGTGTACGTATGCGTGAATCGGTATAAAAGCGACGTTGGTCAGTCATGCGGACTTCATAACGTCACGTATACTCGAGTGCTAACAAGTCTCGTTCACGTCAATTTCTTCATCGATCAGTATAATCGTACATAGTACACATCGAAATGTACAAACGTAGCTTAAACGAGTCATCCTGCGCATCCGATAATACTGATGGCTTTCCTAATAAACGCCAACAGCAACAATGTCCTCATCAACAATCCGATATGAGGTATGTACGCATTACTATTCACTTTTCACTTATTTCTTTCACTTATTTCTTTCACTGTATATGGAAACGCCTGATGTATTAATTCTACACGTATGTTCCTTACAGTTCAGGATCTACAACGTTAAAAACAGCGAATACGTCAAAACCATTAAACGTACGGATCCTGGGGCGTGAATATCCTCTAACACCGACAGCCTATAAACGGTTAATTATTGGAATTCGCATTGGCATGGGTTCGTGCCGTGTAGAGATCACAATAGTTGATAATAAAAGTAACGAGCTGAACTTTTCGATGTCCACATGGAAGCTCCTACTGCAAAATGGACCAGATATACTTGAAACATTATACGCTAACGCAACATCGCCCCAAACCCCCATCATAATTGATCATTTGCGAATCGAATTCACACACATGCGTGATACTCAACTCATCAGAATCATCGATAATCACGTAGCCTTATACATGACTGAAGCCACGATGCGAAAACTATTCACGTATGAGTATTGCATCGATCATATGTTCACCTGGCTGTCCGAAAATATATACTCTGTAAGTAGTAAATACACCGCATTCGTAGACGTTCTACGTAGCGCTACCGCACCAACTGATTATGTGAAATTAATTTTCGAAAGCGACTACTTCGAGCAGCATTCTTTGATCGATTGCGAATTATTAGCGTTAGGAATGCAATCCATGCTGCGCGATGTAAATCATGTATCATTATAGTACGCGTATGTTTTAATAAATGTATGACTTTCACATTAATATCTGTAACGAATCATTTATTATATCCTTTCCCACTAATACGGAAGAGAATTACTCGTTCGTAAAGCATGCGTTAGGTCATTTGTCTGCTAGATGACCGAGAGGCAATCGTATCGCATCGTTTTCTTTGGGAATTTCAATTATCCTCTTTGAGAATTTCAATTGTCTTCGCTCTGAGATAAACCAGCGAGCTGTTCTGTCAGCAGGTGGCGAGTGTTATCACCCCTTCTTACGTCTCCGCTATACCTATTCCTTCTATACACACGTGTAACGCCGCCGCCGCCGCCGCCGTCGCCGCTCGATGCGTTACCACGTGTATTGAATTACAGCATTCGTGATATGGACGTTTATATCCGTCACGGTGGTCCTAATCTTTAAAGAAAAAAATCTAAAAAAAACGGATTTTCAGGGGTCAATTTCACCCTCTTAGAGTGAATTTGGGCAGCAACAAAAATTGAGTAATACATACCTATATATCCTCTACTTATCCCCAAAGATTAAAGTTTAAATTTGTTCACTCGAAGGGGGTGAAATTGACCCCTGAAAATTCGGCTATTTTCCGATTTTGTGTTATAACTCACGCACCGTAAGAACTGTAAGAACTATAATTTACCAAATGTTAGTCCTAATTAAGAGAAGTAACTTTTTCCTGAACACTTTTTTTCTATCTCCTACAGTTCGCGAGTAATAATACAAAATAAAAAAATTTTCAGGGGTCAATTGCACCCTCTTGGAGTGAATTTGGGCAGCAAACGAAATTGGGTTGTACTCAGCAGGACTTCCGCTACATATTTACAGAGTTTCATAATTTTCTGAATTTCCGGGTTCGGGATCTTCCCTTGTCAAATGTATGGGGGTTGAAATTTGGTAACCCGGCACACATGAAAATGGTTACTCCTACGAAAAAAACTTATACAACCTTTTTTGTAGAGAATTTCCTAGGTTATAAATTGTGTGAGACCTATTTTTGTCGCAAAACTGCTAGATAACGAGATATTCGCGAAAAACTGTTATTTTTTTTTTCAGCCCTCTGTAAAATTTTTATTAGCGGCACTCGGATCGATGGGGACTTTTGACATATTGTTTAAAACAACCAAATAAAGGCCCATACCAAAATTTAGCTTGCTGGGATTTATTCCGAAGACAAATCCTAATTTCACTGGACTAAAGGGCGGACCGCCCGAAGCAAGATGTGGCCAAAGAGCCGAAGATAGCCCGGCCAGAGAAAAGGCCACATCATTTGGGCTACCAAGAATGGCCCTGCATCTTCGGGTGCAGGGTTATTCTTCTTTTGCCATTATGCTCGCCTGTAGTTGTAGTAGTAGCAGTAGTTTGGTTGGCAATAGGCTGACCCATCAATAACCCCCCTCCCCCCCCCCCTCCCCCCTCCCATAAATTGAGCATACCGCGTTTTCAATCAGGGTTGCGAAGAAGATTACGGGTCCAGTTAGTGTTGCGACTAAATGTTGATCACGGTTTGAATTAGCGTTACGTATCGAGTATTCCCCGCGTTTCGTTCCAGCATAGCGTTGCAAATGAATATCGACCGTGGTTGTTTGTAGTTTGTAGTGCTCCGAAAAAAGAGTCGCGATTGTTTTTGAAATTGTTCTTGTGTTTTAAATTCGAGTTACTAGAGTTTGATTTATTGCATTACTTTTGATTCATAGTATTGTTTTTATTAGAGTTGCGATGCGACTGATCGCGTTTTTTTAATTAATCTTCCTAGTTTGATTCTTAATATTCTTTCGAGTTAGTGTTGCGATGATGACTGATCGCGTTTGTAATTAGTGTTGCGCCCCCAGCCCCCAGTGCCCCAAAACTGTCCTGGGACATGTCTGGAGACATGTTCCTGGGACCAAGGAGTTACGAGCAGCTGAATTTGCTGCACAGCCTTCAGGAAGGCTGCAACGAATTAAACTTAGAGTTGCGTATTACGAGACACAGGTGTACTGAATTTTTATTAGTGTTGCGAAAAATGAAACCACCTACGTGGTGGTTCTCGGTAGCTTTTTATTTTTTTCAGAGTAGTGTAGCTCCTTGGGAGCTTTTTTGTTTGCTATTCGGTATTTGTAACAAGTGCGGTAGAATTTTCAGTAATGAAGCACCATCCGGGAATTTTGAAGTTGTTTGAGAAATTAGTGCTGCGAGTAGTCCAAAGTCCTAGTGACTATGCTCGGGAGTTGATTTTAGGCTGTAATAAGTTAGCGTTGCGAAAGAAAGAAGCGGTCCACTCACGGTTTTCTTGCATTAATGAGTGGACAATGATCTGCTGCCCTTCCGGCTACTGATCATTTTTTCTACAGGCCCTACGCGGCTGCACCTTCCTCCTCCTCTTACCACCACCTACCCACCCTTGAATCGAGTGTTTGTCGCTGGAAATATTTTTTTAAAAGTATATTCATATCTTGCAGAAAAATGTTTTCTATCTTTTTTAGAATATTTTTAAATTTGAAGTTCAAATTTTCATAAAATGGCATCGGAAAAAATTTATTTTATAACTGAAAGAATGGCGATGAAAGGTGTGATTCATTATTTGTAACAGAAATTACAGATTTCTGACACACCTCCATTCAATTGAAGTTCTAATTAGAGTCTTTGAAAAGTAGTAGCAGCTATTCCTCATTAGAGTTGCTGATTTTTGCATAGTAACTTCGCCAATCGTTGTATTTATTTTCAGATGGATAAGAAATGTAGTATATATTTTTATAAATTTTCAACATTCCTTTGCATTGATCAAAATTCACCCGCGATTGTTGCTTAATTTTATGATGTTGAAACGAAATTTGCACTGAAAAAGTAGGTAAATGCAATTCGGCACTTTATATGTATTGATAGTAAATTTTCCATATTAACGCGTGCTCGTTGTTGCTACTTTCTGTATGAAAGTAACTTCGATTACTGTGCAGTAAAGTGCAATTATTCCAATCCTGAACATTTGCACAAATGTTTTTGATTATTGTATAGTCGAGTCATTGATACATAAAGTTTGAAGATGCCAATTAATGAGAAACTACAAGGAAACTAGATGTAAAGTGCTTAAATTTATGAATATCGATTGCTTCGGAATGAAATGTAATATCATTAGTAGCTTCTTTTTCATCAATTGCTAAAGTTTTGATTGCCTACTTTGTCTGCTGACAATGAAGCAGTATTTTTTAATCTTTTTCTTCTTTAATCTTAATACCAAATCGATATTCCATATTGAGTTTTGGCTTGAGCTTCAAATATGATATTTCAATATTTCGGCAATAGTGATTCAATGAAAAGACTATATCTGTGGAAATTACATTACTCAATCGAGATAGATTGTAGGTACTAATCCACTGATAAAGTTTCTGTTGCAGAGTATCATGTGCGAAGAATATTGCAAAAAGAGGATTTCAGGTTCATCATCCATGAGAAACCAAAACTCAAGGAATTTTTATTAATAGTTTTGAGAATGTTTCAGGTAACATCGTGGGTCCATCGAGGGAAGTAAGAAAAACACGACAAATACATGGCGTGTCCAGGTATGTTTGAATTATATTTCAGCGCAAAGCGCGATCGAAGGATCTATTCATAGATCTCTGACGGAATGGCTGCGACGAGTACGTGCCTCGTTAGAGGTCGCCACGTGCACCGCCGGGGAGCGCGTTTGGTCGATAATTCGAGACGTGTCGACGTTGGGAAACGTGGTGTAGCAACAAAGTGCGCTGAGTTTTAACGTCAGTGCTGTACGTTTAGTATAAGTAATACACTATATCGCAGCAAGTGTTCTATTAAGTTTGTCGAACGATGGCGAAAAGCGAGGAGAAGTTCGACGGTATGTTGCTGGCGATGGCCCAGCAGCACGAAGGCGGCGTGCAAGAGGTTGGTTCCTATTTCGTTGCCGGTATAGGTTATGTTCCACCTTTATAAACATCACCGATTCAAAATGAATCGGGCGCTACACGCGAAATCTCTCCGTTTCAGTTGCTCGACACGATCTTCAGCTTCTTCGCGAGGAAAACGGACTTCTACACTGGTGGAGGCGAAGGTGCCGCGGAAAAGGTGATTGTCTCGTTGCATCTTGCACGTTGTCCCCGATAACGTTCTCTCAGAGAGATTTCAACCGCCGCGATGCTTTCATGTCGAATTCCAGCTTGTCATGGGCAAGTTCAAGAAGCACGAAGCTACCGCTGTAGCTAAGGCTGCCAGTGAGAAGGCGGAACGTATGGAGCAGGAGAAGCGGCGCAAAGAGAGGCTGGAGAAGAAGAAGAAGGAGGAGAAGGAGCAGGAGGAGAAGCTAAACTCTGAGTCAAAGATCGTCGAATTGACCGACGAACAGGCTGTTAAGTTACAGGAGGAAATAGATAGCAAAGTACGTACGCGGCGTATTAGTTTGACGTTCTGTATTCAATTCAGGTGGAACAGTTCCTGTAATCGCACACCACTTTTCCAGAAAGCGGAGAAAGAACCATCCGCGGTACCTGGGCCTAGTGGTGATAACGCTGATTCGGCGAAGAAGCTGGAGGAAGAGGAGGAGGAGGAGGACGAGAAGGAGAAGGACAAACTTAGACCTAACAGTGGAAACGGCGCGGATTTACCAAACTACAGATGGACTCAGACGCTGCAGGACCTGGAGGTGAGTACCGCAAATATTCTGCGTGAAAACATGTTTCTTATATCTTGCTCTTGAAGTGGTTGTACTTCTGTGCATATTTTTTACCATTAAATGGAATATTGTGTTCGATTTATGATCGAGATAAATTCGTTCAATTTTTTGCCTGTGCTGTGTGAAAAATTTTACGATCGTTGTTCTTGCAAATTGCATAATGTACCGCCTCTAAAAATATTAAAATTTACTACTCGAATGGAACTTCAAAAACAGTGGGACTTCGTGAATCTGCAAATATTGATTTGGTCGTTCCTATACTTCGTAAATATTTGTTCTATTTAGAATAGGCTTAACGAATATGCTTGTCGTCCGTAATCACGCTACACGTATCTCTTAATAAAAATATTATATATAGAGTGGGTAGGGGGACAGGTGAAATAAAACAACTGTTTGTTTTTCCTCGTGGTTCGACAGTTTCTTGTTGAATCGACGATTAATTAATACGCAAGTAATATCACAGTTGCGAGGTGCGATCGACGCGATCGCTTCTCATTGCTTTTCCTTACATTCCCTGGACAGACACCCCGAACGGAAATCCAGGCTTAATTCCAGGCGTTTTGTTAGTAACAATTAAATAACGACCCCTAAATTAACGTCCGCCTAGCTTACTCCCACCTCGTCGATTGCTCTGAACTGTCCGTCAACGTTAATCGAAGAAGTACTTGTGCGACTTACGAAATTTTGCTCGACGACGATAACACTACCATCTAATCGCTTTGCTATCCTATTGCCGGCCCTCCTTATCGTTCCGAGTCGCGAACTCGATCTACCATTCCGCGATCAGTCGAGAAATCGGAGAACTGGTTCAAACAGGTCATAAAGTCTAATCGTTTTTTTATCCATCTATCGCGTCGTCGTTTATCTTAATAGAAAAAAAAAGAAAAGAAAAGAAGTAGAGAGAAAGGTTCTACGATACACGTCGAATCCGGAGGACTCGTCAGTCCTCTCGTGGAATACTCGACCGTCCCAACGAGTTCGGATCGCGTTGAGCTAATCTGTCCGCGCTTACACTAAAACCTAGTTCATTACACGAACGTAATTACTGAGTTCTCACGTACCGCACGCAGAACAGGTGCAATACAGCCTTTGAAACTTTATCTCTAATCGAGAACGTCTAAACGCGTTGCCCTAACGGTCTAAGTGAGAATATACACGTACGCCTGTATATACGAATTGATTCGGTCGATCGTGATCGAGGACGTTGGATTAAGAACTCCTCTGCTTCATTGGGGAAACGTTCTTCTTCCTAGTTTCCCTCGTTCGGCGTTCCTCCTCGTTCATCGCCCTCACGATCGTCCACGGTCCTCTGACTGGTTAGTCAGCTTCGGCCTAGTTGTATTTGTCGTGAATTCTCACTGGAATCAAGAGCGAACAGCGCGTAGATGAACGGAAATTAGATTTATAAATCTCAAAGAACACCGGTACCATATTGGAGACCGTTTGGAAGTAAGCTGCACGATTCAGTGATAAATGTGCAGGGTACTAACTTTCCATGTAAAGGATCCCGAGAAGCAGGCCGACCATGAATAGGAAGCTCATCGTACAGACGAGCACGGTTAGCTGGTTTCTCGCGCAGCAGGACTTCCTGTAGACGGTCGTTGGTCTGCCTAAACCGTTCACGACGGTGAAGTGGGTGCTGCTCGCCATGGAGGCGGTGTCCATCTGTTTCGGCGTTGTCACCGTGGGTGGATGAATGGCTGCGAGATTGGCCAAATTCGCGGCTGTCAATAGCAACGTGCCTGACGCGGCACTCTGTAACAGATCAGCGTTATAGTTCATCGATCAGTTGTCCAGCTCTGATTCGAAATGGTGTGAAAACCCTTTGATCTCCTTCGATCATCTCAAACAGTAACTCTGAGCGTATGGACCGTGATGATCGAATCTAGCGAGACTCGTGAAAGTTGGTCATTGTCCGGTATAGTCTTTGGGGTGTGCGTCTTCTTCGAACTCAGATATCAGACTGTCAAACTATGTCACCATGTCTTTCTGTCTGTTCCTCAAGTTCTCCCTTGATACATGTTCGATCTACAATCAAATTCCAGCCATATCTCTTTTCTCTTGGGTATCCACAGAAATTGCCACATAAATACTACAAGCCCGTCTAACCCAGACCTATATATCCTCAAGTTACCCTAGTTTCCTCAAACACACTTCCCATTTGTGGGAGTACATGGAACCGAAACAAGTCCAAACACCAGTCTATGGATCAGTTAGTCCGTTCGTCAGGTAGACCTGTCTCGCAGGTCTTCTTTCATCCGAAGCCCATCGCTCTGTAGACCTGAAACTCAGTTGTTCTTATTTTTGAAAGTACCACAAACAGAGAAACTCAGACCAGTGGGTCAGTCAGTTCGTCAGACACGTCCGTATCTCAAAAGTCCACCCCCTTTCGAAGCTCGTCCTCCTCGAAGCCAGACACCAATTGCCAGCCACCCTCCCGCGTGGTTAACGCGATTCGCTTACGTGTGTACTGGCGGTGGAGCCCTGCGACGACGTGGACCCTCTGGAAGGCGAGTTTGGGTGAAGATGATGAGCCCAGCTACCATTTTCGCTGTCCCTCTCGCTTCGCCCGACCAAGGACGGCCTTGGGATGTGCCAGGAAAGCGGGCTGCCCGCTACCGCCGTCGTAGCCGGCGTCTCCTCGATCTGAAACCAACGTAAATCGACGTGAAGCTTTGATTGCATAAGCGATAATGTCGCGCCGATTACACTTCTCCGCCTCGCCCGCATGTCCTCCACCTGCAGCCGCGTGTCGTTTATCTGTCGCCGTTGGAACATTACTCTACATGTAGTTACGGTATCTCTGTTTCATCTGTTTCTCGACGAGCCGCGGTCGCGATTGACCAATCAGCAGATTAAGTGACCACTTAAAACGGGGTATTTTAAGCTGATACCAAACACCTCTGCCCCGTCTCCCGTTCTCATCCGCCAGTTCCCTGACTCCGTATCGCCACCTTAGCGCGAATCCAGCCGTCGATTATTAATTAGCTACCCGCCGCCTAGGGGCGTCGGGAACTCCTTCGCGCGGATTTCGCGCGTTAACCAACCCAGCCGCGCCAGGCGCATTGTATTCACCTGTCCGTCAGTTTCTCTACATGCTCGCGTCATAAACAAAACTTTGCATACCAGCCGCCGAGGGTTTTCGAAAGCGTGTCGCAACGTCTCATTGTTCTAGCGGCGGTCCCATCTGCGGGTAGCCGTATTCGCCTGGTGTGTTTCACCGACGTCGAAATACCAACGGGAATGATGCACCGAATGAAATCGCGCGGGCCCGATCCTCTCTCGAGCTCCCCTCGAGCGTACAGAGAACCGTGCCCTCGCGGTTCCCAGAAACTCCGCATGGAAACGCGTTGGTACAGCGAATCTAATGAGGCTCTTAACAGCTCGAGTCGCGCGAGACGCGATACCCTGATCGTGTCGCAGGAATGCGTGATTCCATCCTAGTCGATCATAAAGCAAGCCAGAAAATACCTCTCGAGGACGCTAGCCACTTCTCGAAGGAAGAATTTCGGCGTGCACCCAGGGGCGCCCGGCTCTCGGCATTCCGGTTTGATCGTTGCGCAACAACGGTACTCTCGAATTCCTCCGGCCGGCTCGTAACGTTCCACGGTAATTTTTTGCACCGTCGCGATTCCGTGGTCCTCCTCATCGTCGCTTCGTTTCCTCGATTCGTGAAGCACGGTCCTGCTGGCTGGGCAAGGTGCACGGCCGCGGACGCGTTCAGGGCCAAAGCCGAACGTAGCCGCGGCTCGCGCGCCGTTTCCGCGACTTTGACACAGGAGGTCCCAGCGGGCCCTGCTACTTACAAGCGCGTACACGCCGATTACGCCAGTTAATTGGCCATTTTCGCACGTAAATCAGCCGCATTTCGCACCGCGGAGGCCTACCTTCGCCCGCTGGCCGCCGCCCAAGGTCCACCGAGGTCTCTGCCTTCTTTCCCGTGCCCGCGCCTTTTCCATCGGCGCCTATGCTCCAGATCGAAGGTACCGGCCCTAATGGAGCACCGCGGCCGACTGGCCCCACGATTTATGCGTCCTGTCCCGGGCGTGGTCGGCTCAGAAAATAACGTGGACGCAGCCTTGCGCCGGCATTTTTGCCGATCGGACCCCACGATCTTCCGGGACCCGACTGGCTAAGTGTTCCTCGAGCTACAAGCTCCGGGGAGCGATTTCAGCGACCTGATCGATCGGTGTCGGGGGATCGAAGGTCTCTTGGTGATGGATTTATCAGACCCCCCGACGACGCGGCTAAGTTTGTCTTACAGCGAATGATAGAAGGTGCTTGTGGAATGCCGAGTGATTTAAAAGATGGGTGGAAGAATTTAGGGACGCGCGGTGTCCGCAGAAATGGACAAATTGTGTGCAGTTAAACTGTTCGTCAGGTGATTCGTCAACCAGAAACGCAGCTTGCGCACTGGAACGTGATTGAAGACGAATTAACTCGGTTTGCTCGCAGCAAATACTACGTAAGACGCAATGCTGCGTTTATTTATTTCGTATGGGTGTAGTTGTCGATGTTTCGCGGCCAAGTGATTCGTGTTGCCTTCGCCAAGGCACGTTCGAGTGGCGAGTTAACGTGTTAAGGGATGCGGGCAATTTATCGCAGGAAGAGAGTGATTTTTAAGAGAACCCTGATGATCGTAGCCGTTCTTGAACTCCAGTCAATGAAAGTTACGTCGAAAGGATTAAAAGCCACGCGACCCATATGTGGCGCAATAGATCCTAGACAATGGAGGAGAACGGCGGCGACGAATCGGAGTTTCATAACTGAATCTCGATACCTGACAGTGCTCGGTGTCGCTGGTGACAGGTATTCGTTGCCGAGCCGGTATATCTCGAAATTTTTGCCGGACACGCGGCGAGAGAGGGCCAGATACAGAGGGAGCGGGATCGAGAAAGAGAGAATGGCCTGGGCGACGCTCAAAGAGAGGCGTCGTTAAGAATTTTTGTGGAATTCAATATACTGGTCAGCCTCGAAGCGACGCACCTGTACTCTGGGCCCCACCGTAACACGACACTCTGAAACTCCCATTTTTTCCCCCTCGCGATTATTATTCTCGCCCTGTATATGGGACGCTCGAACAATTCTTCCCTCGATCTTCCTCTCGCCGTCCTTAGGAGAAACGGAAGGGATGAGAAATATCGCGAAGAACCGCCGTCGAAACGAGCACGGATGGAAGCCAGCCATTTCTTATGTTACCATTAATTGGCACTGATCTCCATTGATCATTAGCCGAGGGATCTACACCTCTGGCTAGCTTTTGAAGCATTGATGCATCGAGGGTATCTTAGAGTTTCTAGATGATCACCTATTTAAGTACCATGCTCGGCTCCTCTTGAGTGATTGAAGAAAAATCAGTCCTTCTTGCGCAGTACAGCCTTTGGCATAACATCCTTCGGACGGTAGTGTGTAAATGTTACCTCATCGTGCACATCTACAGAACACATCGGTTCATCGATCTTTGCTCCTCTTGTTTGGCCACGTTGCTCTCCTCTTAATGCGCTTCGAGGTTTCCAATAGAGATTTTCGGGAGTAGCCAGCCGGCTGCCGTTTCCCTCCGCCACTCGAATGCCTTCTATTTGTTCCTCTGCCATTACGTATGCAAAGATTCGCCTCGTAAGGAAGCCAGTGACTCGACTGGAATTCCACGTCACCTCGAAGCAGACCGGTTGCACTAGCAGGAGGTATAGGTCCGAGGATCATCCCAGGAGCGCCACGTCAGCCGACACCTGGGGCTATGTTTCCTCGTTACCGATACTCCAGGGTAGATACGGCTTCATCCGCGTCTAATGAGCATCGCGCCTCGCGGATGAACATACGATCATAAAAAGATATATGTTACAAGGTAGCGATAACAGATTCCGTGGCTTCACCTTGTCAAGCTTGCCAGAGATTGCTTTCCCCGAGGGATGGCGATGCAATTATTTTCCTTGGTTCTTTTGGTCCTCATACTTAAGGAAGCACCATCCGTTTCTGCCCGCTTCCAGGTAGCTTAACCGATCAGCCAACGTTTTTTCCTCCTACATCGAAAGGTGTCGTTTAGGCTACTGTTTGCATATCTAAAGTCAATAATCCAGGCTACAAAGGAGTCTCTTCGCGATTAAGGATTCCCAGCTGTGTCTTAAAAAACATATTCTAAGAACACGTCAGTTTTGAGTATAGATACAAGGAACCCGGATCTCTGCGAACGTACCGCTATTCCGAATCGTCTGAAATTCATATCCATATTCTCCGTTCATAGACAAGTCCCTAAATTTCTGAATCAAACTACGCTACCCCGCACCAGAACAATTTCCGCCACCTTTCAAAGCAGTACTTACGTACATGCAAGTGCAAGAACGTAACGCCCCAACCAGTGTCGCATTACGATCGCAGCAGGGATGTCACGCGACATTTAAACGAACGTCTCCTTTTTCCGCGGCCGGGAAATCACGAAGGCACGCGGATCCATTACGGCCTCATATTAGTTTACCTGAACGCAGCTCCTATCTTAGCAAACGCCGATCGTCCCTCTAGGTTTCGTTCAAGGATGTCTCTAATAACAGCGAACATTACGTGTCCCCCATGGGTAATGTAACGCCTTCGTTACGTCGGTGTCAGGTACCAATCACGGAGTCATTACTCCGACGATCGTTAAGGTGAACGCAATTAAAATCGCGGCTCAGGTGTATCATGATTCCCCCCGCAGCCACGGGCTCGCCAGCAAAAATGCCTCCTCGTTTACGTATTATCAAAAGCGATTGTACGAATCCGAGAACCTACCATTTTCCACTATAAAGATCCCCGGGGAGGCAATAATTTTAATAATGCACAAGTTTCGACACAGTCTCGTTCTCAGTCCCCGCGCTCGTGTGCCCCGTTCTCGTTCTCTCGCCGCGCGGTAAACGTTGCCTCACAGAAAGCATAAATCTAAGAACCGTTTGCCGCGATCGTCTACATATTTTGCAACGCGTCCGACGCTCTCATTACGTCGGACGATTGCACGGCTCCGGTGTTCACCATCGACCAGCCTCGGCCGGAGAAAAATGGTAGCCCCTCGATTACGATCTGCCGCGGATCCTCGCGGTCGATTGGGATCATCGGGCTTATCGTTTATGATCGACACTTTGCGCCACGGGTCCTTGAAACCACTGTCGGCGAAGGCGAGGTACAACCAGAACATCCATGCTGACGAAACTACCGATGCACTTCAAAAGTCGCGGAGAAGTGTAGAAGTCTTCTAAGAGCTTGGCAGAGTTTTACCGTTTAAAGGATAGAGGTGGAAGAGTGTAATAATAAGTCAGTATTTACACTGCGGTCCAGAAGTCTGTTGATGGATTATGTCATAGAAAGTAGAAGATTTAAGTGACCCAAGACTTTGGGCAGTTACGTCCTTGGATCGAACAATTTCCAAAGATCCATTGAGAAAGTTTGTGTGTTCGGGAATCTGATTACCAGATCTGGACACTTTCTCCCGCAAGCGTTGCTTCACTCGTCGGAACGGTGATCATCTAGATTTATGGACTTGGAGATCTTAGAGGAACTTCGGTATCATCCGTTAGCCACTCTATTATCCTCCCTCGGGGGTACACTCTTTCATACATCTGAGAATTCTGAATTCTATCTGACAGAGGGAGCAGGAAACAACAGAACGTGTCATCGCTATTTTCCTATTCGTCACAGGAAAGCAACGGTCCACTGGAGAAGCATATATCGCAACAGCCTCCATAGATTTGCAAATGAGATACCGCCAGGCAATTGGCGTTTCCCTTATTCGCGACACGCGGAAGGAGCACGCGTTGTAACGCGTTGTGTCTCGATTTTAAGAGCTGTTCGAGGCTGCTCGCGCAACACTCGCCCGCAGATAAGAGCGTTCGTTCCGCGAGCTACGGCGGAAGGAGAGAACCGGAGAAAACCGTGCAACGCACACACCGGTGATTCCGTATGCGAGCGAGCATCGATACACGCCGGGCTGATTCAGGAAACGGCTTTCTTCCTCTTCTCCAGAAGCTTCTAAAGAGGATTCTCTCTGCCCGCGTAACACGAGGACTTTCGTTCTCTCGCCGGCTAAACCGTCGTAAGAGCCGAGTGTTTGCACGCGCGCGCGGGTAGAGAGACCGATATTACGGGAGAAGAAACGACTGCTGACCGATCGACGACGAAATTTATCGGTGAATAATCGACTCACCTTGGGCGGGTACGATGAATCGATCAGCGGCTAAACGCGAGCCTTAACGAGAACAGAAGCGTTCCACGATAATGACGGATGATTGCCAATAAGGACTCGGCCGGTTGTATACATATCTCATTTGGATTCATCGGGGGCAACCTTTTGCCGCCGTTTCGACGGCCTTTTTTCTTGTAAATCGACCTGGTATCTACTAATTGGCGATCAGAGCGGCCTCGTCGGCGCCGTACGGAAAGAGGAAGGCGAGGGAAGGACATTTAGACAGACGCCAATTTACGTTACACTTTTCACGCTTCCCCGCCGATAGCCCTCGATACAGGAAAAGAAGAACGAAACGTGGGGAACCTTCGTTGATCGCGCGATGTCGCCGCGGAAGTAACGATGATCGATGCGTATAACGCTACGTAAAGGCTAATTGCATCCGGGATCGTTAAGACGCTTCAAAGCGATCAGTGCAGTGGGCTTCGCGCTTTCTGGATATCGCCAACGGCTGTCGAGACAATTACTTCATAACCGTCATCGCTGGTAAATGATCGTCAAGGTTATTAAACAGAATCGCTGGAAGCTTGGCTGGGATCCTGTTTGTGGATCATTTCACTGGCTTCCTCTTCAAAGTCCTACCTAATCCCCTCTGGTCAAAGAGATTCTAGCAAGTTCTTCTCGGTGGTTGCAACTTTTTACACGAGTTAATCTTCGAGCCTCTTTATAATCGAGGGCTAGCAAGTCTTCCAGGCTACTCACTGAACATGTGTTTGATATGCCACACAACAAGCCTCGATTAGACCACTCAGGAGTCTTTCGTGTCTTTGAAGTGTCATCTTGTCTGCGCATAGCCGTCCAGTTCTACTTGCAGTGGTAACTTGCTATCGAAGCCCAGCTTTCCCGGCGAACTACTCGCCACTTGTCTCCAGAGTTATGCATCAACGTTATGTCATCGGGCCCGCGTAAATTTAATTAGCCCAAGTGATTTGCACGCCCGGCTACTCCTTCGCTTTTCCCTCGCGGATCAGAATTCGCCACTCGTTTATCTTCATTAGCCCGCAGTGGACCCCCGAGCCTGGCCCGTGGCGATCTGTCAAACGTAACGAGAGATTCAACGCGAGTAGCTGCGCTACCTTTTCCACGTAGCTCGTGGCCACGTTCACGCTAGCCCTGGTATCTCGAGTCCCTCGGCTTCTCCAACCGGCTCTCCTCGTTCTTTTCCCTTGTGACTCTTACTCGTCCCCATCGCGATTGACAGCTGCGCTTCAGAGACCTCGAGGACGCGTTCGGTAATACAAAAATTGTTTGCAATCCGATTTCTACGTTGCAAACAAAACTTTCCATTCCACCTACCCGAGGAGAAGCCCGACACTCGACGCGTTTTCGGCTCCAAAACTTTCGACCGCTTTCTTCCCACCGATCACTTACAAAGAACTCCACGTCCGATGGAGAATAAGATTTACCGCTATCGTCGCCGATAGTGCCGCGAATCGCTATCATTTATCCTCCTCGCATAGCCTCGAGCGTCAATCGCCGACTGGATGCCCGATCGGCGCTCGATCAATCGGATCGACGCACCGGTGCGTTTTCCTCCCGCGAAAAGTTCGCGCAACAGTCCATAAATCAACGGGGCCCAGCCGCGGCTATAAATAATCCGAGCCGTGAATATATTGATTTCATAACGCCTGGCAGGGCGATTCTGTTTGCGAATTATTTACGCGTGCGTCCCAGCCACCGCGATCCACGACGATAAGAAATACGTTGTCCGTGGCGCTGGCCGGTGGATGATGATCGCTGCGTCACGTCCTCGTCACCGACGTGAAATGCCACGGTGGTCTTACACTCCCGATCCAGGCGAACCTGTCCCGGCTCGCGGACCTTCTCTAGGTCGTATGGAAACGACCGCTTCTGGTCGATTTGCATTTACAACGTAAATAAAGAGTCTGCCAGAGCGGCGCTCCGAAATTGCGACATCGCCGTCGGGGATTACGTCCGACTCGCGTGCCTATATTTTCGAGTTCCCCTTTCGCACCGTTTGCCTTTCCCATTAACCCCTTTTCACCTTTGTCTCCATTCTCTTTGCCTACCCTCTTCGTCTGCCTTTTCCACGAGGCTGTTATTGAGCGATACGTTTCATACGGCGTCGATCGTTTTCCAAGTCGGATCGAACCGTGTCATAATCCATCAGAGTCCTTATGCAGATGACGTGCGCGAGGATATCGCAATATAGCGCGCCTCCCACCCACGTTCTCGCGCTGTGAACTAGAATCGGTGTTGTTTCTCCTTTTGAAAGCAGAAACGTGTAACAGAGGCAGCCATTCGAAGATCGATCGGTGATAATCAGAAGACACACGGATGGTGATGCAGAGGATCGGCTCGCTGGGTTAATGGGAGATGCCGGGAACTTGTTAGAGAAATGTCACAGCACCTTGGGCCGCGGGATGAAAGTTTGACACACATCGTTTCTATCACGTAACCTAATGAAATGTTTCCTTGATAAACCCCGAAGATGCGTAAGAGTGAATTATATAATTATTACGGCGGCCTGGGCGTCTCGGTGTCATCATCGTCACCTGGTCATCGGTTTCGGTCGTTCCCAGCGGGCGTGGAAAGGACACGCCTGTTCGAAGATATGTTTCGAGCTGCCAGGCGGTAGCCGTGGTAATCGATGCATAGTTTCTTGTAAATAGGTTGCCGTGGGAATACGATTGCAGATCTTAAGTGATATGTATCAATCTTTCACGCGCCTAATAGAGGTGTCGGGGACTTTATCGTTTAGTAATTCGAAACTGTGTTGATATCCTAAAGGTACTTCAGTGAAAAAGTCGGAGACAAGTAGTAGCCTCGGGTCGATGCCAATTTTATTGAAAAACCAGTTCTTTCCTCGAAGTCCGTTCCGCGCTTATTTCGGACGCTCGTGGGAACCTCGAAAAACAACCAAAATACGAACTTGGCTGCTTCAAAGCCTCTTTTTGGAACCATTTCTTTCAAAATTTATTTGCCCGAATATATTTGCATACAACAGGAGCAAGCACTCAATGTTACAAAATCGATTTCTCCGGGCTGACCACAGAGGAAAAGAAACCACTTTTTTTCCGTTCCGTCTCCGGTAATCGAGACCTTGATGGAAGGTGTTTAGGAATCAGGTGCTCGTCGATTCGTGCGCGTTCATCGGCTCCTTCGTTAGCGGCCGCTCGTTAATGTCATCGAGAGCTTTCCTAAGCCACCACGTAACCCGGCATATGGTCGGCGGCCGGTCCTCGCGGCGGAGCACATAAACGAGCCAGCACGAGCTACCATCAAGGTGGAAAGTGAAATCCTCCAATCCACGCTTCCGAGTCGCATGCTCCTCGCTTAAGGTCAACGACTGAAAATTGTTTTCGCACACCCAATGAATTAGTGCCCTAATCTCCCAGGGCCGCCGATCCTCCACTACCTCGCGCAACAACATGACGCAAGCCGACTCGCGTCCCCTCAAATGCAAAAACCATTAATCGCAGCTGGTATGATAAAGGACGGTGATTCGAGGAATTAAAATTCGACACCGCGGAAATATATCGTCGATTATTTTAATGCTTTCGCTGGTATGCGAAGGCTATCGTCACTAGTTACCGAACAAGGCTGCCTCAGTTGTGAGGCGGAATTCTGACGTCTTGTTTCTGACCGAAACAAAATGGTTCCACTCGAAAAAAAAAACAAAACGATTCGAAAGCGCAGAATGAAGTTTATTTAATGAAATCCTCGTTCTTGAGGAAATTGGCATTTAAAATTGTTGCATCGGTATTCGCATCAATAGTCGTATAGCACTCGGGTGCACGTTTCCTGTGTCTTCAGCACTGATTTCCTCGAGAAGGAAGACTGATACGAAGAAGCTTTATAAGGAAGAACATAAATAACACGAGGATAACATACTTCACATGTTATTCTCATTGTTTAAAATCTTAAACCTACTTTCCACCATGTTGCTCGCATTCCCCGCGTCTGAATTACGTCGTGCATGACTAATCCAGTGACAGACAGACACACACGCGCACGCACGCACACACACACACACACACACACACACACACACACACACACACACACACACACACACACACACACACACACACACACACACACACACACACACACACACACACACTCTCACCGTTCCAACTCGACCGACGTGTTTCAGCCCTGAAGTTCTGGTGCACGCATGTGTATCGTAATCGCATGCAGAAACCGAGAGTGGTCGATGATGAAACGCGTCTCTCTACGTGTTCTAAATTGTAGGTTCGCGCGAAAGATCTCGCTCTCAGATTAAAAGATCGCGGCCACAGTTACGAGGGATATCGCGTTGTCATGCAAATGATCGATAACGAGAGACAACCCCCCTTGAATCCACGTCTCGGGATCGTTCCTTTTCCCATCTTGCCAGCGCGCGTCTCGCGAGGGATCACCGTCGACTGCGCGCGGAGTACGGATGTCGATCTATAATCGATATCCATCCGTCGAGCGATGCACACGACGTTCCGCGAGACGAAAGCGGCTACTTCTTTTTTGACCTTTCGGGAACGATTCGCTTTCTGCCGGGCAATGTGAGTTTCACTATCGAAACTGTACAAGGTGAGCGCAGTACATAAATCAGGATGATTTCCTCTCGCTGAAATCGCTCCTTGTGAAGATCGTGTGTACAGGGCGCTTCGAAATATGGGGCACACGTTGGAAATGAGAATTTAATGAATCGAAAGTGGATGAAGTGCAAGGAGAAACTCTGTTCCACGGATTTCGTGATAGATATTTATCAGAAGCCTATAGTACCTATGTATATAAATAGGAAACTTATGACTAAGTACCACTATTTCTTTAGCAGGAGTGGCGAAGACCTGTCGCAATCGAAGGAAGAAGTTCTTCGAGGTTACTTAACGCGTTCATAACAAATTGTTCCGCACTGTTCAGCTTCCTTTTCAATGGAAATCACATTACACCGAGTTGCTAGTCTCGCGTGTTTTGGAGCACCATGTATATGATTCATAAATCAGACGTGTCGATCAAAGTCCCGCCGAGAATAGCGTTGTTCGCGGGCGCTTAAATACTGTAGAGTCATCGTTTACATTCCGCCTGTTCCTGGTCGTAAATTTTTCGGTTAAACCCGATCCCCGAGTCGTTTAAAAATTATCGGCGAGTCTGGGCGAGGCTTCTCCGCGTTCTCCGCGAAGAACCGCCGTGCGTAAGGTCGTAAACGATAGGACGCGAAGGAATTATGAAATAGGAATGTGAGAAATGGCCTACAGCTGGCTGGGTACCAGCTCCTCGGGAATCTACCTAGAGCTACAGCACCATATGAATCGTTCCTCGACTGCAAGCACTCTACCTTTGTCGCACAACGCCCACCCACGCTCGCTGCACGACAGCTTCTCCTTTTTCCCTACCACAATTACCAGGGATCCATCTCAGGAAGTTGTATTTAAAGTTTAGACCCTCTTGGAGACCACGAAAGGATGCCTACTGCTCGAAGTACCTATTATAACCACCACTGGAACCTTTGAGCGACATCTCTTATCCCAATAATTATTTCCACATGCATCGAAGGAGGAGAAAATCTCGCTAGTGGCGCAGCGACAGGCATACAGTTGCTAAGGAGGCTCGTCAAGTAGAATACATCCCGTCCTGTGTCAGACACCGGGTTTTTGGTCGCTGTCGGCTCGGAGAAGCTTTCAGATTAAATCTGCATAGACGCTTCTGCACAATGCAAATCGCGATTCGTACGCGAATTACGTTCTACGAACATCTGGGAAGAATAACGTCCTTCGCTTCTCAAGTGATGCTGGCAGCAGCGTTGCTTTTGCGTTACATAAACCGTAGATGGGTGTCGGGCTTATTAAGTATTCGCGGTGAACGGTGTTACGGTATACGCACGCACGTTGCCCGTGAACCTAAAGTATTCGACGTCTTTTACCAGAATAACTCGATTATCAAGATCGCCGCCGCTTCGAGTTACGAATCGCGCCCGGTAATCGAGCATTGAACTTCTCAACGGACACCGAAATAAACAGGATACCGCGCGAGTCCTGTAATTATCCGCGCTATGCGTTCCACCTAAGGAAAAGTAGTTCCTGTTGAATAACGGTCGTGAAATTTTTCCTCCAACTTTCTCAAATTTTATGAATATTTTATGTAACTCGCCTTGAGTTACCGGCCGTTCGTTAGAAATTACACTTGAGGCGTGAAACTTTACGATCCGCGATTGCACGATGCTTTTTTCGGCTCTCCGTCGTTGAATTATGCGAATTGTGCGCATCTTCGGGAGCAGTTCATAGTTTCTCTTTATGCAGAATCTTCTGTGTTCCAAGATTCGATGATATCGACCAGCATTTATTAGAATATACCTGGATGCACTGCATTGGAACAGGAAAAAACTGAATTCCACAGTTGCATTCCCTCATACTTTCCTCCTGTTTAAATTATTTCTCATCGCTGCCCAGCTCGCGCTCGATCATCTACTTTTTGCGCCACGAGTTTCGCGCCAAACGGCCATTCGCGTCTGCGATTCCTCCTCGGATCGTGAAAGTCCGACGAGTCCTTTGCCGTTCTGTAATCGTGACTGAATTTGTCCACGGAACCGAGTCATCTCCGATGGCGGAAGGAACGAGGAATAGAAAGCAGTGACATCGGGGAAAAGACAGACAGGCGCGCGTGAGTTCCGCGATGCAGCTCATCTCTGGCCGCCTACCGCGCGGGCGAATTAATCGTTAGTGTGATGGAAGACTTACGTCTGGAACGAAATCCTCGTGTCCGTCGTTGGAGGCCTCTTCCACGTTGATCCGGATTCCCGACATGATCCGGGGTGTCTCTACCTCGTGAAAGCACTCCGTGGCAAACGATCACACACCCTTCGAGAGGCTCGAAGGTCGATCTCCTAGGTCTTCGAGAGAGAAAACCTCGTGCCTAGGAGGCCCACTGTTCCTTCCTTCAACGAACCACCACTCCCGTCGATTTGGCTGGTGGCCCCGATCCCCCACGTATTCCACAAGAAACCCACTCGATCACCCCTTCGAAGAAATCGTGCTTCGTGCGACTATGCCCCGAGAACTGGCTATCAGAGTCCCAGGGAGCAGCTCGATGTCCCCCGAGCCAGAGAGTTCGTCGTCCTTTCTCTCCCTTTTGGAAGCTGAGAGCAGGACGAACACGTTCTTCCCCCTGTGCGTCTCCCTCTGGACCGGCTTGTTCAGCTCTGTTCAGCGCTCCTCGCGTTGGATAATCGTGCACGAATTCACAGGCGGGTGGGGTGACAGTGGTGCGAAACCATCAGAGGTGATTTGCGCGTGTTACTTTGCCGATTGAACGCGGGCGTACCGCGCGGCGTTTCGTGATCGTCTCTCTCGCACGCGTGCGACTAGAGACCGCCGCCACATCTGGCCTTTGGACTGGCTGCCAGCACTCGGCCAGATCGGTTTTATACCTTCGTATCTCCCACCCGGGATGACGAGCAAGCGGGCGAGCGAGCGAGCGAGCGAACGAACGAGCGTGCTCGCGGCACGTCGATCCTGCACGCGGCCACAGCTCTCAGCCACACCACGGCCGAGAGGATCGATCTTTTTTTCTTCCTCCCCGGACGTACGTGTACGCGCTCATACCGGCGACACGCATACAGCACCGCGCGACCACGGGGAGGTGGCGGGTTCTAGGCGCAAGGACGAGGCTGGGAGTAATAATAATTTATTTGCTTAGGTGTCCAAGTGGCTGGTAACCCGCTTATCAAAGCGGTAAGATTAAATGGGGGGCTGGCTTCTTCGGCGAAGATGCTTTTAAACGTCTCGCAGCGGTAACGCAACTATGTACAATTATATAGTGGGTGATTTGTCATGGAATTTAGTCCGAGAAAAAGGTACAAACGAGATTTAGCCTGTGTACTATCTCCGCGTCTTAACCCTTAACTGGTATCCTGGGGTCGGTCATGACCCCAAGCACGCAAAGTTCCCTGCAAAATTTTTGGTTGTCTAGGTTTCTAAACTGAATTTCTAATTAATTTTATAATAATAGTTTAACTTTCTACGCTTCTATTATTTTATACATTACCTACCAACAAAATATCCATAGAGGTTGGATCTAGTGTCGACTTTACAAATTTCTGTGTCCTGTTTCACTTGGGGTCTGCCACGACCCCAGTATACCAATTACGTTTGAAAAAAAAACAGTATACCAGTTAAGGGGAAACACCACTGTGACGGCCGGAAAAGTAAGCCATTTTTAAGATTTTTTTCAGGAATAATTTACAGTTTTCATAAAAAACTTTTATTATCTATCTTTAGTACGCTGTCTTAAGAGACTGTACAAAAAGATGAATAGAAAAACATCCATAAATTTTAATATATTAATTAATCTTCTAGACCCCCCACGCGAGCTGGTCGAATGTTTAACTATGGAACAGCAGGTCCGAAATCAAATTTCATTTTTTTTTTATAAACTATATGAGTGTAGTTTCCGTTGTGCGTATGGATTCTTTGATTGATAACACATTTTTTTAAATACGCACGAAAAACTGTCCATCTTATTCGCGGATTTTCGTAAATTTTCTTCTAAAGCGCACCATTTTTACAAAAAAAAATTGTTTAAGAAATCGGTACGCGCAACGGAAACTACACTCATATAGTTTATAAAAAAAAAAGAAATTTAATTTCGGATCTGCTGTTCCATAGTTACACATTTGACCAGCTCGCGTGGGGGGAGTCTAGAAGATTAATTAATCTTTTAAAATTTATGGATGTTCTTGTATTTATTTTTTTGTATAGTCTCTTAAGACAGCGTTCTAAATGTAGGTAATAAAATTTTTCTATGAAAACTGTAAATTGTGCCTGAAAAAAAATTCTTAAAAATGGCTCACTTTTCCGACCGTCACAGTGGTGTTCCCCCTTAAGGGTTAAGGAAAGGGACCAATGTTGCGTTCTATTCAAGTCCTGCTTCGATACGTCTCCTTGCTGGGCGAACGCTTATCTGAATCCTTTTCCTGCGTGTCGTGTACCTGAGCCTACGGAAATCGGGCCCAACTTGTCCCGGACACTTTATCTGCCTTGGTAGGTCTTTATCTTCTCGAACAGTTCCCTCTTCTCGTTGCCTGATCCTCGCGAAGTCTTGCGTGCGAGCGAATAACACGTTTCGCGCGGTTGTACCTGATACGCTTTCTGCGCCTCGCGAAGTTTAGCACGCGCTTATCCACCTGATTCATCTTGAATTTTGATACAACTCGTTTCCCCCTTCTCTCTGAATTGCCTGTGATTCTGGCTCGGCCTGGCCAGGCCCGCTTATAATCTTGCTTTTTACGTGGGTATCTGGATGACGTTGATTCCTACAACGGTAGATCCCGCTCGCTGCGAACCTGTTCCCCGTTTCCAGCCAGGTATGCGTAGGTACAAAAGCGGGAGGGTCCTGGAGCCGTGGTCCTCCTAGTCGTTTTGGTCTTGCTCTCCGGGCGTTTTGCTGCAAAGTGCGTCGAAGGGTGTCCGCCCGCGTCATCTTCCTGGAAAGCTGCAGGCTTCCTTTGTCAAAGCCTTGGACGTCAGCTGCCAGTTGTTTCAGCCTCGCGGGACCCGTCTGTTGGAATTAGCAGGCTTTGTCGAAAATTATCTGACAGGCTCGTTTTATTACGCGTCTCAGTGGAATCCTGACCTCCTCTACAGGCCAAAAATGGGTTTACGGCTAGTTTTATCCTATCCATCCATCCTGGCGAGAGGAGGCCGCGATTACCGTCGAGCGTTGCCTTCGTTTCATAATCCCCGATGCAGTTGCACGTCGGCCGCGTGGGAGGCAGATTCCCATGCAGGTAATCCTGTATCACGATAACGTCCCATTACGTGGAGACAGGATTCACGACTTCTAAAATCCGGGTCACGACACGATCGCGTGCCGCCTCGATACGGGAACTCGAGTTTACGTCTTAATATCACGTACCCTCGCAACGTCGTGCATCTAGCGTCAGGTACCATACCGACCTATTCATCGCGCAGGAATGCCAGGCCCCGTTGGATAACCGATGCATCAGCCTGGAAATTACCGGTCCCCGCGGATCAGACGCAACCGTTCCGCCGCGTCATCCTGGCTGCCAAACCGCCCGGTCCAAGGAGCAGCCACGACGTCACGGTGGAAACGCTTTTTGCGCAATGTTTGCCGATCGTGTCGGCTAGTTCCGCGACCTTGAGCCACCCGATGGCCGCAGCCTTCGTCGGCCTCGTCGTCGGACGCTGGATCCACGCGAAACCCTCCAAGTTCAATCGGTTCTCGGAAGCTTCTCGCGTCAGGTGGATCTGGAGCCTGAGTCACGCGATCCAGGACGTTTTCCAGCGGCGAGGACAGGCCTGGCGCGCACGCCATTCGCCACATTTGCGCGAATTAGATCGTCCACGCAGCCACTGGGCGATTAAATATTCTGATCAGGAGGCGGACGCGGGTTCGTTCTGTTTCTGGCAAGGACTGGCTCCCAGCTTCCGTCCTGCACTTCCTTTTCGGAGATCTACGGGTAGATGGAGGCCGCGAGATCTAGCGAAACGATCTCGGCGATTGAAGCTAAGTGTCGTGACTAAACAGCCTCTGGTTTCCCCAAGGCGAGGTGCAGTTACGGTGGCTGGCGATCGAAATCGTCCCCGCGACGACTTTGGAATTACGACGCATGCACGAGGACCCGTAGACGGTTGTTTATCCGCTGATTCCAGAAATCATCCCGTAGGCGGTTCTGCCTGTTAGCCATCGTGCTCCTGGGATCGATGCGATCCAATCGATCCCCGCTCGTTCCGCGAAATTCGTCTTCGAAACAGAGCGTGGCGCGTGCCTTCCTGCTCGCGTTGCAGCTCGTTCTGGCTGGTGGGTGACCTTCCGCCGATTCTCCGCGGATTTTTCATAATAATAAAGAGAAAGGCATCGGTGCACGGCCGGCCTGCACCGCGTATTATTGAGTAATCGCGGAGGCAAGGCTGCGCGGGCATAAAGATAATCGGTTAATCAGCAAATAAGGCGTTACTTAATCGCACGGGTGGAGAAAGGTGTTGATCTCTCTGATAGCGCGGCGACTAATTCCATCCTTTTCCGGTGCTTTGTGCTCGCGCCAGGCCCCGGGGGAGAAATTGTGGAAATTTTTCACGCGTATCAGAATTCACGGCTGGATACCAGGAAAAAGGCCGCGGGGCCTGTGTTTTCGCCGTGGCTTCCTGTGCGCGATTCACTCGACAAATATTCGACGAAGAGGAGGCGAGTCGCGTGTTGCACGCGCTGGAGAAGAATATCGCGATTTCGTCGCAACAAGCAACGTCGTTGTAATCTTGCTCAGCGAGCTCGATCGCCCCCGACGATTCCCACACCGGCAGTTCTTCTCTCGTTCTTTCTTTTCTTCTCTTTCAGCGCGCCGTAAATCTATATTGTACCCAGCGAAGTGTAATTCCCTCTTGTCAACGAGGAACATACAGCCGAGAGAAGGTAATTAAAGTTATTAGCCTGGTTTCGTAATTTATGATTAATCGCCGGCGCTCGAGACGCTGCGCGCACTGCTCGTGCTATCGAGTGCATCGTTTCTCGTCATCTTTGTTAATGGTGATCGCTTACTTGATCCAGTTTCAGTGCTACTTCGTTCGCTACAGTACCCTCGGTACACAAGTTCTTTTATCTCGGCTTCTCTCAGGAAGCAAAGCGTTCTATCCCGCGGGGATGAACAGTGGTCCCAGCAAAGTTCAAAGAATCCCACTTTTCTTGGTGAACTAGAAGCGAGCTGATTCCGTTTCCCTTCGACAGCCTTTTTTCTCTACCTGCCGAGGATTTTACCTGCCGGTTCTATTCAGCCGCTTATGGTGAACCAAGGTCACGTTTTCGACAGCTTCCTGATCCAATGTGGCGCGCGTCTCGACTGCGTGCGCAAGGTATATTCTCCTGCGCGCGTGAGGAACGAACGTTCGACCATTCTTAGCATGTATCGATCATTTCCGATCGCGAGCAAGGTCAAAAGGGATTGGCTACCTCCGTTCTTCCTCTTTACGTCTCCTCGCGGCTACGCTGTGCCGTCCCTGTCCCACGTTCGCGTCCCTGCCTCGGCCTCCTACCACGCACGGTCCTTTCAGAAATTAATTGCACGCGTTTTATGTCCGCGACGGCGCTTGTGCCGGCTGACCAACCGGCGTGATGCTCTTTCGAGAATAGCGCATGACGAAACCTTTCGACGGAACGGGTATGAGCCCTTTCTGACGTAGGGAGCCGATTCCGCGTACGGCGCGTAGCGGTCCACGACGATCCGTGGATGTTTTTCGACGTACGAGCCAGCCTCCAACTCGAAGGGACTACGAAAAGTGGAATGTGAAGGTCTTACAAGATCTCAGGGCTGGGTCCGTTATTTCTGAAACCCGTTATGCAGAAGCTGATTAAGCAAAGCTCTTAGGAAAAGAGATCGTTAACTCTGGAGGCTAGAATTAATCCCACGTAACGTTGTTGAAGGTTGCACTTGAATCCGCAGCGATACGCAGAGATAATATTATTCAGTGGTAGTCTAGAAATCTTTGAATTTACTGGATCGCTATAGATTCTTAGGGATACATGAGAAACGTCTTGTTACACAGACTGCTTGCTGCGCCAAAGTTGTGGAACTCGGATGAACTCAGTTATAATGGCAGGATGCTCAGGGTGCATCGACGCCAAGTGTCCTCGGAACATTTTCCACGGTGCTCATCCTCTAGTGTCCGACGAGGATGAGCAGTGTCCTCGTACTCGTGCACGAGGGCAGCATCCTTTGATTCCTTATTGTTCGCCTGCGATTTCCCTCGTTAACGTTTACAAAGATTACGTGGATTCCGGTGGCACGTGTTGCAAAGTGCATCGCCGCTGATCGCCATCGATATTCATCTTAACGATGTCTCTATTGGTGCACCCGTGTAAACTGTGATCTCTGTGCAAGTGGAGATTCATCTTCGCTGGAAATTCCCCGAGTGACGGCGATCGCTTCATTGTAATCGAGTGGAATTTGCCTCTGAATTTCAATTCAGATGTCTTTGATTAGATTGCAGATACGTGGGTTACGCGGAGCCACTCTGGGAAGTGGAATGCCCTGTAACTGTTCTGTAAGTCAACAGGGCCAGGGATTGGTGTGGGAAAATGTCAATGTAAATAGAACCAGATCGATCTCGGTAGAAATGCCCGCATTGAAAGATACTCGATTAAACGCAAAGCACCTCTTCGTACCTAATTCGCGTTCGCTTAATCCTCAACGGCCCATTGTATAATACCCTAATTCAACCAGCGTAATACCTCACTACCACGCGTGCACGCGTTACGGGATCACTATTTGAGCATTCGCTCAACGACGGAGCCATTCCCACCGAACTTTCCCTATCGCCGCCGCGAATACAGCGGGTGACGAAACGAAACTGGGTGGGTCATATCGTGAGGTGTGAAACCTCTAACGATCGAGGTATTCCTCGAAAACCGTTCGAAGCCGAAAGAAGCGAGTTTTGCCTTTAACGCCGGACGACCAAAGTGGCCGGTGAGGCACGTCTCGAAACGGGCGCAGGATCGAGGGCATTCGCGCGATCAGAACGATCGTTGCCCGTACACGGATATCCGCATGCCTTGATCCAGACGAATATTCAGATCGTCGAATAGAGCAACCGTGCCCCTGGTAGTCCGTGAGCGTGTTACGTTGGAACAGCCGAGCCCACGAACACCTGTAAGCAAGCCGTGTAGCAATCATGGCCGAGGCAGTCTAATCCGCCTCTGTGTGCGGAGTTTCACGAACGCCTCCGCTGTGAGCTGGTCCGCGAGCACGGTCTGAGCGGGCACCATCCACGTCTGATCTACACGGACGTAGGATAGCGAGTAGGTCTACTCTGGCCAGCAGAGCTGTTCGTGAATGGGTCCGCTCGCAAACGGACCCTGTCTACGAACCCGGACACGAGTTTCTCGTGCATTACGCTATTACATCGGCAACCGATCCCATCGACCGTTCTGGCCGACCCAGAACCGTAGATCCGTGCCCGTGAACCATTCCACGTCGGCTGGATCACAGCTGTCGGCTCCAATTCACCCGCTTCGACGTCATCGTCCTTTGAACCGGATTCGCGAGAGGTTTGAATTGGTTCCGTGCGGGAGGATCGACGATCTACGCGTGAGTAACTTGACTGCAGCACAAAAATTGTACTTTTGGAAGCGTGACTACTTGGTTGTGATCGAAGTAGTCTGTAATCATTGGGCATAGGTGGAGATCTCCAAGTTAATTCGTTGGATTTCGAAAGTGGTAGGGTTTGGTAATGTTTTCAGAGTTACTTTGGGGTTGTGACCGAGTTGGGAACTCGGGGAATCTTTGATAAAGATTTCCCTCGTGGTGGAGAATTATTGCTGCAGATATTCGCCATCAGATAGACAGAGAGATGAAAGTGTTCCTCGGTGATTTCATTTACAAATTTACGCTGCGAAAGATCAGCCACACCTGTAATTATAGTACAGCGTCTCACGTGGCCCACTATCGTACGCTGTCATTAAATGGTTGGTTAACTGGTTGGATATCCTCGGTAGTATGATCACCGTTCGGTCGTTAAAGCGCAGACAGTTTTTCGCACGACCGCCGATTTTCATCAAGCTCGTATCGCCGTTTGAATCACAGGAGCGTGTGATCGGCTGGTTTTTCCTCGAGTCCTTCGCCATCCGAAACTGGGTGTTCCCTCTCATTTCACGTGTCTGTATATCGCGAACACTCAGCAAAACACGGATTCGCGTGAGACAATTTGTAAACATTATTCCGTAGCGGAAAATCCCGAGGATGATAATGGCCAACGGAATGCAAAATTATGCATTCTGTTGCCTCCGATATGGGTTTTATTCGTCGAAACTCAACAGAGAAAAATGGTAAAATATTCATGGCACCACCGTTTTGTCAACTCCCAAGGAATCGATTTCAATCAAGATCCAAGCTCAAATGGTATAAAAAAGGCAATTCACCAACGCAACACTGGAACTTTTCAACTCGAAATTTTTAAACTTCTCTGGATGAAAAACTACGGCGGTCTTTGCGCTGCGATTGATCTCATACCGTCGTCAGGTCCACCCGAATGTTGGGTGCATATCGCAGCTCTTGTCTTAGAAAAGCAGTGATACCCGGTCTGACCCGCGCACCCGGTTTTGCCCGACTTTCCCCTGCTATATCTTTCCATATCGAAGACACGCTGTCAAACAAGTCCGCAGTTGAAACGAGCGGAAACACCAGAAAATACACATTCCTCGCTGTCGCGTTAAGAGAGGAGCGCAAGAAACGTGAGATATCGGTGAACACAAACTACTACAGAGGTGAAAGCAGAATCGGAACAATGGTAAAGAAAGTTGCATATTGATACGTGAAATTTTCCTCGACATCTCCCGTGCCTTTTTGACTCCATGCTAATTGAGCGGGCCGCATTAGCCTCGCGCGCCCCGCTGGCGTAGATCAGGGAGATTGAAACGCGTTACGTGGCCGCGTAACCGTGTTGTATAATCACCGTCCCAGGAATTATATCGGTGTCGTGAAATATTTCGTGACACGCCGCGTAATCGGCTGGTAGTCGACGACTTCCTGGCCGAAGCTGTGAGCCAACAGGTGCCCAGTTCGCTTCTGGTGCTCGTCGATTCGATTGGCCAAACACGATTCGCGTCTCGTTGAAGACACCTTGCGCGACGTCACGAGATCGTTAGAGATCGATGTGTCTCAATCGGACCGATCGATAGACTCCGATCGCAGGTTCTCACCGCGCCACGTTATCTCATCTCGGCATCGGCAAGTTTTCCTGCTCGGTGCAGAGGCAGAACGCACGATAGGGATCGGACGGCGAAGAGCCACGCGAGAGCACAGGCCCGGGGCAGGAGTCTGCGGGCGATTGTGCAACGGCTTCCAAGAAGCACGTGAAAAAGTTAGCGACGACGTTAAACTCACGTGTACACAGAGGGCTGGGTTACGAAGGAAGGCGTGCCTCTTTCCGATGGTCACTTTCTTTTCGGCTTGCCTAAGACACATACGGATCGTCCACGTGTTTCGCGACACGTCGAAGACAGCGTTTCCCCCGGGCTTGCACAACCCGATCGGCTATTGCTTTTCAAGAACGCTGTATACAGGTTCTGCGGGTGTCTCGATGTCTTTCGCGTTAGATGGAGCGGTATCATGCTCATGAGCGTAGCTAGGATTTCATTCAGGGTTGGGGGGGGGGGGGGGGGGAGGAGGCAATAAATAATTAAACAATTTGTTATTACAATTTATGTACGTAGATAGGAGCCAATATAACCGGGGTCGTGTGATGCCCAATTACTTCAGAATTTAATTTATTTTTATTTTGTAACATACTAATTTAATTTTGGACGAACGATTAATTTATGTTTTTCCTTCACTACACCCATGATCATGCTTTTGGACACTTCGGAATGCATACCTGACACGGTCTCGCCCTATAAATATCTAACACTTAGACCGTAGTTGCTTGAGACACTTACAGTCGCTCGTAATTTACATCCAAGGTGTTAATTCAGATCCACATCGATTAATCCCTCCAACTCTCGGAGACTACAATCCTCTCAGCGCTCCCCACGCGCCTGTTCGCTCCAAGACGCCGAGCAACGGGAGGCCGCATTACAATTTAAAACGACCCGTGTAATCCCGGCTGTACGTACAATGAGATGGGATGAGAAATATTAACACGGAAATCGATTCCATTATCTTTCCGCGGTCTCGTCGGCGAGTGGGCGTGACACCGTGAATTGATCGTTGCAGCGGGTCACCTGGCGGTCTTTCACAACACGAATCCCGCCGTCCGTCGACGAGGTGTTTATAAATCCACAGTCATTGTCAACGGCGACCCTTGCGTTCCCAGGTATCGATTTCACGGGCGACCAGTCAATTAGCCGGCCAAATCCGTGCAAAAACCTCCGCGAGCTCGGCTGGGTAATAATTACACGCCAGTTGGCGTACGCGCGAGCAACGCCCGTGTTACGACCCATATTCCATATAATAACTTCACCGGCGCTGCCGTATAAATTACGACCCCGCTGGCTGTAACTCATAGCCGACCTTCGGTAGCGAATTATAATTACGGCCACGTTGCGACTCGTGACTAACGATTCTCCGCTCTTCACGCGGGATTCAGCGTTTCCTCGCCGGGCATGCCGTCGCGATCCGTCGATCGAAAAGGGGGCGAGCTGTTGCGCTTCTGGGGTGCAACACGCCCCCGCCAGCTTTCACGGGAACCGACTCCCAGGATGGATGATTAACGAGTTCGTGGACACGCGTGTCCTCGGCGGAGAAAACGCGGCTCGCTCTCGAAACGACGAAATTGCGGCTTGTATGTCTTGGCGGACGTCTCGTGGCCGTGCCCTGGGACCAAGCTTTGGTTTCACTGTGATCGGGTTAGGAGATTTGAAAAGGAAATTTTAAGTCTTCGTTTACTGTCGAGTAAAGGAGAGTCGAGAACAGGTCATGTTAAATGGGGAGCTTCGTTTGTTTCAAATGGAATGTCGGATGTGTTGCGTGGTGCCTTTTAAGGCGAGTTCAACGACATACGATAAAAGATGAGCCAAGGCCTCTGTATCTCAAGCCCTGGAGAAGATATTCAGAATTATTACCGTTAACTTCAGCGGGTTGCAAAAACGACTCACCTAGTCGAGACCTGATCGCCAAATATGCACTGACCAGGCTCAAGGGAATCCGTAGAGGAATCGTCCTCAGTGGCTGGCAGAATGGGAGATCTGGAATGGGAATACTAGAGACTCTTTGCGTGATTCACGATAAAAACGAAATTAAGTGGATAGCAGTAGGCCTGACGAAATGAAGCGTGACCTCCCATTTACTTAGATGATTGGACCTTGAAAAGATTGGAGTCCCGTGTCGTTGAACTCTGTATAGTGTTCAGATACGCTATCGGGCATCATAACAGGTGAAAGACAGAAGAGGCTTGATACTTCCTTCTCCTAATAAAGAAACTTTATACCCTTCGCAACACCGATCTTCCTCGCAAACAAACTTTATCTAATACCGATCTACCTATTTTTCAAGATAGACCCATTATTCCGTCTGCCTGCTTTGAGTAGTACGTGTGAATTTGATCAATTTCTTCGAAGTCGAATTACGTCACTGACACCATACTCCGATTTATATTTCATGGAATGGCAGTAAAGCACACCCGACAGAGGCTAAAGCTGTTCATATTGCACTTGGAAAGATGCAAAAAGTAATGCTTCGTCAGGGATCGAAGGTTTCCTCGTGACTCGCCCCTCGAATCCACTTTTAATTGCACTCGATCATCGAGTAGATCTCGAGATAGCTTTCAGTCAACGGTCGACAGCGAAGGCCACCGGGCATAGCCTGAATCTGTCCGATCCACCGATCTATCCGGTTCCTGGTCCGAAACCGCTCGATACCGTTACATTAAATCCTGGCCAACGTTATAAAATGGTAATGCGAGAATAACACCATAATTCCTGGCCGATCTGCACTTCTTTTTCGGGGCAGATACAACTTGACGTAACTTAGCAGGAATGTTGTTTGCTGGACTGAATTTTGCCGGGTGGCTTCGCGCCGACACGGACGCAGATTCCGACTTGCCGGTCGAATTATGCAAACGACGCCGCCCCCTTTCGCGCAGACACGAAAATCGCGGATTCCGCGTCAGTCGACTGACACCAAATACCTATTTCACGATCGTGTCACTTACAGTGTCACGGTTCTTCGTACAGGATTCGTTTACGGGAACAGTTGGACCGTCTGGTCGAAGCACGTCAATCGAGACGCAGAACCCTCCACCTATTACCCCCTGTCCCAAGCCTGCACCATTGTATCATCATACCGTTTTCTACCGAGAAATCGCGGATTGTTAACTCTGTCACAAATGCAAGACCCATCGCGCCGCGAATCTTCCGCGTGCAGAAGCGAGAAATCAGGATTCGCACGGGTTCTTCGGGTCTGGCTCACGCGATCACGCGATCGTCCTTTGTCAGGTGCATTTAATCACCCAGGCTGATGCGCCCAGCGATTTAATACTCTCAGCACGGCACGTTTAAGTCCTGCTGACTGATATAACTTCTTCACCGATATTAATAACCGAGGGCCTGCGAGCGGAATTCCAGTTTCCCGCCGGCGCGAAAATCGAGCGTATCCTCGCCGCGCAATCGATCACACCGACACTCCGAAACAGGTGTCTCACCTGTTGAACGTCATGGTGATCGGAGGCGATCAACGAAAACGTATCTTTATTCGCGTGAGTCATAGCGATGGACGAGGACCCGCGGTTCCCTTCGCGCGTGCATACTTGCACGTAGGTACACGTGGGTGAAATTTTGTGGAGGTAGCCCTAAGTTTCTTTATGCTTGCGCAGTGGCTTCTCTCTACTCCCTGGTTCCTTAACGAAGGAATTAAAACAGAAGAGGCAGCTGCTACGTTTCACATTAAATTACTATTCGCATAACGAGGATAATCGTGGATGAGCCGATCTCTAATTAGAGGATTCCCCTATTCTCTGTAATTTTGCAAGCTGTATTTAACCATTCGGTTCCTTCCTTAATGTGTGCTACTCTGGATATTCTTCCTGAAGCTGCAGTTCCTTGAAACCATCCGTGTGAGATCATCCACCCAGCAGGAGATAAATTGATCCGTTTCTATTAAACCGTCCTGTATCACAGTATAAAACGATCGATGTCGACAGCTCACTTTCGAGAAGTAGGATTCGATTCGGTTTAGAAGAGCCACGCAATCGAAGTCTCGCTGCTCGGAGGCAAAGGAAACCTTCATGAGAGGAGAATCGTGCCGCGTTACCGATTGCAGCTCTTTCCATCGTGTGCCAAAGATTCGGAGAGAAAGGAAGGCACAATGCAAGCCCTCTTCGTGCGGATTGCACGCTGCGAATTCCGTGCACGTCGCCTCGCCGACAGAACATGGCATCGACTCTCGACTCCCGAACACTTTCGTGATTGTTTGAGGAGGAACAGTGCTGGGTACACGCGTGCTTCGAGCTTCCGAGATAGTTGAATATATCTTTTCTTCGTATTAAGCACGCTGTGCTGATAAGTTGCGAATGGAAATTCGTTTCCAACCTATGCAAATCGAGTATCCGCAGCTGTGGCGACATCGTGGGTAGAAAATGCGCGATTGTAATGATTACAATATTCGCCATTGAAGCCAGAACGAAGCCTCCTGGTTCAGCAGTGAATCATTCGGCATCCCACTGCAAGAATTCCTCCCTCGTGTTTCCATTCGGAGAAAAAAAAAAAACGTTTACGAGCGTAGTTCCACCAACCACCACCACGCAGACCGAAATATGCGAATTGCCCCGCGAAAACCACCGGTTTCGCGGTCCTCCGCGGGTTCTTGACCCCCGAGTCGAATGCGCCGTAGAGCCAGCCGCCTGGTTTATCCTTATTCCCCATTCTCCCCTCGTCTTGTTCCCCGAAAACGCGGCGGACACAGCGCCACGGAGACGCTGCTATTCAGCGTGGCAAGGTGAACGAGCGTTTTATGCGACGCTCGTCGACGCGTGTCTCTCCTCTTTTCGTCGCCTTTCCCGCCTTTGTCGCGGCTCGGACCGTTTTTCCGCTCTGTTAAGCAGGCGGTGGCGCACCGGCGACGGGCGTTTTGCGAAACGCGATTCCGTTTTCTGGCCAGCCGTTCGTTAGCTGGAAGGCGACGATCGCTCGGCGGTCCCGATCCAGCGGCCTCCCTCGATCCATCATACCCCCCGGATCCCTTTCGCGGCGATCGTTATATTTACGCGTCGCTTACGCCGTAAATATCTGGTTTCGACACCTCCAGGCGCGGTCCCGACAGAATTGTGTGAGAAAATCGCGCGAGCTGCCTAGCCGGGCGATAGATCGTGATCCCCTTATCTCGCGCCGGTTCTAAACGAGGTCGACGTTTCCTTTCGAGCGGTCGATCCCGCTCGATGGTACCGGCACGACCTTCGCGGCCCCCGTATTAAGAAGAGCTTGCGAACCCACGGCCTTGGCGCGGCGCGTATCCTCAGGAAGGAGCACGGTCCTCTCCTTCGTTTCGCCCGCCTTCCGGAGATACGCATCAACGGCGCTGTTCGCCTGGTAATCCCGTCGCGGACACGGAAATATACGACCGTCGTATGATTTCCGGGAGTACTCGCGGGATACTCATTTCCCTGGCGGGGCTGTACGCGGACGCGGCGTTTACTGCCGCGCTAATCCCGCGAAACACCGCGCAGCACTTTTATAGTGGCTGTTATTGATTTTATGGGGTCGGGTGAAGTGCTTTGAGCCAGCCAAGGCTGGGCGGCTGGGTTCCTTCTCTGTCTTCCTTGCGATGGTTGTATTTCATGAAATTAACTGGTCCTTTTTAATCTGACGAGTCTGTTTCCCAGGAGGAGGAGCCGGATGATCGAGTTATTGCAGCGTAATTTGAACAGGGTTCGTGTGATATTCCAAAGGGGCTCTTTGTCCGTCTTCGTACCACATCCTTGAATTAAAACACCCCGAGGCACGTGCTCCTCTACTCCCACGACGTAATCGGAGTTATCACGAGCCTGATAGATTAGCTAACACACCGTGATCCTCGAGTTTCCCCTTCGCACGCACGTCAGAGAAATTTCTACGAATCAATGACAAGGTCACCTCCCTGGTTATTCTCCTCTTTTCACCCGTAACCCTGAACGCCCCTCTCTCCCGGGCTGCTGGATATCCCGGAGCTGGAGCGTTCTCGTGGTCCTCCTCTTTGTCTTGCCCGCGCGCCGCACGCTTCCCCGGCAAGTTCCGCCGTCTGGGGGACCAGAAAAATGTCTAATTGCAACGCGGGTGCACGCGGCTCTCTGTCTACGGTTAACTCCCGATGGGATCGTGGCCCTCCCTCTTACGGCCCCCCACTTGGTCTTTATTCAGCCGTGCAGGCGTAAGAAGGGAACGTAGATAGCTATAACGAATTTATATGCGCGCCGCGTTTATATATACGGACATACGAGCAAACCTGTCCCCCAGGTAGCGATAAACCACACGCATATACGTTTGCTGCACGTTGCTCGTTCTTCCTTTCCTTTTTCCTCCTACACTACACCCTCCTGGCGAGGGCCTGGCCGGATATATTCGACTCGCAAGGTTACCGCGAGTCGCCCCGAACGGGGAAGGTGAAATATCGCTCGGGAGGTGTCCGGTAATTAATTACGAATCCCAGAACGTAACTGGGGGTTACATTCCGCGGGGTCTGATGCAGCTTCAATTCGCGAGGGGCGAAGAGATTCTGCGGTAAAAAGGCAAGTTTATGGTGTGCTTATCACGTGGATAGCGTAATTATTGCGTCAGGTGTGATTATTTTTATGTAACGACGTAAGTCGTGCTGAAGCGAGACTTGAATGAGAAGCAACTTGGTATGTAACCTAGATATCTATCAAAGTGTTTACCCCCAGCGCACCTAGTTTCGGAGCTAGAATGCTCCGTTTTCGCATCATCTGCTCTTCCATCGACAGATCTAATTGTATGCTGGACCATCTATCGAGGATCTTGATCAACCAATTCCCTTCCCTTTGGATTTAAATCGACACCCAAGATTCGACTCCGATTAGTGTAATTCACTCATCCATTCCGAGCTCACTGATGCGACCCGCGCGATTACTCGCGTTGATCTCTTAAGCGT
The DNA here is from genome assembly GCA_946251845.1 of Andrena fulva. Classification (NCBI taxonomy): domain Eukaryota; kingdom Metazoa; phylum Arthropoda; class Insecta; order Hymenoptera; family Andrenidae; genus Andrena; species Andrena fulva. Next base: position 21,176,615 of record OX276333.1, on the reverse strand, counting down.
TTGAAATATCGTCTCCAATAAAGGGCGCAAAAAAGACGGCGCACGTCGGGTACTCCGGATGAAGTCGTTTTTTCCCTCGCCCGACAAATTACATTTTCATTTATTCCGCGATGCGTCACCGCGCGCGAGACGATCGCGGCCGCGAGACGCAGTTTTACGTCGGCTTTAGTCGTTCCCGCCGATTTATTATCCCGTCGGGCTCGCTGCTTATACCCGATGGTTGTCTCGCCGCCCCAACCCGGAACTCTCCGTTATAATTATGCATTATTGTATTATCGCCGCGTCGCCGGCCCGTCCACGCTTGTCCCCCTTATCTGCGCGAAAGATAAGGCGGTTAACGCGATCCCGCGCCGTCCACAAATCACGTTTATCTTCGCCTGAGGGCATCGTTGAGCGAGGAACCGGAGGCGGTAGCCGCCTGTAACGCTCGGTTACAATGACTACCGGTGTCTGGATCCTTTGATACGAGCTTGAATAATGGCGGGCGGGTTCGTCAACCGTTTGCTGAAAAATCGGCGAAGTAATTGCGTGGGATGCTGTTGCAAGGTTTAATTCGTATGCGGGCTCCTTTTGTCAGGAGTCGTTAAGGCGAACGGGGATCGCGGTGCAGCTTGATTTTGATTCCGCAGAGATTCTTTTCGCTGCAGGTGATTTACGAGCGTCCAATAAGGAAGTGTAATAACGAGCAAGGTTGGGGAGAGCCACAGCCGAGATATACTTGGATAACTGTAACGAATGCCGTGTGCCTCGCCTAGCAGTATTTATGGCTGTCCAGGGGGGGCAAAAATGGGAAAGAGAAAGGTCAATTCAATTCATAATGCCGAATGGCCGCTTTAATCGATGCTGTTTAATCGATCGACACTCGTTAATTGGTCCACAAGGCCGCGAGCCTGTAATGAGATTAGCCAGCTAGATCCTATCACGCGTTATTGAGAGTCGCATTGTTAAAGCCCGCTTGCAGAGACAATTGTCCGTCATGACTTATCATTCGCTGGGCAATGCAGAACACTGAAAGTGCACGGAATGGATTGTTCCGCAAGAAGAGCACGCATCAAGTCTCTGCGCCATGTGTTGCACGTGTGAGAACGTGACATTAGGATCGAGACAAAGGATTCTGCTGTAGACCCAGAAAATAAAATAAGTCGGAGCATTCAATCAGTCCTCGGGCCATCGAGAGATCCGGTTTCGAACTCTGATTCAGTAATCTTGTGGTTTTATCTTTTCCTCGTGGGTCACCTTTCGTTTTTGTGAACGAGACACGTTATCGAGTATCTCCCATCGCCCCTTATCCCGATTGGTACGTCATTATGACTCCATTTTTTCGTCCCAGTGGAAACGCTAAAAAATCCTCCTCCCTGTTCGAAAAACATTATATTTCCATTTTCTAATCTGATTGCAATTTAACTCCATCGTTTCGCTCCTCGTAGAAAGTGCAGTTAAACGAAAGATACTCTTCGCACTGACCACCAGCAAAATGTTTACTTCGCTACCAATTACCGTACACCGAACCACCATCAGTCCTAAACCGCGAATGTAAGATCGCGCCCGACCTTCTTCGCGCATTTCGTGGCCGTGAGAGAAAACGACGCGAATGTGTACGCGCCGTGACTTTTATATTCGCCCGCCACAGATTCGCGCGCGCGCGCGCGCCAAATGCAACCGAATATGTAATCGCGGGAACAGGTGCAACGCGTGTCATTCAGTGGTCTCATATTCGTCCCTGCATTCCGGCTTTTGCATTAACGGCCGAGGGAAAACCAGTTGCCATCGGGACTTCTGTTCGTTTTCTCCCAATTACTGGTTTCTTTCAATTATTCAAACATTGTTGACCTCCGCGGTGCGTTTCGTCAGCGCAAAAATTCGGCACAACTTCGTGGCACGTCCGATCCCAGGGCTTTCTACGGCAAAATCTTGTTCAAGTGCACTTGTACCCTATCAATTTCCTTACCTTCAGGGAGGAGGCTTACCTAGAACGGTCGAAACAACATGCCTCTTTGGGATTTTTTTCTAGAAAAACCGACAAGCTTTTATTATTAAACATTAGTCTATTGGAAAGAGTACATTTTGCGGATATTTCAGTATTTTTTGTGGTAGAAAGTATCGAAAGGTTTGTGAGTTATAGGCGATGCCCGAGACGTCCTTTATTTAGCCGCTCCAAAATTTCTAGGTAGGCCTCTCCCCTTAAGACGTATTTTCAGATGCAGAATCATCTTCTCAGTTTTACGACGCATGTTATGCGGCAGGTTGTCAGCTCGTTTCGCGGACCAATAATATTTTTGCATCTGTCGATAGTGAAAGCATCCTAGATCCTTCTCCGTCGCATTTGCGCCTTCCTAGGCACCGATACCACGAATCGTCGTAAGAATCGCTCGATTCTCCCGTCCATTCTTCGCGCCGCTGATAATTACGGACCTCACAGGCGGAACGAAGCGGTGCCCGGTTCAGCAACATTTTTTTCGTGCCTGTACCAAAGGTGGATCCGCCTTAGCCGACGGAGGAGGTTGTCGAAGGACA